>ML682138.1:2748152-2889125 GCA_007922195.1 Podocnemis expansa
ATCAGGGGGCTGGGATGAGGGTTGGAGGGATGGGGAAGGGGTCAGGGTGCTGGGAGGGGGGTTGGAGGGATGGGACTGGGTTGGGGTCTCGGACGGTGAGTTGTGGCCATTGGGGCCAAGGCGAGGGAAATCCCTCAGTGCTGTCAGGGCGGGTGATGACACGACATGGGAGGGGGCTTCCCTGTGACCCCAAGGTGGAGCCTGCCTTGCAGTACTGGGGGTGCTGGGCCGGCCTGCAGTGGGGATTGGGCTTTCCTCTGTACAAGCTCTGCCCGTTGTGTGCTCGGTCACCCTGGCTAGTAGTTCTGGGGCAGATGGTGAGGCCCTTCTGGAGCATTGGGTAAAGCCAGGGCAGGGAAGCACAGCCCGAGGGCCAGTGCTATGTGGGTTGCAAAGAGAGAAAATGCCAGAGGGATTGTGCGTCGCTGATCTTTATGGTTCATGGAAATGGGGCCAGGCATCTGAGAGCATTCAAAGATGGTTGGAATTGCCCCAAGTTCTTGAACAGCTCCATTACCTCTTGCATGAAAGTGGCTGGTGAAGCTGGCTGAGAGTTATTTACATCTATCTGGGGCGTGACAGGTTCTGGGTCAAAGGTCTGAGAAAACTGAGAAGTATCACAGCTATTTCAGTACAAGGCGTGACGCTACCTTCTGATGTGTCACTTGTCAGGGTCAAGGCAGAATGTGGTTTCCGTTGAGTCCGCTCAGTCTTCCAGCCCCACGCACAGTGCACGTCACCCTGAGAGAGAACTGCTTGGTGACGTCACTGAGTCTCTGTCTCAGGCCGTGAATGCTATGGTACTCACCATGCGAGTGTGTCATAGTGCTATGGATTCATTTACTGAATAACTTTTTTCAATGACTTTTTTAATATCTGGTGTTCAGTGAGTCCGTTTATTTCAAAAAGCCACATCTGATGCATACTTCACTAGCTTGTATGACTCCTTCAATGCTCTCAGCCATTCCCCAGCCTGGCAGGTCAGATCGTGCTGGTCAATGTGTTCAGCACCCTTGTTATTACTGCGTATGCCTGATCCTCACTGATTGGTCATGACACTGAAAGCAGGAGTCAGTCCGGTGGCTGTGTCTCCCATAAAAGGCTTTGTAACAAGCGCCCTGAGATGGCACATCTTCCATCCTTGATCTAGGTGTGTACAACGGACCAATCAGCTTCAATGTCATTTGAGTTTGGCTGTAGCCAAATGAGACTCCAGCATGGGTTGGTCGGCTATGTGTAGAGGGTCCTTTAACACAGGAGTTTCTGCTATTTGCTAGAAATTCTTGGTTGTATCACACTGTTTATCCAAAAGCTCTGGGCCCTGTCAGTCATGTGCATGAGATGGTCCTGTAACCCTGCAGCTAGTGCTCTGTGCTTGAGCATGACTGGAGAAGAAGGATTGGCCCAGTGCTTAGGGCACCAGCTATGACCCAGGGTCAAGTCCTTGCTGTGCCACAGGCTTTCTGTGTGCACTTGGGCACATCACTTAGCTTCCCTTTGCCTCCATTCCCCATCTGTACCATGGGGATAATGACACTGGGTGAGTTTGGGAGGTGACCGCATAGAAGGTTGATGGAGGCCGCGTGGGGTATCATAGTTAGGTGGCCCAAGGAAGGCAGAGGTAAAGACTGAGAGTGCCATGGGGGAGCTGCCTCTGCTTGCCCAGAAGAGACTTTCTGGCGCAGACCTGGTGGTGGTATTGGCACTGTGAGCAGCGCAGCCTCTACCTGGCCAGCTGCCTTCAGCAACACGAATGTCGTCATGATGCTTTGGGGGGACAGTGGGCTGGGAACCCACAGTGCCTTGTGTGAGAGATTAGTGAATTATAGCAATTCACAAAAAAACTGTGATGTCTGAGTCACCTCCTCTCTCTTTTCAGATACACTCTTCCAGCTGAAGGTGAGTGTGGACATTACAGTATTCCCCCTTCTGGCCCTGTTTGGGATTCCTTATTGTACCCCTTCCAGCAGTTGACTGTTGCTCTAAGACCCATGTGGACGCGCCCCTTCCAATTAGCGGCACTTGGGACTGGTGGCAGGAAATGCATCCTTTAATGGAGTGGCTCAATGGTGCTGCTCCAGCGTGTCCAGGGCAAAGCCCCATTCGCCCTGCTGTAGTTACAGCCCTGCCTGACAGTGCTGTGATTCAGACCCCAAAAACGTCATTAATGTTGCTAGCGCTTGATTGTGATGTTTGGGTGTGAGGCAGTGGCAGTGCAGCTCTCTTGGTGTCAACAGTAAATCAGTTAAGCACATTAGCCCTTTATCTGGTAACTGGATTAAATGAAATAGTCGCCCGATAGTCGCCCGTAGATCATATTCGTCTGTGCTAACGAAGAGAGGCAGAAGATGTATGGTGCCAAAAACTGCCTCCTTTCCCAAACAGGGGAAGAAATCCCTCCATCCAGAGCTACAACTTTATGAAAATCTGTGTGAAATAACAGCTGCAACTCTGCCTCTCATCCACCGCTGAGGGCCTCTGGTGTACCTAGCTATTTCAGGGAGAGGGAGCTGTTTATCCGAGTCATTCACTAGAGCCACACATGCAATGTAAGGCCAACACAGACCTGTCATGCGTGTCAGGAGTTAAGGAAAGACGGCATCAAGTCCAGACTCCTCCTCCTCCAGAAGCAATCAACCCCTTTCACCCTCACGCCTCTGTGACCCTTTGAGCTTGTCCAGAGGTCACTGATGCCAAACTGTGGCAGGGAGCGTGTCCCAGTTGCCCTGTTGAGAGCCTACAGATCCCTCCCACATAACTCCAAGGGCTGCACTAGCCATGCCTGCTATGATACTTTGCAGAAGCAGAGATAGGACAAGGTGCCTTAGCCTGTGCCATGCCAGAGCTTCTGAGGAAGCCAGGCCTGCCTTCAGAGCGCTCCAGCTCTACTGAGTCCCTTTGCCTTTGCTGTATGCCAAGACACCTCCATAGCCCCAGCACCTGGCCAGTATGTCTCACTGCACCTTAGGGTTGTGTCAAGGACAAGCCAGACCACAGAGGCAGCTGAGGAAACACCAGCAGACACTGTGGGCCCTGGACACACGCTTTCCTAGGACAGAGCCTGTGGGCTTTGGTGAAGGTTGTGGGAGCGTCTGATTGTGTTGATGTTTGACCCTTCCACTGCTGAGCACCAAAGTTTCTGTTTCTTTCAGTTCACAGCAAAGCAGTTGGAGAAGCTAGCCAAGAAGGCAGAGAAGGACTCAAAGGCTGAGCAAGCCAAAGTCAAGAAGGTGGGCGTGTAATTGAACTGTGTGGAGATGGTAGAACTCGCTGGTGGGGATGAAATTAATACACAGCCTGTCCCTGAGCATTTGTGGTTTCCAGCTGCAGCACCCTCCTGTCAGTGCTGCTGGTACCAAGGAGACTAACAAGGAATTATAGTAGATTCTGTTTAATAGCAGCCTGGATGTTACCAACTCCTGGCTAATGGCGGCTGTGCCCAGAACCAACCCTGTCTGTTGACTTTAGTGTTAAGAGGCTTTGGATATCAGTGAGGGCTGCAGCTTTTGGAAGAAAGGCCCCAGCTGCACGGGGCATGTGGGGGACAGCAGAACTGGGACCTGCCTTCCTTGGCTGTAACCTTCAAATCTGTCCATGTGGGGATCCCACAGGTGATAAGGGGCTGTGGGCTGGGCTGGAAGGCTCAGGGCCACGTGATAGGGGACTGCAGCCTGGAGCTCTCTCTAGTGTGTACCCTGCTTAGGGCTGTAGCTTGACAAGGAAGAGCTGGGGTGTGCTGAGCACTAGTCCCTGAAGAGCACAGGTAGAGGTGCCCTGTGGGCCCGTAGCACTCCTGCTTGCCATTGTGAGTCTCAGCCTGTGAGCTGGAGCCTCTTCCCTGCCACTGCCCTGCCCACAGGCAGGTTGGAGAGCTGCTTGCCCAGTGCTGGCTAACCTGGCTGCAAGCCTGCAAACCTGCCTTCTGCTAGTTAGCAACTGCCAGATAATGGTGACTGTCCTGCATTCTCTTCCTCTCTGCACGCACTGATAAGATCCAGGCAGGCATCCACATCCCGTATTGACATTCTGGGTGCAACGGGCCATCCAGACATCCCCCAGTCCCCTAGGCTTAACCCTGATCCTGCATGTCCAAGGATGTCTTGCAACCACCAGCACCACTAAAAGTATTTTAATCCTGATCCAAGAAAAGGCCTTGCTCCCTTTGTGGAAAAATAGACAAGACAAATTTCTGCATGGAATCTGGGGGGTGGAAATGGGAGACATTTGTTTCTCACATCATCATGCAAAGCAAAATGGCTTCTTTTCCCTTCCTTGTTCCAGGCCCTTCAGCAGAAGAATGTTGAATGTGCTCGTGTCTACGCAGAGAATGCAATCCGAAAGAAGAATGAAGGAGTAAACTGGCTTCGGATGGCTTCCCGAGTGGATGCCGTGGCCTCCAAGGTCCAGACAGCGGTGACCATGAAGGGGGTAAGAAGCTCCATCATCACAGGCAGGTCTCCTGTCCTTGTATGGATAGAGACTGCAGAAGCGGAAGGGTTGTGCATAGAATCATTGTGTTTGAGTCTGTGCTTGTCTGCGGGGGGACCTGAGCGTGCTTGTCACCCGCTTTGGATTCTGTCTGAAATGTCTGCTGGCTTTGAGCTACATGACCAGAGCTGGATCCGACCTGCATTTCTGCAGTGGTGTGGCCCAGTGTAGCGAGGAAACACAGCCACGTTGCCCTGGTGGCCAGGAGCTCCCATTTTTGGGGTTGGTACTAACTTTTGGAGTAACGCTTCTGACAGGAAGACAGAAGTGTTCAATGGAAAAGGAGGGGAGGAGGCTCTAAAAAGACACAAAGCCGTTGCACAGAGGAACTTATGGCTACAGTTCCTGTTTTCACATCAGTGTTGTGAAGAAGGGCAGATGTGTGCGACACCCATGCTGTGTGTAGTTGGTACGTGCAGTCGTTAAGACTACAGGTGCGATTCCTATGTACACAGTGACAGCAAGAATGTTAGTCGATCACTTGCATGTGCATTTTCAGTCATCAGGTTTTCAGTCGCAGGTGTACAATGCTAAAAACCTGCACTGAGAGCTGAGTCCCTGCTGTTCTCAGGGGTGTTGCTGACCAGTGCAGACTGAGGTGGCCTGTCTTGTAGTTCTGGTGGTAATTCCAGTAACACTGAAATCCTTTGGGCAGGCTTGGCTTCCGCTCTGAGTTGTGATGTATGTTTTTTATGTGTATTTTCCAACCTCCTGTGATAGGTGACCAAAAACATGGCTCAGGTTACCAAGGCCTTGGACAAAGCTCTGAGCTCCATGGACCTGCAGAAGGTCTCAGCGGTGATGGATAAATTTGAGCAGCAGGTTCAGAACTTGGATGTTCACACTTCAGTAAGTGCTGGGTGTAGACGCTGGGTGGCGGGAAGAACTGCCTTCATTGGCATGCATCTCGGAGGTTGGGAACGGAGCAGAGGAACCTGTAGTGCCCACATGTCCCTTCCAGCGCTCCCAGGTGTTGTCTTTGGCTTGATGCTCTGTTATTTGCAGATCTCTGATCTGCAGTAGCATCTAGGGGAAGATTTGGGTTCTCTTGGGTCAGGTGCTACATGTGCACTTAGTGGGAGAGCCTCTGTCTCACAGAGCTCAGAGTTGAATCAGACAGAGGGTGGGGAAGTCTTATCTGCAGGACACAGGTGAGGAACTGACACACACAGACTAGGTGACTTGTTCCAGCTTAGGTGTCAGAGCTGGGACCTGGGGCCAGAGCTTCCAATTGCCAGTCCACTGTTTTCTCCATGGCCAGTCCTCCTTCTTAGTATGGTGTTACTGGTTTGTTTGATTTCACTGCCCCCTCTAGCGTGCTCCAGGGGCTGGGCCACGGGAGTGATTGTGGATCATGCTCTGTTCCACCTTTGACCTGATCCATCTGGGAACAGTCTGGTAGTACTCCCCGTGTTCATGAGTCCAGTTGGCCTCTCCAAGGCTGCTTTGACCCTGGATGGACAATGTGCCTAACCAGCAGAAAAGTGGCCAGGGAAAGCCCCGTGCAAAGCTCTCACCATAATAATCTATGGTACCCGAAGGCTTCTCTGAGAACCTGAGGCAGGGTGGAGCTAACATGGACAGATGGGGTCCTGGCCAGGGATCCAAGCCCCCAGAGCCCTTCGTGCAGCTGTGTCCCATCAGGTGTTGGGCAGTACACTGATGTCTAGGGGTCTCAGCAGCTCTCTGGCTCCAGGACCGCCCTCCTGTCCTACAGACTTGCTGTCTGGTTTCTGACAAGGATGGGGAGGGCTCTCAGGAAGAGGAGCAGGGGGCCAGACTCAAGATCTGTAACAGGCTTCTACAGACAGGAACGTGGCTGGGTGGGTTCCTCATTGAAGCCAGCTGGTTCCTGCACTTCACACCTCAAACTTGGTCCATTGCAGGTGATGGAGGACTCCATGAGCTCTGCAACCACGCTGACCACGCCGCAGGAGCAGGTGGACAGCCTCATTGTGCAGATTGCTGAGGAGAATGGTTTAGAGATCATGGACCAGCTCAACCAGCTCCCCGAGGGAGCATCAGCAGTAGGGGAGAGCTCAGTCCGCAGCCAGGAAGACCAGCTGTCCCGAAGGTTCTTCCCTTTTTTCCCTCTCTGCGGCCCTTGGGGGGATTCTGGCACCCAGCTTCATGTTCCTTGAACTGCCTGCAAGGGGGAGGGCAGGTGGGACGGTTTGCAGTGGGATGTCACACGTCTTGCATGGCACTAGCCAGCTGTTGGAGCCTCTTCTGGGCTGTTGCTTCCCGCCTACCTTGTGCTGCTCCAGAGGAGGGAGGCAGAGGGGCTCCTGATTCTACCAGCAATAAGGCAGAGGGTCTTGGGAGACCAGAGGTGTTAAAGGTGTTGCTCAGCTCTATGACTAGCACAGCTCAGGCAGGAGTCATTCTCCTGGCCCCTCTCCCCCTGTGCAGTGAGCCTGCTGTCCAAGGGCTGGGCACTAACCATCAAACAGCCTGTTTCCCTGGACCAGCCCCACAAGAGGCTGTGCGATTGCTGGGGAGTTCCTCTTCTGCCGTCCGTTCCCTGCTGCTCTGTGTGCAGCTGCCATAAGAGGCCCCTGCTGAGGGCTGAGCCCAAAGCAACAGGTGTCAGCAGCACCTCAGGAGCCATGGCATTCAGAACCCTGGGGAGTTCTGCACAGATGCCCAGCTTTCTCCTAGCTCTCTCACTAGGGTGGGGGGGACATGGTGGAGCAGCGTGGCTTGGTCAAAGTGGAGGCAGGTCCGAGGGGCATCCCCAGGGTTAGAGACATTCTACAGGCCCATAAAAACAGAGACCCTGGACTGTCTGCATCGTATGGCCTGGCTGGACAACATCCTTATGTGCAGTCAGCTTCCCAGTGCATAGACGTGAGATGACACGGTCCTTGCTCCAGGCCTGGCTATGGAGGTGCCAGTCTCTCCTGGGGGCCAGCAATAGGTCTGGCGATGACACGCGGAGCATCTGGCCTTTCCTTAAACTTCCTCTGCCAGCTCTTACCACCCTCCCTCAGTAAAAGCTGGCCTGCTTCCATCCAGGGCCCCATGGGAGAATGATTCCCCAGAGGCATGTTAGGCCTGGTGTGTGCCTGATGGGTCTCTGACATCGATGCTTCTTCCCCAGCCTCCCAAATGCTGCAGCACCTGCTGCTCTGGCTCCTCGGCTCGTCTGCTGAGGCCCGTGTTCAGACTGGGGCTTGCGCCAAGCTCCATGATTCTTTGAATTGTATCAGCTGCTGGGCATTTCCCTTCCTGGCCTGTGGCATAGGTGCCAGGCTGTGAAACAGTGACCATGCTTCACTGGCACAAATGCATGCCATGCATTGGCTGTGTAGGGATGGAGGGGGCTCATAACTGACCTACTGTAATGAGTTGCAGATTCCTGTCACTACAAACTGCCCCTTCCCGTTTCACTCATTCCCTCACTAAGTCTGGTGCCTACAGCATTGCCTAATTTGCCATTTCCAGTCTGTCATGCTCCCCTTTGACACTCTTGTGCGGTTTCTTCCAGATTGGCTGCCTTGCGGAATTAACATCTCCCATTGTCTGCGACACGTGCTGTCCCCCACTGATTGTGCCTCGAGTGGGGAGGCGGGAGAGCTGTGGGAGGCCCCTCGAATCTGCCACTCCTTCCCTGCTGTGGCCTTCTGCAGTGAAAACCAGAACCAGCCAGCCACTCCTTCAGCAGCTCTCGACTAGCTCTCATGGTGGACTCTCTTTGGTCTTTTTCAGCAATGGCTGCTTCCTGATGAGGGAGCCGGAAAAGATAGTGGAGGGAGGTTTGCCAAGTGAGCAGGACGCTGCTCTAGGCTTTGGAAATGGTTTTGATGGCAGAGCGCACAGGACTCCTGCCTTTAAAGCCATGCTACCGCTCCCTCTGTGCACCCTGGGCTTCTCAGGGAGAGTGAGGATGCTGCTTTCATTCTGACACTACAGGGTGATGTCGTGGAAATGGGAAGTGCATGGGAGATGCGTTCTGGTGGGACACTGTGTGATCTCTGGGTGCCTGTATTTCTAGCATGTGTCAGCCTCTCTATCTCAGCATGCTGTAAATTGGCTCTCTTAGCCACAGCGTGCTGTGCTGTGGTGATTTTCTATGAATGGCTTGCAGCAGGTAGTGCCACAAATTTTCCTGTTTCCATCCAGGCACCTTTCTTCCCCACTTCCTGTTGGAGGTGGGGAGGAGGGGAGCCTGGCCTAGGGGTACAGAAGCGCCAGCAGGCTTTGCTGGGCAGGACAGCTGCGTAGAATGAAAGGCGCAAAGATGCCTGTGTAGCAGCATCTCATACTTTAACATCCCCATGCCCCAATTATCTGCCGGTCCCCGCTGTGGCATGTGGTGTGTCATGACCCCACTGTGCAGGTTTCACTTTGCCAACTACTAGCTATTGTGCCGATAGTCATGTTACTCGCCCTGACTTTTCTCACCATTAAGTGACCTTTAAAAAGTTTGCTCCCTCTTACATTCTATGACCATGGAGACCTGGCCAGCCGAGATGCGATTCCTCATGCATGCCACACCATGGAGCAGAGCCACCCTGAGCTCCCCAGCTGGTCCTTTAGAGCTGAGTGCTGTCTGCTGGGGATGCTCCCTCTTCAAGCACCATCACTCATGACAACAGTGGAGCAAACATCCCAACCCTGCTGTGAATGGTGCAGGCACCTGCTCTGTCCCTGTGGAGGTTGCTCTGACTCCTAGGTGCTTCTTGGGTTCCCCCACTCCTTGGGGGCTGACACTGGTGGATGCCCCAGCCCCACTGATGCCTGGTGTAAGCTCAGCATCTTCAACCCAGGCAGCATGTGGGCCGGGGGAGAGGGATGGATCAGCCCAGTTGATGAGAGAACGCCATTTCCCTCAGCCCCATGGCAAGACTGTCTGAGCTGGTGAGGTGTCACTTCTCACACCCAGACTCCTCTTCTGCCGTGGTCCCATGTAACATGGCTGTGGGGTTCAGCAGGAGCAGCAAGTGGAGATCTGCTGTGAGCCCAGCTCACTGGGAAGGAAACTGAGCCAAATTCCTATTCGGTCCTTGCATGGGGGAGTCTAGGCACTATCCCTGCTGGCTCTGTACTAGCTGCTGTGCACTTGGTCCAGTGTTGCTGTGGTGACGTACCCAGCAATGTGCCGCTTATGTGGCAGCTGCTAAAGTAGGGAGTGGTCGTGGTAATGAGCGGCCCTGAGAGGGGCGGATTGACCTTCAGGAACTCTCACTAACTGTTCATGTCCAGACCTGGGGCACTTGCTGCTTCACTCTCCTGTCAGCTTGGTGTGCAAGAAAGCCTGACATTGGGGGACGGGTGGCTTCAGACAAACCCTGCCTCCTTTGTCCTTGGAAGTGACAGGTGGCCAGTAGCTGGCTTTGTCACTCCCAGCACTGAAGGCGTGTCACTGGGCCACCCGTGGGTATGTAATACAGGACAGGTCCCAGCAGGCTGGAGATTCTTTCACAGCACTTATGTGCAGAGAGACTTTGACATCCCTCGATGTTTTCCCTCCAATCTTGTGGCCTTGGAAGATGTGTGTTTGCCTCCTGCATTTACCTCTGAACCAGGCTGTCTGACTCCACAAGGTTATGTGTCTGCCAGGATGGAGGAGATGCAGGAGTCCTTTCCCTGACTGAGCAGGAAACTGTGGCTGTAGTGCAGCCTGGGGGCTGTTTTTCTAATCCTAGCGGAGTCATTGGCTTGCTTGTGACTAGGTGTTTGGTTCTTGTGCCTCAGTCAGGCCTGGTTGGGCAAAAAGCAGGAGCTGCCTTGGAAGTCTGCCTCTGGCAGTGCTCTCCAGGCCAACCTCAGGCAGGAGGCATTTTACCAGCTTTGCAGAGCAGGCTAACCTGAGAGATGGTGATCAGAGAAATAGCTGATGCTCACACAAACTCACACTCACACTGACACTCACCCACCCCTTGGTTCCTGCCATTTGTAAATGGATTAACCCTGCCCAGCTCCATCCTGGCCAGCTAGTAGAAGGTCTCTCCAAATATCAGCCTGACCGTTGCTCTGTGGGAAGTGAGTCTGGGGAGGAGTCCTGCCTCTGTAAATAAGCCTTTTCTTTTCCTGTGGTGCTTTCTTGATTTGTGCTTTTAAAATTGTTCTTTCATTTGCTGGTTTGAAGTGAACACTGTTAATTCCACCTTGCTGTTTTCAGTAAAGAAACTGTCCCCAGAAATCTCTCCGTGCTTGGCTAAGAGTCCCACAGCACGCCTGGTTTTGCCCTGGGCTCAGCTGCGGTCTGCTCCCATCTTGCAGGTGTGAGAAGCAGCCTGGGTTGGGGGGGAAAATACCTTGTGCTGTTCTCAGGCCTTGGTGCATTGCTGATGGGTTTGTGGGGGGGGAAGGCTGTTGTCAGGCTGCTTTGTTAGTAGCTGCACCTGCTCCTTGGGTGACATGGAGATTTCCACTCCTCCCCCCACCCACCAGCCCTCTTTCAAGGCTGGATTTCCTTGGCTTGGTGACTTAAAAACGGGCCATGCAGAGCACTAGCAAATGAGTTGTAGGGAAGACTCGTGCCCACAGCTGGGCAAAGGTGAGCCTGCTATGACCTTTAACCTTTACAAAGGATCCAGGCAGCCCTTTTCCTCTAGTATAGGGGTTCTCAACCTTTCCAGGGTGACAACACAGCTGTGCGCGCCTTTCCAAGCCCCCTTCTCCATGTCCTAGCCCCCACCTCTCCCTGGAAACCCTTGTCTGCCCAGCACAGGCCCTGAGCCCAACACCCCCACCTGCCCCCTGCTGCCAGAACTGCCCCCCCCATGCCTCCCAAATCCATCCCTTCTCCCCCACCCACCACTGGAATCCACAAACCCCCTGCTGGGGCCACTCCAGCCAGCCCCATAGGGGCTGGAGTCACTCCAGCTTGGAGCCCGGCTTGGCGAAGGCAGGGGCAGGGGCAGGCTCAGCCCACAACACACTAACTGCTGTGCTGTGACACACTTTTATGTTGTGACACAGTGGTTGAGATGAGATCCACTGCTCCAGTATGCTGCTGTAGACAGGGAGAGCCCCTCTTCCCCACCTTATGGTGCTTCTCAGCCAAGGTAGCTGGGTGCTGTAATTGGCTGTGCCACAAAGGGGAGCCCTTTGCTAAAAACTGCTTCTCTACCACCTAGCAGCCACTGCCTCCTGTTTGCTAGACTAGAGGGTTCCCCAAGAGGAGGGTAGCGGGTAGCGTGAGTGCTTCACACACAAAGAAAAATTTCTCTGCAATAGCAGAACTAATCCAAAACAAACAAGGAGCCTGGTATTACTTTTAAAGACTGACATTTATTTATTGTGTAAACTTTTCATGGGAGAAAATTCCTCTTTGTCAGACTCGCATGTTCAAGTGTCTGATGAAGGGGGATTTTCTCCCATCCAATTTCATGCAATAAATAAATTTGTTAGTCTTTAAAAGTGCCTTCAGACTCTGTTTTGCTGAACTCGGTTGACATGGCTATGACTTTGGAACTAATCCAGACAGCCTATTGCATCAACCACTCTGCTGCTCTTCTGAAAACACAGGCCCGTGAGCTGCGAGGGATGTTCATCTGGATCGCTGTCTCGCCCACAGCACTCATCTAAAACTTATCTGTGGACTGAGTCGTCTAGGGCTTGGTGTGGCTTCAGCAGGGCTTGGGCAGGCAGGACATATGCTGTAGCTGGAGGGAAATCCCATGCTCTAGCTAGGTGTGAGAAGAATTTTTCTTGGCACCTCCTGGAAAGGGCTTTTGGAGATGGTCGCTTCTCTTATTGCTTGCTGTGGGTGGGAGCCAGTGGTGGGTGTGGCAGGCTTTTCTCTGTAACCTTTTAGCTGACTCAGTTCTTGGATGCAGATTCTGGTGGTAGGTCTCTCTTCTTTGTCATTTTCCTATCTGACTGGTGGCCAGCTCCCCAGAATCATTAGTCCAGCCCCTTGCACTCAGTGCTTCCTAAAGGGGATTTGTAAAGCAAATGATTTGCTGCCAGGCCTCGCCAAAGTGCAAACGTTTTGCAAAAGAGCCACTTGGCAGTAACAGAGAGAGGTCTGGGAGGGGTCAACCAGTGCAGGGGCTGAACAGTGGGCCAGGGTGTGAAGGCAGGGTAAGCCGCAGAGCCCCTTCTGCCATAGACATGCCAGGTTCAGCAGGGGCCGTTGCACAAACTGAAGGGCCAAATCGCCCGGCATCTGAGCATGGTGCAGCTCTGTTCCACTGGGTCCAGTTCCTCTCCCGAGGGCATCTCTTCACTGGCAGATGGCCGAGGATGCCTGCGCGGCTGTCAATTGCTGGGCAGATACTGGAGGGCTCTGTGATATACACTTGCCCCCCTTGCTGGCACTCAGGTGCTGCCCAAGAGCTTGTGGATACTGGAGGGACTTAACCCTGCAGTGAGTGTGCGGTTCCCAATCTCACTCCCTGGAGGCTAGTCCCCTGGCATGGACACTTGGCTCAGCCATTTAGCTCCCCATTCTGCAGGCTGAGCAGTGGTGCTCTGCTGTTCAGGGCATTCACCAGGCTGACTTTGAATAGGGACCATGCAGGGAAAGGGCCACTGGTCACCTCCTCCCTGCTGTCAGCTACGTGCTGCAGTTGGGGTAAAGCTCCTTGGTGCCCGCCTCACTGGCGGGAAGGGGTGCAGCTACAAGGCCCAGTGAGGGGTCACTACTGGCCCAGATCACTGTGCATCCTTACCACTTTCACTGGCAGGCAGGGGCTATGTACCGCAGCCAACTGCAAACGCAACAGGAAGACAGATCGCGTTTGCCGGCCTGTTTTCCAGGTGCCCACCGCCTCCACTGTAAAGACAGGCTGTTCTCTAAATGTTAGAGGAAATCGCTAACGGTGATTGATTGGCCAGCTAATTAGCAAACGGCTGCCCGGTGCCTCCACAGCAGATCAGCGCTGCTCTGCACTTGGGCATGCAAGGCAGCTGCTCTTCTCCCACTCCAGCTCAGCCCAAAACAGCTGCAATGGCTGCAGCCACAGAGCTGACTGAAGAACCTGGATAAAAGGCTCCCAGGGGTCTTTTGACCAGCAGCCCCCTTCAGTCCTGTGGAAAGCTGGGGGCTCGCCCAGCCTACTCTGTCAGTCTTAGGGGAAGGCAGCAGCTCGTGCTGGGTTTGAGGGCGAGTAGCTGGCCCCAGCTCCTAGAACAGCAGGACACAGAGTGGGGACTTGGCTTTAATTCACATGCAGGCAGAGGGAAAGGGAAGGGCTGTTGCCAGTGGGAGGTTCAGGTACGTTAGCTTATCTGAGCGGGGACAACACCCTTGAATGGCCTTGGGATGGCCCGGGCTAGTTGAAGCCGAATGGGGGCGATGGGAACACACGGCATAGCCTGGGGTGTGGCTACTTATCCAGGCTTCAATGGTGGGAGCGTGCATCCACCAGGGTGTTTGTCATTTCCTGTGTCTCACCGAGACTGGGTGGCCAATAACAGCTGCAGGGTGGGGCTGGGGGTGAAGCTGGGTTGCCCCAGGTCAGGGTCTGTGCACCCCCCTCTGGCAGCCATGGGTGGCTCAGAACTGGGGGGAAGGGGAGTCCGGAGAAGCTGGGGTCTGTGCTGACAGTGCTACAGGAGTAGGGAGTAAAGGAAGGGAAGGAGGGGAGCAGCTGGCAGCACACTGGGGGTGCTGGAGGAGCCGGTGCTGTCTGGGTAGCCGTAGCTGGTTCTGCACTGTCCTTCCAGCTCCTGAAACTCAATTGGCTCATCATCCGCTGGCTCCTGGATCAGGCTGTCCCTAACCTAGAGGGAAAAGGAAAAATTTAGTCTGCTGCAGTGTGCTGGGGGAGGAGGGCAGGGCTGGAGGCACATGGGCCCAGACCTGGAAGCTACGGGCCAGGATGAGGACTGTGGGGCAGGGATACAGAGCCATGGGACACAGAGCTGTGCCCTAGGGCCAGGGCCACCTTGCAGGACCAGCCTGGCAGGAGCACAGAGGCCCAGGACAGTGTGGCTGTGTTTGAGGCGAGTGGCAGGGTGGCTCACGGAGACAGACCCCCATGCCCTGACAGCCCAAGCAGGCATTCGGCTCCTGTCCCTTGTCGCTTACCTCCTCCACCTTCTTAAAGACTCTCAGCAGGTTGGTGGCCAGGGCAGCTTTCACTTCAACGGCATTCCAGTTCCTCCTTAGTAATTCCGTGATTAAGTCTGGGTATTTGGAAACATCCTCCAGTCCCTGGGGAACCCTGCAAGGGCCGCAGAGCAGAAAGCTAGTATGAAAACACAGCTCAGACCACTGTGCCCAGCCAGGATGACCCTGCTATGGTTCCAGCATTCCCCCAGAGAAGTGGTTCCCAGGGTGAACTGGCCAAACTTGCAAAGACTTGGTGCTCAAGACACCAGTGGTCAGCGGCAGTGTATTAGCAGATGGCTTCCTTCCACCATAGCAGGGAACATCAGAGGCAGCAGCCTGGTTCGGGCCAATTGGTTTTGGAGGAGATCGGGAAAATGAAATGGGGGACGCAGGGTGACCCTGCCAGCACTGAGTCCTGGCACCTCTTAAGGCTTGCCCTGGTAACAGTTCTCCTAGCTCAGCTCTGTGAGAGTTTAACATCCTGCCTGCCTTACTTCCCAGCCGGGAAGAATGATAGAGCCAGGGGAAGCACCTAGGTGCACACATAGCCCCTCGCAGACTCAGACTGGGGGAGCCCTGGTGTGGAGGAGGAGAATAGGGGGGTCTGCAGAGCCCCTCCCATGGGATGGATGGTGAGGGACCCTGGAACTGGGGAGGAGGAAATTTGGGTTGCATTGGGGGAAGGATGGGGAGCCAGATACAGGGAGGGAGGAGGAAAAGTGGGGTGACCAGACCCCCCTGGCTGGGGGGGGGGGGAGCAGCAAGGAGTCCATGCACCTGAAGGGGCTGAGAGCAGGATGGGGCACACAGGGAGCTATGACGTGTGTGTCATCCCACCCCCAGCTCCCCTTGTGCTACACAAACCTTATCCCTGGGCCCAGGAGTGTGATTCTGACTATAGGACTGTACCTTGGGGATCTACCCCTGCCTTGCCTCTCCCTGGCTGCCAAGGAGGAAGAGGCCAACTAAACGAGGCAGCCAGGTCTTCCAAGTCTGGATCACGGGCAAAGTAGCATCTTGGAGGTGCTGGCCAGACTCCAGCAGCCTTGGGAGCTGGGGCAAGGTCAGGAAAGGCATTTTCAGGGGTGAAGCCCCCAGCGCAGCCTGCCCCGGGGCTGCCAGAGCCTAGACCCAGAGAGGGTCTGCTGGTGCTGCCAGAGCTGGCCTCTTCTGCAGGGTTAGGAAGCCCCCACCCTTCCCTCCCCTGTGCCATCCCGTACGTGGGCACACCATCGTAGTCCCCGCCGAACCCCACCGCTTCATAGCCAGCCACCTTCTTAATGTGATCCAGGTGATCTGCAGGAGAAAGTGCCAGAGGTGAGTGGCCCAGGCCTGTTGTGCGGGATCTCCCACGGCTCCCAGGGCTGGCGCCAGACTCACCTGCAACCTGAGACAGGTTGGCCGCCTCCTTGTTGCAGGACACATATGCGTTGTAGAAGTTTACCATCACCAGGCTGCCCGTCTGGTTCTGCAGGCAGAGATGCACACGGATTCTGAATGGCTGTGGGAGCCCACCGCTGACCCCTCGCATCAGGGATCCCACTGCTGCCCCCTCACATCTGGGATCCCATTTCTGCTCCTTGCATCTGTGATCCCACCGGTGGCCACTTGCATCTGGGATCCCACTGCTGGCCCCTTGCACTCATGATCCTACCCTTGGCTCCTCTTGCTTGGGAACCTGCCTTCTGCTTTGGTGGGTGGCTTTTGGTCCCTTGCACCGGCACTGCCCTTGTGATTGATTCTCCTGTCATCCCAGCAGGGTCTGCTGTACTGCCAGGCATATTTCCACCCAGACCCCTGCTGAAGCAGGAGGACATGGGTCATGTGGGTTTTCCTGGGCCTAGCTGCTGTCTTTACAGGAACTGCTCTTGCCCAAGACCTGGTTCCTCCCTGCCTAATGTGAAGCTGCCTGCCAGGGTGTCTCATGGCAGAGGAATGGATCATTGCTGTGTGCCACTGGGCCCTCTCACCACTCTGCGGAGAACGTCATCGGGCACATTGCGCCTGCTTTTGCAGAGCTCGTAGGCTGATGAGTGGCTGAATATAACAGGAGCTTTGGAAACCTCCAGGGCATCCATCATCGTTTTCACAGACACGTGCGCCAGGTCAACAATCATGCCCAGCCGGTTCATTTCCCAGACCACGCGCTGGAAAGTGGATCAGAGACAGGAACTGAGTGTGCTCCCCCCGCCTGCTGTTCTCCTGGACAGCCCCCATCACTCACAGACCTCTGCTTAGACTCACCCACCTGCCTGAGAGTGGGACCTTGCCCCACCCTTGAGGGGCCAGGTTGAGGGCACCAGGCAGTGCCTCTAGCAGGGACGGGGGCAGGAAAAGGAGCGCCCACTTGTGTTTTGGTTTCCACCTGATTGTGCTTGCCTCAGGCCCTGCCAGCGTGAGGGGCTCCAGCTGGGTGTGAGCAGGGCTGGGAGTGACAGCTCTGCCCCTTTCCACCTCACGCCAGCAGGCAGGGTGGGGGGTTCCCTGAGCACAGCAGCCATTCAATGGTTCAGGACAGGACAGCAAAGTGGCATGGATTGCAGGGCTCTGGGCCCCAGAAGGGAAGAAGGAGGAGGTCACCCTATGTGATGTGATCACAGATAACAACCTGTCCCGGCGGAAAGCTGGGCAGTGGCTCAGAAACTGTCAGGCACTCCAGGCTGAGCAGCAGGGGCTGGAGCTGCCTGGCAGATAGCCAGGATCTCGGGGTGGGAATCGGGGGACCAGGCACCCAGAGAGGCCAGTGGTTGAAGATCAGGAGCTGGTGCCTGCTGGGCTGCTGTTGGCTTGGAAAATGCCATGGTGGTGGCTGGGGGAACGTGGCCAGGGGGAACGTGGCCAGGGGGAGCTGGTGATGGGGAGAAAACAGCTTACCTTGGGGCTGGGCCCTGCTGGTCTGTGGCCGAGAGGTGCCAGTGGTACCCCTCTGGACAGGCTGGCCCCTGGCTGCAGAAGAGTATGGGGGCCTGGACTGGGGTCTCCCAGCTGGAGAGCTCCTGGACCATGTGTGGGCACAGGAGTGTCGGCTCACTGTGCCCCAGGCCCATCTCCCCAGCCTCCAGGCAGTGCACTCACAGGGCCGTTCCCACTCACCTTCCCGAACTGTGACAGGCCATTGTTGACGGGCTGCTCCTGGTCTGTGTCCACCAGCCAGTTGTCCACCCTGCAAGGCAGAGCATGTGCATCAGGCCAGTCAGTGCTGACGCCATGTGGCACCCCGGGGAGCAGCTGGAGCTAGTTACAGCAAAGATAGTCACCCAAGTCCTAGCACAGGGGCAGGGCGTCTTTCCCCTTCCCTTAGGCGCCAGCCTGGATATCTGTGGCCACAGCCATTGCTCCAAACCCCCCAGGGCTGTGTGTGCCAGCCCCACTGGGCATGATCAGCTGCCCTAGACACTGGCATCCTTACCAGGGAGTGTTGCAGCTGTGCGTGAGGGTCATGTAGCGCACCCCCAGCCGGTAGAACATACGCAGGGTGCCGAGGCTGCTGTCGATTGAGTGGCCGCCCTCAACACCAATCAGGCTGGCGATCTTCTTGGCTTCGAAAGCTGCTTCTATGCCTGCAAATCATCATTTCCCCATCTTGAGCCAGCAGACAAGGGGAATCCAAAGAGCTGTGCTGGCTAATGGAGGCTGGGTTCCCCACTAGGGCTGGCTGAGTTCTGTTCTGTCCCTCAGGCCCTGGTTATCTTTGCAGGGACCTCAGAGGGGCTGGTTTAAACCTGTGGCAGTCCGAGCTTTCCTGGAGAGTTCACTGGGGCTTTGCACAGGGCAGGTGCCGGCTTCTTGCTGTCGAAAAGAGACAGGCGCTGGCAGTAAGAAGGCGCCCCAGACACACATGGCAGGACCAGCTTCCTTACATGGCAGCCAGGAAACAGCATTCCCTATGTGGTGAGAAACAGCCAGGCTCCAGCAGGGCACTGGGTGGAGATTGTCAATGGCTACAGCGTGGGGGGGGGGGCCTTGTCCCCTAACTCATTCCTAGTTTGCAACGCAGCCTCGGCTGCCTTCGCTCAGCCCCAGCCTGCACCCGCCCACCCATGCCCCAGTGCTCACCTGAGCTATTGTCGATGCACACAAAGTCCTCCGGATACTTATCACACATGCGGTGAATGATGTCAATCTGCTCCAGGGTTCGCTTTACAGCATCTTTGTTCTGGGTCGCGCAGGGCACATATGCCGCCCAGAACTGAGCAAGGAAACAAGGGGGTATGTTAACCAGCCAGCTGTCCATGCAGGGCAGGAGGCACAGTGTCTTGGGGCAGGGCACCTTCAGGTGCTCCTCTGGTTGCCTTGTCTCACATTGCCCCATCTGCCCACACTCAGATGCGGGGCGAGTGCAGGGTGGCAGCTGCTCCCCTTCCTTGCTCACTCGGTACCTGGGGATGGGGAGCACAAGCAGCCACCTGTGTGGGCAAGGTGCTAATTGCAATCCGGTGACTTCACCGAGTTCTGGTCCCAGTTGCCCAGTGGAATGCCAGGGAGCTGGGCCCATGCATGTGATGCCGAGCCAGGACGGCTGTGCCCCATGCTGGAGACCGCAGGGCTGACGGTCTCTGTGGAACGTACGTGGGCTCAGTGCCGAGGCAGAGGGACGGAGCTGGCAGCCCAGAGGGCTCACCAGCCATGGCCCGGCGTCTGTGCTGTTCTGGGAAGGGTGTTGTGCTGGCTGGGAGGGCTTGGATCTTGGGGTGGGCTGGGGACATCTTGGAGACCCTGATCCCCTATGGAATCAACTGTGGAAGTTGTTCAGGCTTAGGGGGCTGGAGATGAAACTTAATTTGCTAGAAATCAACTGGTTTTAGTGCCCCTAGAGCCAGTTAAGCTGCTGGCATCTGGTGGAAAAACAGGGCAGGCTCTCCCAGGGTGGGCATGGATGGCAGGGTCAAGGGTGGCTCCAAGCCACGGCGAGAGCCACGGTCAGAAGAAGGTGCCTGACTTGGGAGCTCCTGGTGCCATCACCGGGCTCAGAGCCCCTATGACTGGCTGTGACGGTGGTGGGAGAGGCCCTGCTTTACAGGTGAGCCAATTTCCACAGGCCAGTCTGGATCCCTGGCTATCCATGCTCATGAGCCAGTGAAAGCATCTGTGCTCTGGTGGGTGACAGGCTGGCTTCCTCTATGCAGCCATGGAGGCTTTCTAGGGCCAACTCCCACTGTGGGAGTCAAAAAAGGGGCTTGGCTGGATTGTACTGGCTAGCTGTGCCTAGTCCCCACCCTGCTGAAGCCGGTGGCCATCTGCCCTGCTGGCTTTCCTGAGGCTGCCACCGGCCTCTGGGTTTGGGAGTGAGTTTGCAGGTGTGTGTCAGGGGCTGGCTGGCTGTGTTTGCTCAGACAGTTCCTGGCTGGCATGGGAGGTGCTGTGCCTTGCCCCCCATGAGACCTCTCTGGCTCATGCCCGTGTGCTTGGGCCTGGCTACAGCTTACCTGCCCCCCGACATGCCCTCTCCGCAGCTTGGGGATGTTGGTGTGGGTGTTGTTCAGCAAAGTGAGGTTTGCTGATGCCATGCTTAGCCGATTGTTAAACTTTGTCAGCAGCTGCCAGGGCAGGTCGTTGTGCCTGGAAAACAGACAGGGGGAGTGAGAGGGTCTGGGAGCTGTGTGAACAGGTGGGCAGCCTGTGTGGGGTAGAGGATTAGAGCATCTCCCACAAGTCCACAACCCAGGGAAAACCTGACCATGGCCAGGCACCAAGCAAAGCCCCCAAAAGTGTGGGGGGGGGGGCGAACCTAGGGCTGAGCTATGCCCTGTGTTTGCAGGGGGCCATGGGGGGGGGGGGTTGATAGCTGACTGAGGTTTACAGTGGTTTACTCCTAGTGTGGACACAGGATAATGGATTAAAGGAGTGTTATTCTGCTTCCCAGTCAGGCTGAGTTGTTCTCTTCGAAGCATGTTCACTCTAATGTAGCTGCATCATCACCAGGGGCTTCCCCGAGTTCTGGTACACCTAGTGAGATTTACAGAGCTGTCTCCATCTCGTAAGCATACCCAGGCTGTCTCCGCTCCCTATGTTCCCTCTAAGCTGTGCACATGCACACATGCACACAGGTTGTGCATGCACCCCATGCACACAACAAAATAAAGCTTGCACAAAAAAAATTCAACAGTGCTAATATTTTGATGCTACTTTAAGGCAGTTTCAAAGAGCAAGTTTCAAATATGGTTTTGTAATTTATAAAATCATTTCCATCACCATATCAAAATAAAGTTTATATATTACCTGCATCATACACATTTGCTTTGTTGTGCTCACAAGTTTGACCACAATCACTGGAGTGCACACAAATTTGGACACCTGTTCTGAAAATTTGCACAAAAGAAATTTTTTGCACACACAGCCTACCAAAAAATAGAGGGAATGTTGCCTGCACCCCAGCCCCCTATTCTGTTGACCAGAGGCCACAGTGCTGTTTCCTTTGAACCATAAAGGGCCGGCGTTAACCCTTCCATGGGGCATGTGCCAATCCCCCTCAGCCAGTGGATGGACTGGGGGTGGTACTGTTCGTAACCCCATTGCTGTTTTCTACCCAGACGCCCTAGCTGTTAGTTTTGAAGCCACCCACACTCACCTCTGATCTGGGTGTGGCAGAGACTGCGCTTCATCTGCACTGTGGTGGCGTCAGTTAGGAGGGAATGGTTGCCTGCTTTTCCTAGGCTGGTATCTCAGAATCTGCCCAACAAAACACCTGGAGATCCCAGGAGCAATTCCAGGGCTCAGTTCTGGAGCTGGCTGCCCCTTTGCAGCCAACAAGACCTGAGTCATAGCCCATGAAGGGCACACCTAAGTCCTTCAGCTGCTAACCCCTAGGGCTGACTCCAGCTCCCCCTTTCCATACTGGCTCTGTTCCCTGGGAACCTGCCTGCTCCAGGAGAAACACTTCGCACAGCTTCAGAGGCCCGAGCACGGCCAGTGACATCGGGCCTTTCTGGGAGCGAGCTGAGGCAGATGAGCCAAGCCCCCCCACCCCCCCGCAGTGTGTGGAAAGGTGGCCAGAGGCTGGGAGGTGGCACTGGCCAGGGGGCTAGGGACACAGAGCTGTTATGGTTGTTGGTGGCATGGAAGGAGACCAAGAAGGACACAGAGGCAGGGCTGTAGGGGGAGCAGGGTGGATGGGACTGGCACAGAAGAGCAGGGTGCATGGGACCCGGCACAGTAGCGCATGGTGCATGGGACCGGCACAGAAGAGCAGGGTGCATGGGACGCGGCATGGTGCATGGGACCAGCACAGAAGAGCAGGGTGCATGGGACCCGGCATGGTGCATGGGACCGGCACAGAAGAGCAGGGTGCATGGGAGCTGGCAGGGTGCCTGGGCTTGTTGTCCCGTGGAGCTCAGCGAGGCAGGGGCTGTGGAAGGTAAAGGCTGATGGCAGTGGGTGGAGACAGGATCCTGCCAATTTTAACTGCTGACGATCATCATACACCGTTCTTTGCACGCCCATGAGATGTTGTTGCAGTAGAAGTTAGACCAGCCTTGGTCCCACATGAGAAAGTAAGACCCCTCATGTGTCTGTGAGTGAGTGGGTGCGCCCTGAGGATGGGCCACATGCTCTGCAGTTATCAGTCCCAGCCTGACCCAGCAGCAGCTGGCTCTACCACCTGATGCTGTCTCTGCTGTACAGCACTATCCCCCAGGCCTGGCACAGGTTTCACTCGTCAATGAGATGCCTTTTCTGATGGTTTGGGGAAGTCCCTTCTCTTGAGGAATTGGAGCTGAAATTCTTTGTGTCTCTACCTGCGCTTGCTCGCCCCGGACCCAGATAGGACCCTCTGCTGCCCACTTTCTGCCTTTTGTCAGTGGCCCGAAGGGGGCCACTGAGTGAAAGCCTGAAGCAATTCTGGGCACAAGCCTGGGATGAGGGAACTTCACCATCCAGCCTGGCCCAGATTTGTCCTTCCCCAAGACTCTCATATGGCCGGCCGCATGCTCTGCCCCTGATGGTCAGGGAACTGAGCTGGGGTGCAAGGATGGAGGTTTGCTTTGGCCTCAATTTCTGATGCTGTGGCACTTCTCTGTGTAGGGCATGTTTGCTCAGGAGGTGGGTGGAAGAAGTGTCCTGGGAATGAATGCTCCCAGCTGGGAGCTGCTGGGTACACATGGTAGCTGTTTGCAAAACTGCAGATGGCATGGGGAGTGCGTGAGTGTTTGCCACTGATCTCCATGGAGCCAGGTTTGTCTCCAGAGGGTTCTTGGGGGCAGAGCTGGGCCCGCCTACCTAGCACGGTGGGTTGGATGCCATGATCCTGCAGGAATTTACTGGGGGATTGTCTCTGTAGCATTTCCTCAGTGGCAGTGCTCTCAGTCTAGCCTGAAGGGCTGCAGTGGGTTAAGTTGGGGCTGGCTGCGTATAACCCAACATGGTCAATCTCTGTACTGACAGCTGACTTTGGGTTGTTTGGGGGCTTTTTCTGACAACTCCTGCTGGCTGTCTCTCCCACCTGTCAAGTGGTCTCTAGGTGACGTACAGGCTTGTCTGCATCCCCTTTGTGGAAGTGACTGAGCCCAAGTCCCACCCTCTCACCAGGTACAGTTATGCCTGGGGATCCAGCGCTTGGGGGCTGAGGTCACTCCCCTTTCATGCTTGGAGACCAGATGCTTCTTTTTTATTCCTCTTGCATTGGATGGTTCGTCACCACATGGGTTTCCTGAGGTGACGCATGTTGCCTCCTGTTCTATTTTTGCAGTAACGAAGTACGCTTCCCTCCTGACTGCTGGATGGAACCGAAAACTTTGTGACGGTGACACAGACGGAAAAATATCCTCCCCCGCTTGCTGTTGGTTCTCTCTGGGAGCGAAGCGCTGTCTGCGGAGAGCTTCCTGGTACCGGGGGAGGCACTTGGCCTTCTGGATGAATGTGACCTGTCAGCTGTTGTGTGGCTTGGCTCTGAGGATGCGGTGGACAAGTTTGGGGCTGTTCCTGGTTGCATGGAACGTGTGGATATTGTTTGGGGTGGCTTCTGTACACTAATGTGGTGAATCTGTCAGTCCACAGCCCCGTGGAATGTGTCCGCCTCTGCCTAGTCCCTGGATTTGCTGCTGCCCAGGAACATGGCTGAGATGACACCGATGGCTCTTACCTGGCCTGAGTCCCAGAGCCCATGGGATAACAGGGCCGACTGATAGAGGCCATGGTTCCAGGCCTGCTCCGTAACAGTGCACTGGCCTGAAAACGAAGCCCTGATAAAGTCCCTTAGCTTGCTTTGCTGCCAGAGGTCTATGGGGAGCAGCAGACTCTCACAGTAATGGAGTCAGGGATGGCCCAGTGCTGTGCTCCAGGGTGCTGAATTAACTCTTTCCCGCTGGAGCATAGGGTCACTGGAAAGTTTGTGCTGAGACATTGCTCAGGAGGGTTGTACCAGGCAGGCTGGAGCCGTGATGCTCAGTGTATGAAACAGCCCTCGGCCACACCTGCCATTCGCCTACCAGCAGCCTGGTCAGAAGACTCATTGCCCAGCGAGCAGCCAGAGGCTCCCAGAGGTTCCTGGCTTATCACCCAAAACCCCACCCAAGGTCTATTTGTGTGTGTCGCCCCCCCGACACACTTTTGGACCAGAGGGCATTCCCCAGGGAGTCCACTGTGAGATGAGATCCCGAGAGTTTTGAGTGTTTCTCTTTCCCGGCTAAGAAACTAATCATAAGGAGGAAGGCAGAGGGGTTCTGCGAGCTGCTGGGAAACCCCGCAGGGAACTCCACAGACTATGGCTCCAGGCCCTCTGCTCTGTCCCAGGGACAGGAAGATGCTCTGAGGTGGCTGAGATCCATGTGCTGCGCAGCTAGGGAGGTGGTGTGGCAGGGGGGTCCAGGTGTGATGGAGGCAGGTCTACCCCATCGCGGTGTCTTTTGATCTAGCTAGCCTGAGCCTCAGTACAACAGGCCATGGCCACATGCAGAAGTGTGGGAGTTACCCTGGGTCCCCAGGGGTCAGTGGAGGCTTGCTCCCACAGTTTCCGGAGCCGTGTGGGCTCCCACTGTGCCCCTCATGGACATCCCAGCCGCACTGTGCCTCTTGCTGACGTGTGCAGTGGCCACGGCCATCACTTTACGAAAGTGTTGCCTGGCCAGGGGAAGTAAGTAGCACAGCCACTGTGGGGGCAGCTTCTCCTTTCCCTTTGCTTCGACACTCTGCTCCCCTGCTCACCTCACTGATGGCCACGGGGATAATTGGTGTCCCTGCTCACCACACCTTGGCCTGGGAGTTCAACCCTTCGAGGCTACTGGGCCCCAGGACGGCAGAAGGGGGCCAAGTCTCACCCACAGTCTCAGCGTACAGCAGGGGAGCCCTTCCTCCCTGTCTCTGCAGCTAGGAGGGAGAACCCCGACCCTTCTTTCTGCTATAACCTGTGGACAGGGTGTGGAAGGTCTGAGGGCCCCTGACCAGTCTCCTGGTGGAGCGAGAGGGGTGGGGGACAGGGCTGAGCCCAGGGAATGGGTCTGAGGGGCTCATTCCATAGCCAGCCCCCTCAACTCAGGGATGCGCCCTGTTGAAAAGCGACAATGAACGGTGCGCTGGAGATCAGCTTCGACCTCGGCAGGCCCCATAACCTGAGTCAGGCAACACTCTGGCTCCCTGGGGAGGCTCCAAAGTGTGCGTCCAGTGCAGATTACATAATTGCTTCTCGTAACCCCGAAGCAGCTGCTGCCCCCTTGCCTGCTGTGCCCCCCACACCCACGCACCCTCTTTCCCGGCCCAGGCCAACCGCCCCAGCTCTTGGCTCACTGTCTGTGCTGTTTGCGAGGACCAGGGACCAAGATTTCCAGAGGGACAGTGAGGATGAGGAAAACCCAGAGATGTTTCTGGGGACCAGTGACCTCTTGGCCCAAGGGGCTGGCGTGTCCTCAGAGACAGCCATTCCCCAGAGAAGAGGGGGAAGCCCTGGCCGATCGCTGAAGTCAGACCCCAGGGCTAGTGAAATGACTCCGTGCTGGGGTTTCTTGCTCTGTGACAGCCCGCTAGCCTTGTGTCTGTCACACAGCAGGGAGGATGAGGCCTCAGCCTTGGGGTCTTTCTCTCTCTCACAGGGTTCTCCCCTGGCTGGAAGCAGCCATGTGCACTGGTTGGGATTTGCCGGCAGTGGTGAGCTTCCCCTTTGTGTTTTCTCAAGCTTGCCTGGCTGCTATGCTGGTAAACTCTGCTACATGCAAATTCACCTCACCCTCCAGGGACACAGCAGAAACCCCAGTGTTTCCCAGGGGCTGCACTGAGCTGGTCCCTGTGGCGTTCTGAGCCATGGGGCATCCCCGGGGCCAGGGTGTGCTGAGCACAGAGCCGTGCAGGGGTTTCCTGTGGAAATGAGAATCCTGGCACTGGTGGGAAGCATTCCTGCTGGAGGAAGCCAGTGCACCCCAGAGTTTGTCAAGCCAGGGGCTGAGAAGAGGTGGCAGCTGTGCCCCTCGGACATGCAAAGATCCTGGATGGTTCATCTGTTCCCTCAGGGATGGCGTGACGGGGTGGAGGACACCCTGCACCAGTCACGGAGAGTTTGTTGCTCCTGGAAGGCACTCGCTCTTCAGTCTGCATTTCAGCTGAAGCTTGTTCCTGCCATTTCCTGAGCCAGGGGCAGGGAGCAGCAGGGGCTGGGACTTACCCATCTATTAGAGGTGTCTCAGTCATGATTTCCTCTGCGGATAGCGCAGCTGAGCAGAAGGGGAACAAGGACAACAGCACATAGGTCCACATGGTGGCCAGAGAGTCCAGCCTTGGCTGCCGATTCCTTCCACTCAACCCTGCCTCTAGAGGTGTCTCTCAGCCACCCAGGAGACTGGCTGGTCCAAGGCCAAGAGCTCAGTGATGTTCTTTTGATTTGGAGGTCAAGTTCCTTGGATCCTGGTTCTGATTGCTCTGTGTATGATCAGCCAAGTGCTTCCTTCCTGGATCATTGGTATGGAACACACCCAAGTCAATAAATAACCATCTTGGCCCATAAAGCAATCCGGATCCACTATTAGCCAACTGCACCTTAACCTTGTTATGCATCAGCTCTTCAAAAAGCACCCTGCTCAGAGCCTTCTGAGCATACCTGGGGTAACCCCCTAACATTGTCTTGAAGCTCAGATCCCAGCCCTGCCCCAAAATGTCCTGAGCAAGCAGCAGCTTTTGGTGGCGTCCTGAAAAGGCCATTTCTGCTCATGGAGCTGGGGCATGAGTGAGCTAGAGCTCTAGAAACAGTGGAGCTGCAACACTGAGGAGAGGCAGCATGGGATGGCTGCCCTGAGTACGGGCTCCAGAGTCCAGCTGGGTTTGTACACTGGGCACCACAGCTGTACTTTGTGTTTCGAAGGTCATCCCTCCCACCCTCAGTGGTACTGCTGCAGGGCATGTGCGAATGTGGGAGGGCTGGCGAGCCAGCCACGTTCCATCTAGTGGATCTGATTAGTCTGGGCCAGGAGAGGCACCATAAGGGTGGCCTGGGCCGGGTGGGAGATGCTGCCTCCCCCCCTCATTTCAAGAAGGGGCTTGGCACAGCCAGTCAGTGACCTCAGAGGGTCTTGGGCCAAGACACCTGGTTCTTATCAGCACAGCAACAAGGGGGAAAGTGTCCTTGAAAGAAGAGGATGTTGTGGTGAATTGTGAAAGGCCAGCAGATAAAGATCTGCCACTGCTTTCAAGATTCCTTTAGACTCACAGACTCTAATGTCAGAAGGGACAAATGCAATCATCTCATCTGACCTCAGTCTGGCATTGTCCGGCTTTAGGGGATCATTTATCATTGTTCTTCATAGGAATATTTTATATTTGCAGTAATGCATGTGTGATATGCCATGTTTGATATCGATAGAAAGGTATAATCTGCTCAGATTGACTCTGTGGGTTACATGTAGGTGTCATATCTGTATTCAAAGTTAGAAATACGCTGGTTCTATTTGTGTTTCAAGTTATTTGATCCTGAGACACTCCCTGGAGTGGATGTCACAAACTATTATCTTCTTAATGGCCCTTTAAGGAAGCTGCCAGGTGCAGTGGGTCCAGGGAAAAACCTGTTGAACGGTGTGACTCAACTCCATTTTGATTTACAAAGACTCTGCATGCACAGCATGGGGGAGGCGAGAGATGATAAAAGGCAGCAGCCCCAGCTCCATTTTGTCTCCAGTCTGCAACCAACACCCACCTCTGACACTATTCCCCTGCGACTGGCTGAAGGACTGAGACCCACCCAGGTACTCTGAGGCTGAATTTGGGAGCTGGCTACACAGTAGCATGGAGACTTGGGCTGGAGTGGCATGAACTCCACCGTAGGAGAGTCCTGTTCAGCAGAGAGCAGAGGAGATCTCGGAATGACTTCTGAGGAGCTCTGTCACAATGGCTGAAGTATAATTTGATGGGCTCCAGAACCTTCCTAATTTCTGGGGCCCCTTCCCATAGTGTCCAGGCCCCCTTCATGAATGAGACTGTGGAGCATTTCACCTGATTTTTCTAGAGTCTGGAATCCGGGCCCTGCAACTCTGGCCTGTCAGACCTGTGGTGACCTGGAATGGTGTTCCTAGGCATTCCCATGAACTTTAAACCCTGCCAAGTCCAAGCTTCCCAGTTCCCTGCCCACCCTGAGTCAACCCCAGCCCAGCCTGGCGATCTCCTTTCAGGGATGCTGGTGGTTAGATCCAGAGCAGAGTCGGCTCAGATTTGCCCAATAAACGAAACAAGGGGCGGGGCACTTTTGAAGACACATTTATGTAATGCACGAGTTAAATACGTTTGTTGGTCTTTAAAAGTGCCACAGGCTGCCTGGTGTAAATTCCTCTGCTCACCTGGCCCAGCCCACCTTGTGGCAAATGTCACAGAGTGAACACCCCAGCACCCCCAGACTGTGTCTGCCCTGTGCCAGGTGCGGGACCAGTCCTGCGCTAACGTGGGCTCGGGCCAGAGCTGTCCTGTGCCACACCACCCCGGGGCCTCCTCCCAACCTAGTGCCCAGCCCTACCCTCCCTGGCTCTTTGCTGGATCAGACCCAGAGCCTGCACCTGTTTAGAGCCAGGCTATTGATCTCACCCTTCCTGTCCTTTGTGGATCTGGCCTGAAAGAGGCATTGTTAATCCCTAGGGCTAACCCCAGTTCACCGAGGGGTCACGTAATCCAATCCTGTTTATTTGAACACCAGCAGTGTTTGTCCAGGGTGCTGGTGCCCGTCTGTCAGGTCTGCAGAGGCTGGGGCCCTTGAGGCCGGTCACTCACTGAGTGGAAGCCACAGGGCTGGGCAGGGGGGTGAGTGTTGGGTTGCCAAGTGATCTGGCTGATACCCTGTCTCCCCGGGGGTAGGGGGCAGCTGCAGGGCCAGTGTAGAGATTTGCTGGTGTAAGGTCAGCGTGGGGCTTGGAAGCTGGCCAGGGTGGAGAGTAGGCTGGTCTGGGTCAGTGAAGGCCCTTCGCAGCGTCCTCTGACCTCCCTGCAGGTGCCTAGTGGGCATTGGCTCTGTAAGGCCAGGGGAACATTCCCCCAACCTCCCCCTCCACGGAGGAGGCGTCCGGTCTGCGATGCTGGAGACAGCTGTGTGTCGTGGTGCTTGGCAGTAATTTCCTGTGTGGGACCCAGTCCGATGCTGCCATCCTGCAGGCTCGATGCCCAGCCCTCCCAACCCACCTGCTTCCCTTCTGTGGAAGCCAAAGGCCCAGCGCTCCCACAGGTATCAGGCAATGTTCCCTCTAAACTGATGATGCAGCTGAGGAAGTTGTGGTATTTACTGAGCAACAATTTATAAGGCCTGGGCAACAGTTTTTTGGTGCTGAAAGTACCAGCATGCCTAAGTATCTTAGTTCAAAAGTAATTCATAGATGTCTTTTCATTCAAACTTCAATAAAAATGTTAAATTGATGTACTGTAGTTTTATTAATTTACTAAACAATGTGAGACAATGAAACTTGCTGCCTGTCTAGCCTCTACCATCATCTACACTGCTCAGTTTTTGTTGCCTGTCTTTGTCAGATTTCCAGAATACATATATAGACAAAGTGGGATTTTCTCCCACAAAAGCTCATGCAAAAAATAAATCTATTAGTCTTTAAGTGCCACAAGACTCCTAGCTTTTTTTGCTTTACTAGACTAACATGGCTGCCCCTTTGAAATTTAAGTCCCTGTTATGCTGCCCAACTGTGGTAAAAGGGATTCAAAGTGGATCAGGCCCTAAATGTCCAAAACGTAGATTGAAATTAAGTAGGTAGCTTCAGATTTGATCATGAGACTGACATGTTATGGGGATTGTATTTACTATGTAGCTATCAACCTTGAAAATACATGTATTCTGCCCGCAGTAAACATATTCAATTACCATGCACTACAAATCACAATCACAAGGTGCTTCCCAGATTCCCTCGGGGCAACACCTTAAGTGAGAAATTCAAAACTTTTAAAGGTGGCAAGGGCAGAAACCATGTTTCAAGACAGTTTCTCACAGCATCACATCTCTGTAACCAGGGCCATCTTTTGTGCCTAAAGAATTTGCATCAAATAGAGCTAGGTTAGAGTCTGTTACATTATCATGCCCAATCATACCTCTCAAAAGCTAAATATGGGACAACAATCCCCTAAGTGAATGGCAAAAAATTGGTTAGGCATACAGGAAACTTTAAACACCGTGAGTATCCTCCTTTAATATAAAGTGTCTCTAACATCTCAGTTTTGGCGTTTATGGGGTTTTTTTTTAATCCAAATCATTTTCAACAATAAAAGGGAGGCTATAATTAGTATGCCTGGAGTGTAAATACTCTCAGAACTAAAATAAGCAAAATGAGGTACAATTGAGATTTGTGTGTCTGGTAGTGGAATATAATAAAGGTTGTTTAATAATTTTTAATTTTTGACAGTTAAAGCAAACCTTATCAAAGCTGCAAGAAGCAAGAGCATAAATGGATTTGTGAAAGAAAATGATTATTTTTCTAACACATTATTGGGGAAATAGAAATACAAAGTCTCTTTTTAAAAAATTATTGCACTTTTTCTCCTTTCAGTTTTTCATTTAATTTTCCTAATCATTAGGATTTCTTTCCTTCCATCACAGGAGTCTATACAAAGTTACATTGTAAAGCCCCACCTTGACAAACTGATTGCATTAGAATCTCTCACAGAAAAGAAAATAAATCTGAAATTAACCCAACTTGTTTTTGCTTATTTTAAAAGGATCGCTTTTCTTTCAGGAGCCTTTTAGCAAGTGACAAGCAAAGCATTCACCCTTGATAGAGATGCTAAATGGCTCAATACAATTTTGCTTGGGTCTTTCAAGTCCCAAGTCCTCCTCCAGCTCCAGCCTGGCTCCTTTGCCTACAGCCCAGCTCCCATCCCCTGGCCCCACAGAGAGCCCTGCGTCCCTGTGGCCACTACACGGCTGCCTCTGGGAGCCCCCCGAGTTAGCCCTGCCATCTCTCAGGGTCCCCCCTCTTGCCCAGGCTCCAGGCTGCTCACCTGCTGGGGCCCACACAGGCCCCAAAGATGCCACCATCTCTGCACAAGCAACCTGGTGCAGAGGAGAGGGAGAGATTTAAATTTCCCTCCCCCTCTGCTCCTTCCCTGGCTATGTGCAGCAGGGTGGAGGGCCCTCAGCTCTCACTGCTCCCGCAGGCAGCACAGGCTGGCTACAGGAGCTGAGACAGGACACACACGGGGCTCCTCCGGGCTGGGGAAAGGCAGGGCTGCCTGCGCTGTCCCATGTTAGGGAAAATCCAACTCTGGCCCTCAGCTGCAGAAAGAGGCACACCAGAGCTTTCCCATTGAAGCAGACCCGTTCCCAGCTGAGACTCGAATAAGCAGAGAATGAGGTGTGGTTCAAAGTTTATTATTCAGCTGAATAATAACAGGAACTGCAGCAGAGGGAAGCAAAGAGAAGCCAGCCTCTCTAGGCAAGAACCCCCAGTATCGGGGCTACAGGTCATACATACTTTCTAACATGCAAAATACGATATCCATAATGCAACAAGCTCATGCATAATACAACAAGTTACATCATGCCTAAAATCCATACATGGTATTACTACTTTTAATATGCAGGTTACATAATTAGATTGTACTTAATAGGCAGCATATAGTTAGCCCGCCTCTGTTGTTGTTTACTGCTCATTTGGGTACTAATTATTGCTCTTGACCAATGAGAGTGGCCAAATTCCTGTGACCCCTTGGCTACCTGGCCCCCGTCAACCTGTTTACCAGACAAGGTTGATAGCTTCCCAGCAGGGTCCAGACAGGAGGGATTGTCTTATAATCAACCTCTGTGGATCACCTCTTGTATCTACAGAAACAGTCTAACTTCCTATCAATCTAAAGCCCCTAGCTCCCTTGACGAACTAAACTTGTCTAAGCAAACACAACAATCTCTGGCACAGAACTTCCTGACCAAACTTACTCCATCTTTAGACACCCCCCCCACACCCACATGCTCATTGCGCTGGTGAGGGGGGACCACTGCGCCCCTGCCCACTAGCGCAGCTTAGAGGGAACACAGGTGTTATCAGGTGTGGCCTTGGTGTCCTCATAAATCACTGCTGGTTCCAGCTGGTGAGAGGTGGCACTGTGCCAAGCCTGTGCTGCCTGGGCCAAAGTGTTTGTGAAGTGCAACTGTCCCGGTGGATGGTGGGGATGGCTACTTTGGAGGGGGTGTAGCCATGGTGGAGTGCCGGGATTTGCTGAGTGTCCTGCCTTTGTCTGGGGGCCCCCGGGGGGACACAGACCCTGCCGATTCAAGAAATGTAAAACTGGGGGTGTTTGCCTGCCTGCCCTGGGATCCTTAAAGCAGTGTTCCCTCTAATTACCTGTAGACTGTGTGCACAAACAATTTCTTTGTGTGTGCAAAAACCATTAGCGCTATTGAATTTTTTTGTGCGCAGGTTTCATGCCCCGTGCGTGTGCCCACACCGGCCCAGCTTAGAGGGAAGAGTGACCGGGCTGGAATCAGGGATTTCCCCAACACCCCCTGGTGCCGAGCCAGCCCCACTCTTACCCCAGCGCAGCGGGCACCCCAGCCCCCCGTTCCTAGTCCCCAGGTGACTCCCGCCGCCGCGGCGGGCGCAGACGGAGCGGGGCTGCCGGACCCCCGGCGGGACTGGACGGGGCGGAGCGGGGCGGGGAGGCCGGGCCGGGCCGGGCGCTTCCTCCTCCGCCACCTATTTAAGGTCGGGCCGGGCCGGGCCGGGGCGCAGCGGGCTGGTCATGGCGCGTATGGAGGAGACCGAGACCTTCGCGGGCATCGCGCTGCCCGGCCACCTGCACTCGGCCGAGTCCCTGCGCTTCGCCGCCGCCTTCCCCTTCCGAGCCAGCGACGTGCTCGTCGTCACCTACCCCAAGTCCGGTGAGGGGGCTCCGGCTCCGGCTCCGGCTCCGCTCCGCTCCGCTCCCCTGGGGCAGCGCTCGCCCCACGGCTTCACCGGGGTCTTGGGGTGCTCGCCGCTCTCCGCCAACCCTTCCCGGCTGAGCGGGGGTGCTGGGGCCCTAATGTGGAATAACGCTGTTACCGGCTGACAGCTGGGGGGCTTGGGGGATTGGGCGGGCTCCGTAATTTGGGCTAACACTGTTACTAGCTGACAGCTGGAGGGTGCTGGGGAATTGGGGCTGTAGGGGGAGGTGCAGAGGGTATTGGGGGTGCTCGCTAATTTGCTCTAACACTCTGAGTAGCTGACAACTGGGGTGTGCTGGGAGATTCAGGAGGTTGTACAGGGTGTTTGCTCACCAAATCGGAGCTGACAACTGGGCTGCATTGGGAGATTGCTGCCCTATGCCCCCCCCCCCCACAGAATTGGGGGTGCTAACTGCATTGGTCTAACACTGTTCCTAGCTGACAACTGGGGAATGTTTGGAAATTCAGGAGGGTGGAGATGGGGTGTTAGGGAAATCCCTGCCTTAGAGCCTAGCAGGAGCTGGGCCCCCTGCCCCCTTCCTTCACCCAACTCCCACCTCTCATGCCCTTTCCTTCCCCCGGAGCTGGGGCAGGGAGCTGCTGTCAGCAGCCAGGGCTGGGAGGGGACCGAGGCTTCTGTCATAAACAAACCAGCAGCAAAGCCCCCCTGGGGTGCGTCTAGCCAGGACTGTCTTTGGAGCCCTCTCAGACAGCCAAGGCAGGTCCCTCGGGTACCCTGCCAGCGCTGAGGAGCCTGGATTCTCCAGCTGTGGGTGCTGGCCATTCCCACATGCTGGACAGGGGCGGAGGTGTTGAGAGGGATCTGGGCCCTGGTAGCCTTCCTGCAAACCATTTCCACTCTGGCAGGGCCATAACTAGACCAGGGCAACTGGGGCAACCAGATTTTAGAGGGCGCAGGGGATGGATCCAGCTCCTCGCCACCACAGGGAGCCAGATGCATCTTCTGCACCTTCTAAAATTTGGTGTCTGGGGCTGCTGGTGGTGTCTGGGGCTCCTTGCTGGTGACAGATCCAATTCCCTGCTGCCAGCTGGATCCACCTCTAGCCAACGGAGAGCCCCAGCAGCTGCCAGAAGGGAGCTGGAGACGGATCCAGCTCCCTGCCACTTACCGGCAGTGGCTGGGGACAGATCCAGCTCCCCACTGATGGATCAGGCCCTGGGCCAGATCAGGGGCCTGGTCGAGGATGGGGGGCGCCTTTGGGGCTGCTTCCCTGGGCGCCAGACCAGCTAGTTGTGGCCCTGAGCTACGGTGTGAGGCAGTTCACCCCCACTCTGTCTGTTTACATGGGAGGTGCCCATGATACAGTTCTTGGTGCCGTCCTGTTCCAGCCACGGCCGCACAATGCTTAGATGACACAGAGGGAGGGAGCTGGTGGAGGGGTGGGGGGAGGCTTGGCCTGAATTGCCAGACTGCAGGCCATGCGGTGGGGGTACTTGGCTGTGGGGCCTCACAGCTCTGCTCCCACTGACTGTCAGAAGGCTGAGCTGGCCTGGGGCCAGGGGGCCTCTTGGGTTGGGTTTGCCCAGATAAGCTCACACCGTGAGCCGGCTCTGAGGCCCTCTTCTCAGTAAACTGTCCAGGCTCTGAGCCAGGCTCTGGTCAGGGTTCGCTGGCCTGGCTGTGCCAAGTCCCACTGCCCCATCTGGCTCTGGGTCACTGCACCTCTTTGGAACTGTCTTTGAGCTGAGGGGGCCCCAAATGGCTCGTGGGGGCTACAGCCAGGGGTAAGCAGACCATGCCAGGACTGTCTGTGCTGCAGACAGGCCCACGGGACCTGCTGGGGGTTTTCAACTTGTCTCTGGGCCAGGGAGGAGCCCAGAGGACTGTGCTGGGATTGCTGCTGGTGACATATGGTCCAGACAGCTGGCAGCCAGGACAGCTCACTGCCAGAGCCAGGCCAGGTGGTGACATCTCCACTTTCTTTCTCTAGGCACCACCTGGATGCAGGAGATCCTGACCCTCATCTACAGCCAGGGGAACCTTGAGCCAGCCAAGACCATCCCCAACTGGTTCCGGGCCCCCTGGCTGGAGCACATCTACTTCAAGGAAACGCTGCAGGAGACCAGCAAGCCCCGTCTCATCACCACGCACCTCCCCTGCCATGTCCTGGCCCCAGCGCTGAGGAAAGCCAAGACCAAGGTGAGTGGCCAGGGCCGACTAGGGCAGCAACATCAGACAGAGCAAGCAACTGTATGGCCTGCAAGCGATGGTGCTAGCTCCCTTGTGGCTTGTGTTTCTAGAGCAGCGGTTTTCAAACTTAGGGTTGGGACCCAGTACTGCAACCCTCAGGCACTGGCTCACGGCACCGCCTGCTACCGCTGTCAAGACTGGAATGCATTGCTCAAAGATGTAATTGTTGGGTCGTGGAGATTTTTTTTCAACTGGATCTTGAGGGGGGAAAAAAGTTTGAAAACCACTGCTCTAGGGCATAGACACTGTAGGGCAAGGTCATGGCTGCGTGTGCTTGTGCTGCCCGTGCACCCAGGGCTGGCCAGAGAAGTCGACTGGAATGGGGGCTGGAGCTGAGTCAGCTGTGGCTGAAAAGGGCTATCCCCAAGCCCATGGTTTTCTAAGCACTTGGCTACTTTACAAGCCATGTGCTGTTGTGCTTAGAGCCCATGGGCAGGGCAGGGAGCAACCTCTGCTCACGCTCACTGGGCCCCAAAGGCCTTGGGTGCCCCCACCTTGCTCTGCACTGAAGCCAGTGGGGGGGGCGGAGGGGAATGAGTGAATCATGAAGGCTCAGTGCTGCTGGGAGAAACCATCCCCTACGACTACAGGAAGGGCAGGGCTCACAGCCATTGCTCCCTCAGTCTGTGTGTCTGTCCAAGGCTCATTCCCATGGTCTGCTCCCAATCTTAGGTGATCTACGTGGCCCGGAATCCCAAGGATGTCGTGGTTTCATTTTACTATTTCCACAAATTGGCTAAATTCTTGCCTGACCCGGGCTCCTTCGATGACTTTCTCATGCACTTCCTGGATGGCACAGGTGAGCAGGTGTCTCCTGTCCGTCTCCATTCCCTCCCTTGCAGAACGCCAGCCAAGTAGCAAACATACCTTGGGCTTCACTGACCCCGGACAGGCGGGCGAGTGTCACCACCCCTATTGACACTCGGGGAAACTGAGGCACGTGAACAGGTGCGATCATATGGGGAGGCCAGCTGAGCTCAGAGCTTGAGAGGCCTGGCTTGTGGCCCTTGCCCAAAACACACAAAGGGACCCAGGGAGGGGGTAGTTCAGGCCAGGGGCTCTGCAGAAGCCTGAGAACCAGCCACACTCAGTCACAGGCAGTCCTGAGGCAGCCAGCTTTTGGATGCCCCAAAGATCATCTCTCAATTGCAGCTAGGGCTGCGGCTGTGGCTTCCCCTAGCCTTCTGACACCCTCGTGCTGGCTGTAGTGTGTGTGAGGAGGGTGGGGAGGGGGATTAGCACCAAGGAGTCACCTCAAGGGGGGCTTGATCCTGACAGCTCTGCCCCCCACAGTGCAGTATGGCTCCTGGTTCGATCATATCAAGGGCTGGCTTAGCCAGCAGGAGGAACTGGAGCTCTTCTTCATCACCTATGAAGACCTGCACCAGGTGAGTTAATCCTTTGCCTCCCAGCTGCCTCAGGCATGCTGCAACAAGGCTGGGTCACCACTCTGCTGCTGAAGGAAGGAGCTGTCCCTTGGCCTGTGCCGTGGGTGCTGGGCTGTGGCAGCACTCAGGTTGCTCTTGGTGGGCCTTGGCATGGGGGCAGCGACAGCCACTGACTCCCATGTGGCTCCGTGTCTGCTGCAGGCCTCATAAGGACTTGGAGCTGCTGCCAGCAGCTCTGGCCTGGCACCTCCTGTGGCTCCCCCAGTAACACAAATCCTGGATTGCTGAAGGGGCAGGGGGATTCTGGTGCCCGTGCCTGCCCCCCCTCAGGGGCAGGCTGGCTCCCAGCACAGTGCTGTGCAGATGGGACTTGTGGGTCAAAGCCAAAGGGAAGTGAACCTCCTCTGCTCATGCTCTGGAGCCACTCACCTCCAGGTGGGGCTCCTGTGCCCCCACTCTCTAGCCATGCACATGACCTGCCCCAGGCCAGGGGTGCCCCTCACTAACTGTACCCCTCACCATGGCTTCATAGGACCTGGGGCGTTCTGCCCAGCGGCTTGCCACTTGGCTAGGCTGTCCGCTTGCACCAGAGGCAGTCAGAGCCATTGAGCAGCACTGCACCTTCTCCACTATGCGTGAGAACAGGATGGTGAACTACACGCTCCTCCCCTGTGAGATCATAGACCACAATCAGGGCAGATTCATGAGGAAAGGTACAAAGCATGGGTGTGGGAGTAGTCCTGCCATAGCAGCAAAGGGCCTCGGTGGGCTCCCACCACTCCCAGGCCACGCTGCCTGCACGCCACAGCCCATTTTAGCCTTCGACCTTGTGGCTGGGTAGAACCAGCATGGCACCCTTGCGGCTGGCCTTGGTTGGCAGCAAAAACTGGGGCTGTGATGACCCTGCAGGCAGGCTTGTGGCTTAGAAGGAGCCAGACAGACTCCTGCTCATGTCTAAGCCTGATATCAAGGCTTTGAGTTGCAGCAGGCAGGGCCTCATGTCACCCATGGGGGTGGCTAGCAATGCCTGGCAGCATCACCAAAGGGATTTCCATGGGGTGCTGAGGAACACCATGAATCCTAGCAGGGCATGTCCTCTCAACAGGCCTTTTGTGCCCATCACCCCTATATCTGGGCACTGGAAGGCAAAGGCTGTCAAGCCTGACCCTACAGAAAGAGCCTGTTAGCAGGGGAGCTGGATTCATTCTGCATCTCCTGTTGCAGGGATGGTTGGCGACTGGCGAGATCACTTCACCCTGCTGCAGAATGTGCTCTTCCAGAAGCTGTATCAAGAGGAAATGCAGGGCACCGGCCTGCGCTTCCCCTGGACCATGGACTGACAAGGAACTGGGCTGATGAGGGGCAGGATGGGTCCTCTGGCTGCCATTGGGACTTGGGGAATGGAACGCTAAGCCACTTACTTGACTGGGGAAGACATGCTGGAGGGAGCCATACAGGCCCCACAGAAATTGAACTGAACATCTTGGAATGGGGCTGGGCGTGTATCCAGTCATGGATTCAATGCCACTGTCACAATTAAGCCCCTTGCCCTTGTGACTCCCTGCATAGTTATACTCAATCTCCCAGCCCGTCTCAAAAGCAAGTGCCAGCCACATGCCCCTCTCTGCCCCAGATGAAGAAGTGGCAGTTCCTAGAGGCCCTGAATAGTGATGTTGACTTGGCCTAATCCCTCCCTCCCCAAACTGTGAGAAACAACTGCCCTAACTAAAAAGCTGTGGGGTTGAGGAGTGGCCTCTTTAGTATCTACCATGCAATCCCTGTGAACCTCTTAGGAGGCAAGGTTACCATTATCTTCAAGCCAAAATAAGCTGCAGAACAATAGGCCGCTCCCAACAGAATGGCAGGGATAAGCTATATTTATACAGAGCAAGCACAGGTTTCCTCACAGCTGGGTTTTGTATCAGGCTGTTGGCAAACTCTCAGCACCATTAAAACCACCTGAACAGGTTCACCACCCCCAGCACCTCAGTGGGGGCAGACAGCACAGGGGCCAATGTCCAGAGCACTGAGCTGTGCTCTGTACAGCATCAAAACACAAACCCCTGCCAGGGCAAAGGGGGATGTGTCCCTTGTGGGGGACAAATTAATCAGGGCTCTCAAGCTGGAAAGAGAGACCACTGATCCTCCCCAGTGATGAAGGCCCATTCCCAGCTGAGACTCCAATGAGCAGAGAACGAGGTGTGGTTCAGGATTTATTATTCAGCTGAATAACAAAAGGAACTGCATCAGAGGACAGCAAAGAAGCGCTAGCCCCCCTGAGCAGGCCCCCCCAACAACTCGAGTGCAAGAGAGAGCCCCGAGGGGCAGCATCACAACACTTTTATCCAGTACAGTATGATAATACTTACATGATTGACAATGTTTTAGAGACCCTTATATGGTTACATTAACATTATTAAATACATATTAATGATTAAAGAATGCATATAATTATCCCCACCTCTGTTTACTGTTGACATCATTTGCATTATCCGGGGCAGCCGCAGTACCTGCGAACTCATTAATTTCTGCCTAGAGATGCTGACCTTACATTCTTGTGAGGCTATGGTGCCAAGAAGGGTGAGCAGGAGATAGGAGGCAATACTCCCTTTTCAGTTAGAACAAAAAGACGGACGGTCTAGCGTACGTTCCTTGTCCAGATGGTCAGGAGAAAAAGCATGAGAAAGGGGAGATAACACACTTTAACTATCAACTCTAGGCCGCTTGTTAAAGAAACTTAAATACACGACTTGCCAGAGAAACAACCCCACTACCATAGCAACCCACGGCTCCAACGAGGCCTACACTTCAGCACCTTTCTCACCGTCCTACAGAAGAGATTACATGCATTTCCCTTACACCCTCCACTGAAAGGAACACTCTGGGGAAGAATGGGGGAAACTTGAAGCAATGCCACACTATGCTGCACCTCACCCCCCCCACCTTTTACAGTAGAGGAAGCTGCTTTTCCCTTTGCTCACAGGGAACAGTTTGCTCTGCATCTGCCCCTTTGACAGACAGAGACCCCAGGGCAGCCTGGTTGCCACACATCAGCTCTAGAGCCATCAGCGACAGGAAGCTGAAGTAGCCAGATAGTTCAAAAGTGTCACACGAAGCTGCCCACAACTTGGCTGTTGCATCACCTTTGCAAGGGCAGCTGTTTGTGTAAAAATAAGAACAAGTCCTGGAACAGCCCACAGGCAGCATGGTTGAGTTCATGGTGCTCATTCTCATCCCAAAAGAGCTTGAAATTCAAGTTCCATGCGAGGCAGGGCTTTTGTCTGCCCCAAACTGAGTGTCACAAGGTGTTGGGAAGCAGATTTTTTTTAAAGCTAGGCAGGTGCACAGAGTGCATATGCAATTAGGCAGCTCATTCACTTGGTAAAGTACCCATGTTTGCTCATGCAAGCTGGCATGAGGGACCAGCTGTCTCTATCCTACTCTAGACCCTACAGTACCTTCCGCTTTATTGTAAGGCCAGCCAACTTTACGTTTGTTCTGGCTGTGTTTTTGTGCTTTACAGCCTCTGCAAATTCCTTTGGTGCTTTTCTTCCCACTCCTGCTTTACCGGAGTCCTGAGAACTCCACAGCCCATGCAAAAAAGCTCTTGCTCTAAGAGCACACGTCCCCCTGCTCCCTTTGGCTTGCCAGACAGGCTCTGCACCGCCCCCAGTCAGCCAAGGAAACACATTCAGCCTGAAGTCAAATAACTAAATAGTTTTGTATTTACAATAATGTTAAATATTTTTCCCCCAAAAAATAGAATATTGAAAGATGAAGGGGACTGGGAAGCTACCTACATACAGCTCCAAACCCAAGAGAGATAAAATAACTTTGCCAGTAATAAAAAAAAAAAAAAAAAGCCCTCACAGCATGGAGTTAAAGTGGGTTCAGTGCACACACCACACATGACAGGATGGACTCCACAGAAAAGGTTTTTCTCAATCCACTTCAATATGCATTTGATCAAGTCAGTTACAAATACTATTTCAATTTGATGCCATTTCCATTGGTCCCTGAGGTGAAAGTTGTGGAGGCTGCGGGTCTGAATCTGCCCTAAACAAGGAACACTGGGGAGGGACAACAGATATCCAACACTAGGAGAAAATTTCTCTAATTCAAGTCAAAACAGAGCAGAGGCCATTTTGCTCTAACATGGCATTGCTACTTCCCTTGTGACAGAGTCACTGTAAGATTTCATGTTTTTTGACATAGGAAAAAAAAAAACCCCACCAACCTTTCCCTGGATGGGGAGGTTACAGGCTAGAAAAATCACCTTGCAACAGAGGAAAGAGAAACTAGCAAGGCCCTTCTGCACTTCCTGGATTGCTACATGTTTCATTTAACCACTTCATCTTTCTGGGTTTGTTCATTTCATCCCCTGGGCTGGGTAGAAGTGCAAAAGGAGAAGAAAGGGAGAGCTCCACCTCCTGACCTTTCTTTGTTGCTAGTCCCAGTACAAACAGCCTGGTTAACACTTACAAAACGCCCCTGGGGTGCTCTTCACTGGTCCCACAGGGTGCCCCTGGGGTGCTCAGCATTGTGGGGTGCTCAGCGCTGGTGTCGGAGGGAGCCCCTGGGGTGCTCAGCATAGAGGGGTGCTCCGTGCCAGCACCAGAGGGCGCTCATGGGGTGCTCAGCAGTGTGGGGTGCTCAGCACTGGTGTCGGAGGGTGCCCCTGGGTGCTCAGTGCTAGCACCAGAGGGAACCCCCAGGGATGCTCAGCATTGAGGGGTGCTGAGTGCTGGCACTGGAGGGTGTCCCGGGGTGCTCAGCGCTGGTGCTGGAGGGAGCCCCTGAGCTGCTCAGCACTTGTGCCAGTTGATGCGCTGTGGGGCACTCATCTCACAGCCCATGAGGGGCTCCAGTGCTGTGTTCAGAGTGGGGGTGAGGTCACCAGCCCCCCCCCCCCCAGTGTCTTCTCCAGCCCTGGTGCTGACTGACAGTCTCAAGGGCAACGCCACTAGGAAGCGAGCGGAGTTTGTAAAGTCCCATTTTTACATTAGGTAACAGGTGAGGAGTACAGCAGCCTGTGAGTGCCGAGTGTGACTCCGGCTTGCAGCGATGGCCATCTGGGACAGTCATGCCCTACAGGCTGTGGCAGGACGTCGTGCGGTTGTTCATAAATAAAAGGCATTGCTGAAACTTGTGTTGACGCTTCAATGCAAACAGCGTTTCTTGGTGTCATTCATTTTTGTGTGGCGCGGACACTGAGACACATACAGCTTAAGAATGGGATTGTCAAAAGTGCCTGAGCAATTTTCCAGCACAGGTCTTATTAAAGTCAGCGGGCCTGTGGTCCTAAGCCTAGAGGCAATTTTGAAAGTTCCTCTCACCATGGCTGCCTGTAGTTCACACATTCAATTGGCAAAGCTGGGAAGAGAACCCAAAACCTGATTCCCATTCCTTCTCTCTGGCCATGAACTCTTACTTTGGAATGATGAAATGCAAGGTCTGATGCCCACTGATGATTGCATTGCTGATGCTTTTCCTCAGCCTAAAGCAATCAAGAGTTTCCAGGAATTTGCCCAGCTGCTATCAAGCTGGCTGGGGAATTTAACTGAAGTGAACTGATGAGGCAGCAGTGGATAGACTGCTGATTTCTCACATGTGGAACAATGACAGGCAAAAGCAGGACTTTTTGCAGTTTGTGCTCTGTCTTTTATGTCATCCAAGTAAGTTGATTTAGTAGGAAGCCATTATGAAAATAGAGGAACTGCTGCCTATTCCTGCACAAGATTCTTCTCTGGTGTTTGAGGCAAAAACCATTCATGGTCAGTTTCGGGGGAAGAAAAGCATTTCCCCAGGAGAAAAGCTTCCATGAAGATTTGCCACCTCCCTTGGCTGGGGCCCTGAATGCTTCCCTGAGTGCTATGAAGGGAACAGATCCACAGGCTTCTTTCCCTTGTGGAGACTTAAGCCCAGTACTCACCAAGCCTCTACATCATCATGCCTAAGTGTATCCTCCATGGGGATGGCTGGATGAGCAGAGGCACCTTCTTCATTGGCATGACCAGCCTCTCTGACGAAGAGCCACACAGGCAGTGTGCCAGGACCCCAAGGGCTGTGTCACTTGAAATTGAGCAGATTGTAACTATCCTTGTCTTTTAGGGTACAATGTTTGGAGGCTAAAGCTCCTGGCGTGCAGCGGTACTGGGTCTGTATCAGGAAGAAGCGCTTTGACTGATCTGAGTCACAGACATGGGTCTATGGTGTCTTATAGCCAGGATCTGGACTAAAATCTGCACTCTGAATTGGCTCGCAAAACTGATAGGAAGCCACTTCTGCTTATCAAACCCAGAATGCTTGTGCGCATGTGGCTGTCAGGCAACTGTGTTCTGCACCAACTGATGCATCAGCTGCTGGCATGGAGCAGTTTGCAGCTGTCTGGTGGCCAAGCCAGGGGCATGGATCATGGTGGAGTCTGTATCGAAGAATCATGACTTCCTAGCTATGTGCAAATGCTCTTATCTACCATCACTACCACATCTTCAAGAGGTTGTTGGGAGTCCTGAAGAACCAGGCCACAACATAACCCACTGCTAAAAATGGGCACTCACGCTTGAGAGGAGGCATCTCCCAACATTTCAGATTGATGTGTTGGATGTGTTGTTTTCCTGGCACCTCTGCTTTATCTGGTTGAATTTCAGACTATTGTGTGCAATATTTTTGTCTCTGGTGTTGGTGAGTGACAGTTTGCTGTCATCCAAGTCCCTATCGTGATAAAGGGACTAGGAAGCAGAGATGATGTGTGATCTGCAGCCATGAAAGAAGTGGTAGCCCTGAGAGGCAGCATGGTCTAGTTGCTACAGCATTGGTTTGAAAGCTAGGAGGCCTTAGTTCTGTTCCCACAGCTCCACCAGATCTTTTTTCTGACCTTGGGCCAGAGTCTTTTTCTGTTTCCTTCCTTCCCTCTGGTTAGTCTGTGAGCTGTTTGGGCCAGGGACTGTCCCTTCCTCTGTGGTTGAGCTATGCCCAGGGCAGCAGAATTCTGATCTTGGCCAGGATCTCTAGGCGCTGTAATACAAGTTAATCCTCTGACCCTGCACAAAGACGCAACAACACGAAAGGACACATGAGACCCTGACTGGTAGATGGACAGCGCCACAGCCCAGAATTCCTCACCCCCCCCCCCCATTGGTCCGACACATGGATTTCAAAGCAATGCCTCTGCGAAAGAGAGGCCACAATTCCACTACAGAGGTTTTACCTCCCCTTCAAAGTGCTCACACCAGGCACTGCCATGAGGACTGTATCCCCCCTCCCCACCTGGTGGCTGTACACTGAGTGGGCTTGTGGCTTTGTGCCCTGAGGGTCGTTGGCACATGGGTTGGAGGGGAACTCTTGTTTTAAGTCACATCAAATTGACCTTGCTCCTGGGTCTGTTTGTTTCCTAGCCTTTTGTCTCAGTAGATGTGTTCTGTTTGGGAAATCGGATGTGCCAGGGCCCATGCAATGCCAGTCATGGCTTCTCACAAACAAAGCTGCGTTTATGCTGGCTTGGAAAGAGGCCCTGCATCGTTAATGTTTGGATGCTGGAAGAGGTTGGTTGTGTTGATGCATAGTGTCTCAGTTATTGCCTCCATGTGAGTTTGCAGTTAGGATTCAGTTTTAGTTAAACTGTGTGAACTTCCTGTGACCTGGACCTCCTGGGATAATCTCCTGAATGTGCAAAAATCAGGGCAAGCAGCAAAACCAGGAGCCAGACTCCCAAAACACTGATGGGTGGCACTTAAACCAATTTGCCAATCAGTAAAACTCCATGCCTGTGACTCCTACACTGGTCATCACAAAACAGAAACAGTCCCCTTTACTGCACATCAGCTCCTCTGGTCCCCACCTAGTCACTGGGTCTCTTAAAGAAATAGGTTCTCCTGACCACAAAGAACCATCCACATTACCCAGAACAATATAGGCTTGGATCTTACCCAAAATCAGGTGGCACTGCACTGGGGCCAGCAGGGCACGGGCCCCACATCTCCTGACTGCCAGCACAGTGGAAGGGGCCCAAGCTGGCTCCGGGCCACTTCTGGCAAGCAGCCGGAGAGTCAGAGATGGCTCCTGCAGCTTGCAGGCAGCGGCAGAAACTGGCGTGAAGCGGCAGGAACCCACTCCAGCTTCAAGCTTCCTGTGACCAGCTTTAAACTGGATATGGGCCCTGTTGCTGCCAGCAAGCAGCGGTGGCTGGGGCTACATTAGGCCCAGGAGCAGGATTGGGGCTGCAGGGGACAGATCTCCCTCCCCCCATAACGTTCCTGCCTAAAATACCATGCTGTCAGCCAATCCCTTTTCGTAACTACAACTAAAGGCTGAATATAAAAAGAAAAACAAAATGAGAGATGTTGAAGGGTCAAAGTGAATCACATACGTACAAATGATTTAGTGTCTGTAGAATGCAAGTCCTTGCAGACTTTGGCGTTTTCAGGTTAGTCCAAATCCCCTGGCATACACCCAGCACCTGGGTGGATCTCAGTCCTTTGTTCAGTTGCAGAGTTGGGGGGTCACTGCCTTTTATCACTTCTGGCCTTCCTCATGCTGTGTGGCATTTTTGTAAATCAAAATGAAGTTGAGTCACATGGGCAAGTCCCAGTGGCTCAACAGGTTTCTCCCTGGGCCCACAACAGCTGGGACGTTCCTTAATGGGTCCTTAAGGAGACAATGGTTTGTGGACATCAAGTCTGGGAGTGTCCTAGAATCCAATGACTTGAAACACAAATAGAATAAACCATTTCCTAACTGCTAATGCAGATTTGACACCTACACGCAAACCATAGAATCATTCCTAGCAGATTACAACCTTTTTACTGGTACCAAACATGGCATAGTGCATATGGATTATTAGCAATACAAAATATTAGTATGAAAAATAATCATAAATGGTCTCCTAAATCCAGCCAGCATCACACTGCTACTAAGAGAGTGCAGCACTAGGTGGGTTTCAGTTTCAGCCTTCTGGTTGCAGAATTGGAGATGCATTGAGTGAACGGAGAGCAAGAGTAGGGTTCCTAAGAATGCCCTGGAGTGCTGCAGAGGTGCCATGCTGTTGAGTCTGGTTACCAAAACAGAGGAGGAAGCTGCTGAGTGATCAGAATTTCTGAATCTGAGCCATCCTGGCCAGAGGAGAGCTGGAGTGACAAGGTACTTGAGCATCGGGACAGATGAAAGGACATTTCTAGGAGGAAGGAAGGTCTTGTAGGTACAGCAGGAGACTTAGATTCTGGTTCCTGCATTGCCACAGACTTTCTGTGTGATGATGGGTAGGTCACTTAATCGGTCTTGCATCTCATTCCCCAGCTGTGAAGGGGAGAATGAGAACCTGCGTGGAGCTCAGCCAGTGTCTGTGAAGCTCTTTCAGATTCCCATTTTGCAGGTGCTAGAGAAGGGCAATGTATATTAAATCTAAATGTTTCGCTTCATCCTGAAGCGTTCACCCTCTCCCAACCCCTTCTCCTCTGCACCTGCTACTAGCTCTCAGATATCCATGGTCCAATTCAGTGGTTCCCAATCTTTTTCAGGCTGGGGACCCCTTTTTAACAAAAAAAAAAATGTTTGCGGCCCCCCCAGCTGATTATGTTGTCATGGAGAACCCAGAAAAGCCTCTTGGATCCCCTCTGTTCACAGCCCATCAGGACTCTGCTACGGTGGAGCCTTCTCCCATCCAGCACGGGTCTCCACGCTACCTGTAGCCAGCTCCCAAATCCAGGCCCAGAGAGTCCGATCCTTGCTCTGTCTGGTCTCCCTTGGGGGGGGGGGATTCCTCCCTCCATGAGGGTCCCAATCAGCAGTGACATTCAGCCAGTGTAGCAGTCAGAGGGTTTATTAGCAATCCAGTTTCCACAGCAGCTAGGACAGTTGGCTCTCAGATCACCTAGGAGGGCAGATAGTAAACCCCCAGGACGAGCCCCGGAGGTCCTGCCCCTCTGACCTCCATCTTCCTTCTTCCCCTCTCCTCTTTGTCCTCCTCTCCATCCAGCTGCCCTGCCCCTGGTCTAAACCGGCCACAACCTGTCACCCCCAGGGGGTCCAGGTAAGGTCACACTAAAGCCTCTCCCCCCCTAGTGGTACCTATAGTTATCACACCCCTGTGTCCCATCACCAGAATACCATCACCAAAGAACAGGAACAGACAAGAAGAACCACAATAGCCCAATAGGTTTTCTTACTTGATCACATATGTAATCTGGCCTGCACCAGTAGGACAGCCAGTGAGCAGCGCTGCCACCACCATTGCCTGCACCACTGGACAGCCAAGCTGCAGCAGCTTTGGCCCCCGCCCTTGTGCTTGCTGCCACGGCCCCATTCCCCTGCTAGGATCTGGCCATTGGTGGTGAGAGGCAGCCCTTGTGGGGGCCATCAGGGCTGTAAGCCAGATTCCAGCCCCAGTAGGGAGAGACTCCACGGACTCGCTGCAACATGTCTGCAGACCCCTGGGGGTCCTTGGACCACAGGTTGGGAACCACTGGTCCAATTGATTGCTTTGCCTGGAAGGAGGGCCAGACATACGATCGGGCAGAAGAGGTATAGCAGGAGTGTGGGTTTGGGCCAATATCAGACTTTCCATTTGAGGTGTTCCACAAGCAGCCATGTGGTGTATCCCTCTCTTATCCCTCTGCTGAGAGAAGTAGGTGGGTTGTCGTGTGAATTACTGGCCAGCATTAGGACCCACGAGGAGCGATGGATAGCCCTGTTTTATGGCTGGATGAGGGACTCGGTGGTCTGAACATGAAGAAGAAATCGCTGTGTGCGGCAGGAAGGAGTCTGAGAAACTGCTGCTGACATGAACCAGCTAGGGACAGCACCAACTGTGTGGCCAAACATCCAGTGCACACGTATTATCTCAGCTCTGTTGTTTGGGGACCAGGCGAGCCTGGGCTATCGAGGCTGTAGAGCTGTGTCTGAGAAGCACGTATTCTTGGTGAGAGTTGTCACTCCTTGCACAGTGGCAACTGAGTAAATAATGTGGGGGCAGGAATTGCCTATTTAAAAGGAACATGTCTGGCAGCTCCGTGTAGCTGGGATTCGTGGCATGTTATCTGGGTAGTGATGTATAGGCTCCTGTTCCCTGGCTGTTTTCTTTGCTCTCAAACTGCTATAGGTAAAGAGAGATTGGACTCATTATTTTGATGACCCATCTCACTGAGGGAAAGGTGCTTTCTTTAAAGTCATTTTCAATGCTCGTTTCCTGGAACACAAGCGATGTATTTGAATCGGAAGCCTTTCCTATTGAAGCACAATTTGAACGCAGCCTGAGCGCCTCGCTTTTCAGATGGCAGCTTCCTATTCCACACCCACTTCCTTAGCTCTGGCTCTGCAAAAGGAGTCCTATTATTTAAGCATCTTCAAACACCTGCAATCAATAAAAAGGCACAAGGCAGCCTGAACTGAGAAAAAGTTTTCATTCGTGAGGCCAGCACACAGGGGTTCTCTTGCCTTGGAGCACAGACGAGCTGGCAATCTGACACAATTCATCAGGTGGGTGCTGAACAAGATGTATTTGGCATGTATTAAAAAGCTCATCCTGTCTCCACTCCCAGCCTCCAGGAGGGCTCCTTTGTTCAGTAACAAGAAGAAAAATCCCTGGAGAACTTCCTCTGTTCTGCTATGATGTAAAAGTTTTCCATGGTCTCTCCAGCAAAGTAGTGGAGGGTTAAGAGGCCTGTCACTGGCCCTTATCTAGACAATTGTGCATCATCTTGGCTTGTTGGCAGTGATTATACCTAAAAGGATGCTGGCTGTGTCCCTGAGGCAGTCCCAACACCCTGCTGAAGAGCCCAAAAGATTTCTTTCAAAGCAGCTCCAGAAATCTGCATAGCAAATATAAATTTCCACTTGCCTAATGATGAAGCAAGCAATCTGTCCTTGTTCTGTTGAGCTAGCGTCCCCTGTGTGATGTGCTATTGAAGCTTTCTGGGTCCATCTGAACTGGGCCTCTGATCTAATGAAAGAAACATTTCTTTTAAAGTCCAACTGGATGATTTGTCGGATTTTTGAACATTCATCTGCACAGCTGCTCTCTTTCTCCTGCTACCTCATTTGCTTGCCTTTTGGTTTACAGGATATCAGTGGAAGGTTATGTTGGCTGGAATGAGTCAAGTTAACATTTGTAAGATGGGCTCTTGAGTTGCAGTTTGTAAATATTTCAGTTACTGATGCTGAATATGTCTTCTTAGGGGGCAAATTGGGTCACAAGAGACTTAAATTAAAGGAATAATCCTTCTTAATTGTCTAGTTAGATCTTTCGGAACAGAAAGAAGCCTTAGGCTGTGGTTATCAGTGGGAAAGTGACTGTAAAAATGACATTAAAGGATTGTGTGCTGAGTCTGCCTTAATAGCAGCCGGGGACATTACAGAGTAACCCAAATGAACCTGAGTTGGGTTCCTTCTGCTTCTGGCTTTGACACTGAGAGTCCAGCTTCTCTAGGCAGGGGAGCTGGTATGTGAGCAGGCACGGGGGAAGATAACCTGGGAGCAAGAAGTGTCCGTTTTTATGTAGCCCAGATCCAAAGGGACAGCCATGTTAGTCTAGTTGAATAAAACAAACAAACAAGGAGTCCTGTTGCACTTAAAGACTGACAAATATATTGATTGCATGAGTTTTTGTGAGGGAAAATCCCACTTCATCAGACGTTTTAAAGAAGTGCCTGACAAAGTGGGATTCTTCTCCCACGAAAGCTCATGCAATCAATGTATTTGTTCGTCTTTAAGTGCCACAGGATTCCTTGTTTGTTCATTTTTATGTAGACACTCTTCTTAAAATAATTGCCCTCTAACAGACCTGTATTGTGGAAGGTCCAGAATGTCTCTTTTCCCTGAGGGCATTCCAACAGCTGGTGATCTGCCTCCACTTAACATCTTCAGGGAGCCAGGGAGCCTGCAAAGTTCCCACCAGTCAGCTGCAGAGCACCCATGGGAGCAAAGTGTTTCGAGTGATGAGGCATGAGCAGCTGGCGAAACCCAGGGAGGGCTCTGACTCTGGAACTGCCAACTCAGCACAACTGAATGAGACTTTACGGGCATGATGAGCTGGGGAAGCGTTGCCACACTTAGAAAGAGACAGTTTGCTCAGGCGTCTGGCAGAGAGACACGCTTCACCCAGGACAGCGCTATACAGTGTGTTGGGTTTTGTGCCCATGTTAATTATAGCTGCCGTGGTAGGCAGCTCTGTACTGTGGTGCCCTCTCTCTGCATCGCTCTCCTTTCATTCTGGGCGAGGCCCAGTGTTTCCTCACGGCTGTTTGATGAGGCGGCTCTCAGGATTCCTGATGCTCTGAAGCATTCATTCTTTCGCATGCCCCTGTGTGCTCAGTCAGACCTCTAGGCCAGGGGTTGGCAACCCAAAAGATAGGAAGAGCCATTTTAAAAAACGTCTTTCAGTAACCAAGTGTCTTAAGAGCCGCAGTGGGTGTAGCCTCCCACACATCGCTGCCCCTCCTGTCTGTGCCTGGGGTCCCTGGCTCCATGCACCATGGGGCTCAGGTCAGGCCCAGTTGCTTTCCTCCACTGCTCCTCCTCTCTCATTGCCCTTTTCAGCCAGTCCAGATTCCTGCCCGCTTCCACTCCTGGGCTTCAGCCCTTGCCATCACCTCCCATCTGTCTTGCTCGTGCTCTCTCTACCCACTTCTGCCCTGACCTTGGCTCAGTTCCTGGGGCAGGTGCCTTCCCCAGCCGCTGCCCACATCCTGATTCTGGGCTAGTTGGTCAAAGCTGCTGTGGAAGAGAATGAGGGTGCTCTCGCCTCCCCGCCTCTGTGAGCACTGAGGTTGGGTTGGTGCCTCTGTCCCCCTGGAGCCACCTCCAGCTTGAAAGAAGAGAGGGACCCACTGCTCCCCACAGCCTTGGAAGGACGAGGAACCCCAGCAGGGAGACGCAGGGGGCTGAACACGGGGCTGGGGGGTTGAACAGGTGTAGGGATGCAGGGGCAAAGTTAATGGCTGGGCAGGGGAAGTGCAGATGTGGTAGGGTGAGCGCTTCTGCAGTGAGGGCCAGAATATCCCCCCGTACGCAGAAGAGTGGGTGACAGTGTCACACACACACACACACCCCCCTGCATACAGGGGAGGACATGGAGTAAGGCCTTTCACAAAACGTCTCATGATAGCGTAGGATCTGGCTTAGAGGTATTGGTCGCCTGGGGTAGGCAATAGTGAGGAGGCTGTTGGTAAGAGACAGCGATGGATCCACACCTCAGTTCCCCTGCAAGTGGTCTGGCCTGGTTTCTGGCCATTGTGTTTGCTCCTGCCAGCAGCCTGTGCTTTTGGGGGTAGGAGGTGTCCTCCACCAGGGACAAGACAGATGCTAACACCCTCCCTCCAGAGCACATCTGCCCCCCCCCCCATGCGGCCCAGACACTTCCTGCCTTTTCTGCTCCAGTTTGTGTTGCAAACCCTGCAATTGTAGCAATTTGGCAGAAATCATTCCTATTTGTTCGGCACTGCTCAGCCCCCAGGCGTGGGGCTGATTACTTGCTGCGATCGCTTTCTGGTGAGCGCTTTAATTATGGGCCTGCCAGTCAGCTGTGCAACAAACACAGCCCAAGCCATGGGCCCCGCGAGCTGCCCTTCCATCTCATGCTAGCCAGCAGTTGTGGAGCACTGAAATGCCTGTGTCCACTCCGCCAGACTGCTTAGCTCCCCATCAGCTGGGCTGAGTGTGGTGCACTGGGCTGTGCTGACTAGTGGGCACCCTGTGTGTGGTGTCATGGTGCGACATCCCACGGTGCCTGGCACTTGAACCTGTTGAATCCACCCCCCACCCCCAAACAGCAGGGGTGCCTGACCAGGGGCTGAGCTGCTAGGGTTGGGGACGGTGACTGGAAGGGAGCCGAGATCTGCCATATTGGGCAGAACAGCTGAGTGCCCCCCAACTGAGCAACCAGCAAGGAGCCCTGGGGCAGGGTCACAGAGGGATGATGGCATCCAGCCTGCTCCCAAGGTGGTGGGAGCTATTGACTAGTGCAGGCAGGGGTTAGAGGCCCTAGTTTTCAGGCTGGCAGTGGTGCAACTATGCAAGGGTTAGCGCCCTGTCTCTTGGGAGGGGCTGCTCGCTTTGTCTCCAGCCCTGGAGACAGCTCTGGAGTGTGCACTGGTCTGGTGCAAGCTTGGCTCCATGCAGACAGGCATGCCACACACACAGCACGAGCCTCTAGGCACTGGTTGTTGGGGGGGGGGTGTCTAAAGATGGAGTAAGTTTGGTCAGGAAGTTCTGTGCCAGAGATTGTTGTGTTTGCTTAGACAAGTTTAGTTCGTCAAGGGAGCTAGGGGCTTTAGATTGATAGGAAGTTAGACTGTTTCTGTAGATACAAGAGGTAATCCACAGAGGTTGATTATAAGACAATCCCTCCTGTCTGGACCCTGATGGGAAGCTATCAACCTTGTCTGGTAAACAGGTTGATGGGGGCCAGGTAGCCAAGGGGGTCACAGGAATTTGGCCACTCTCATTGGTCAAGAGCAATAATTAGTACCCAAATAAGCAGTAAACAACAACAGAGGCGGGCTAACTATATGCTGCCTATTAAGTATAATCTAATTACGTAACCTGCGTATTAAAAGTAGTAATACCATGTATGGATTTTAGGCATGATGTAACTTGTTGTATTATGCATGAGCTTGTTGCATTATGGATATCGTATTTTGCATGTTAGAAAGTATGTATGACCTGTAGCCCCGATACTGGGGGTTCTTGCTCAGAGAGGCGAGCCTCTCTTTGCTTCCCTCTGCTGCAGTTCCTTTTATTATTCAGCTGAATAATAAACTTTGAACCACACCTCGTTCTCTGCCTATTGGAGTCTCAGCTGGGAACGGGTCTGCTTCATTGGGAAGGCTCTGGTGTGCCTCTTTCTGCAGCTGAGGGCCAGAGTTAGATTTTCCCCTACACTGTGTTTGCAGCAGCTGGTGCTGCTCATGGTCCGTTGAGTCCTGGCATGCATTTTTAGTACGTAGCTTCATGGCTCTGCTTGGCGTTGTCCCGCGCTCTCTTATTCATGGTTTCCCAGAGGTGTTGGCTGTTCAGCGGCATTCCCTAAATGCCTGCAGCTTAGTTCAACCAAACATTGCATGAGGAACTGCAAGGCTCAGCCAAAGTGTTTTCTGCTCCTGTGTCCTGCTGCAGGTCTGAGGTGGTGTTGGCTTAGCTCTGCTCAGCCAGTTCCCGTGCTCCACCCCACGGAGTAGTTTCCAAGCTGAGGGTGCAGTGTGATGAGCCACTTGGCTCCCCATTTGCAAGACTTTTGGGATTGGGTCCTCCTGGCTGTTCACGGAGTACAAATGATGGGTACGGCCTGCTCCCATCGCAGGCTGATTGCACAGTTGGGGCATACACAGTCTAAGTAATGGTGTGCCGTTGGGGCAGTTTAGTACAGAGTGCATGCATGCAAACATGAACAACCATGTACAGGAGGCCTGTGGTTCAAACCACCACCAGCGCATAGAAGAGCCTCACTGCTATCTGCAAACACCATCACAGTCTCCTCCATCCCGCAGCGTTGGAGCCGGGCCCTGCAGCCCCACGCGTAGCTGGACTCACGCACATGTCCAGCCTAATGCACTGAGTTCCTCACACGCCTTTGCTTCCCCGTCAAATTGCTCGGGCCCCCCCCCCCCCCCCCCACAACACAAGCCACTGCATGAAATAAAGATGTCTGCTAAATGCAGACGATGTGAATAATTAACCCAGCAATATGAGTGAATTAAACATCCTGGTTATTTATTGAAGCTGGAGCCTGCAAAGTGCTTGGGCTGTGGCCCTGGGGAGCCAGCCCTGCCCGCCAGCAGAGGGGCAGGCGACACCATCTGTTTCTGCATTGTCCCTCTGGCTGAGACGTAGCAGCCAGGCTCCAGGAGGTTGCGGCCAGGCATCCCTAGCCAGCGGCTCCACCGCATGCTCATTCAGCCAGTCCTGCACGCCATGGGTGGTGTGCCTGGACCCATTGCAGGGAGGGGGTCAGAGGTGGCTGTGGAGGCAGCTTCCTTGTCCCAACCTGTGCAGGCCTGGGGCTGGCTCTTCCCTCTCCCTGGGAGCCTGTTGGGCCTGGCCCAGCAGGTCAACAGGTGTGGCTGGACTGGCTGGAGGAGTCTTGCCATTGTGTGGAAAGGGGCCATGGGCCCTGGGGCCCAAGTTCTTGGCACCCTCCCAGGCTCCCGATTCTTGCACCCATCCCTCAGTGCAACAGGGGCCCCACCCTGCTGCCAGTAGTGCACTGTGCCGCCCACTGGGGACGGGACGGGGGCCAGCACAGAAAGGGGAGGGAAGGGCTTGCATCTGGGGGGGCAAGCCAAAGCCTGGGCTGTGTGGCATGGGGCAGCTAGTGGAACGGCTCGAAACCCCCTGAATGAAGGGGCCAGGCAAATGCTAGCGAGATGAGCCAGGCTGAGGCCAGTGTCCTGGTAGTGTGTCGGGCTGGGCTGCAAGGGGGCTGGCGAGTAATTGCTGGGTCCGGGAGGAGTCTGCCTGGGGGCTGCTCAACACCCCAAGGGGGGGGGGGCTCCAGGCAGCTGCTGGAGAGAGATTGCAATAGCTGTGACCCCCAGCTGGGCTTTGGGGCTGAAGGTTGGCGAAGAGGCAGCAGAGGACATGAGAGGGGAGGGTGGAGGCAGCGAGTGGCTGGCAGGCTCTCCCCTGTACCGAGTCCCTATGGGAGGCCTGGAGGGCGATGCCTTGGCTGGGGCACCTGCTCCACCAGCCAGGGCCCCTCACGGGCACCTCCATGGGGAGCAGCATTAGCAGGAAGCCCCATTGCCCTCGCCCAGTGTCGCCCCCCCGATCCCCTCACCCACTGCTGCTCCATGGAGCTGTTTCTGCCCCCAGCTCCCCCCATGCTGGAGCCTTTGGGCTGCATACGGTCATGCCCTGCCCTCCCCAGAGCCTGTGCTGGCATGAAGGTTAGTAGCAGGAAGCTGGTCAGTGGCCCAGGTCAGATCCATTTAGCATCGATTTTCACTTACCCCAATCAGATCTTGATATGGGCTGGTGGCAGCTGAGATCCTGTCCCGAGGGGCTTCCGGCACTGCAGACATTAGGGGCCAGCCAGTCACCTCTGCCGTGTCTGGGCATGGTCTCTGCAGCTGACACTCCCCACAGGCTGCAGCCAGGAGTTGTGTAAGTGGTGTTGCCTATTGTAATCCTGGGCTCCAGGCAGCCCACAGCAGAGCTAGCTGGGGAAGGGGCCCAGCAGTCATGCATGCGGGAGCATGGGGCAGGACTAGCAGAGGGGCTGTGGGGCAGTGGTGAGCCATGGCAGGGTGGGTGTGTGGTGGGGAGACCAAGTTTGAGATAGCAACAGGGGCTGTGGGGCAGGATTCAGGGAACTGGCAGTGCAATGGGGGGGGGGGAGCTTGCACCATCAACCTTTCACATCTGCGTGGACCTCTCATAGGAAGGAGGCCACGAGAGCACACAGGAAACGTGGAGACAATTCAGCCTTCACAGACCCAAGAAGCTCTGGGCATCCTGGCTCCCTGCTCTGCTTCCAGGGCAATGAGAAGCTCTGTCCTGCATGGCACTCTTGCTCTGGAGAGAGGCCAGAGCGGGCACAGCTGGGGATTCAGTCCCAAAGTGAAGGGCTGGATGGCTCAGCACCAGCTGGGTCCCCAGCTCACAGCCTTCCTCCTTCTGCATTTTTCAGCCCCTCCTGCAGCCTCCCCGGGATGTGTCTGAGACCCGTTTGTGTCTCCTTGGCAAGAGGGCACCTCCACCAGCATGGCCTTGGCAGGGCGTCCGGGCCAGCTCCCAGTTGTGGCTGCCTTGGAGCAGGGACTTACCTCTCCATGGGGTACCACTCGCCCCCTCCGACCTCTGCCAAGCACCACACGTACTTCTGCCAAACGCTGGCTGACAACAGCCCACCCGGCAGGACTCTGACCCTCTCACATGGCGGGCAAGGAAAAGGCTCCTCCAGGCTTGTTGCTGCCTGCTGCACTGTGGACAGTTCTCATGCACACCTTGCTGTACAAGCACCAGGGAGTCCATCATTGCTCTCAAAAGCTGCAGCAACCCCACAGGGGGAACGGCAGCCCTCGCATGAGTGCTCAGCTGCCTGGTCTTGCTGTAAGCAGCTGGACACTGAGCAGGGGGCTGAGTCCTGCAGCCTGCCTGACTAGACGGGGGAGGTGACTTGACCTGGGACCTGGGGTTAAAAACCCCAGGTAAGGCTGACAGAGGGTGGGAGACGACAGCCAGCATGATGGGGACCTTGTGGCTGCTCGTAGCTGGCAATAATCCATGTGAACCTGGAGAGTCATGCTCAAGGCAGCCATTTCCAGGGCAGGACAGGACCCTCGTCCTCAGGATTTAAGAACTGCCTCAGCTGTTTGCTCCTGCTGCGCTGCAGGAAAGGATCCAGCTGGCACTAAGCAGCTCAGTCCGTGGCGCCATGCTCCCAAACACAGAAAAGGCCTGGCCAGGCCAGGCCCCCTGGACAGGGACCAGCTGTTGCTGCGTTCGCCAAAATGACTGTGTATACATGCTTGGATGGGCTCCAAGGGCCATTTCTCGTGCGTCACTCCAGGGCTCATGGTTGGGAAGCGCCTGCTGGGCTTACCGACCCACCCAGTGCTGGTCCCAATGAGCAGGCGTGTCTCAGGCTGGAAGTCCCAGCACGTGGCAGGACAGACTCAGCTGAGGGTGCCAGACCCCCCCAGCCGCTGGGGTGGGTCTGTTAGTGCACAAGGCTTCAGCTCCTGCTGTAGAGCGCTCCACTCTCCCAGGCGCTGTTGGCTCCAGCAAGGAGGTGCGCTCCCCTGCCCTTGGCCCTGGCTTGGTCCCAGGAGGGGCAGGCCTCCAGCGCATGCTGGGCGCAGACTGCTCAGTCGTTCCTGCCCACAGCCAGCCGTGGGAGCAGCTCGAGCATTGGGATTTACCCCAGGGCGTGCGTGGGTATGATGCTCCCATAAGGAGCACAGCCAAGCCTGGCAGCAGCTTCCCAAAACTCTTCGCTGAGGTCCTGCCCCGTTGACGGCTGTGGCCTGGGGAACCGTGGACTAACTCACTCCAGGGTCTTTGTGCGCCCAGCCCTGGCCACAGCGCAGGGACTCAGGGCAGCACTTGATGGCATTAGTCAGCTGCTGCTTTGACTGACGAAGGCAGGGGAAGCCCCTGATTTCTGCACAGCACAGCCTTGCCTGCTACGGAAGACTTTCACTAGCTGGCAAGCACACAGCTGCCCCTGGGGTGGGGGGATGCCCTCTGCAGCTGTACAAGGCCACAGCTCTGCTGGGTCCTGCCCCTTGCAGTCACATACCCACTCAGATGGCCTTGGAGACACAGCGCTCCCATCCGGACAGGTCCAGATACACGTCCCTGCTGGGGCGCAGCACCCCCACACCACAAGCGACTTTCACTGCAGCGTGCAGGCAAATCAGACCTCTTTATATGAGGGAGGCCCAGCAGAACAGCTGCTACCTACTGGCACACCAGGGTCTTGTGCAAGAGCCTGGTTGGAGCTGGCAGGCTGGCACCAGTGGTGGTTTGGCACCATTGTGGCTGGAGGGGTCATTATGGCAGCAGATCACATCCCTTTTTGCCTCCAAACCTCCATGCCAGCATTGGGGACCAGGCTGATGGACAGAGGGAAAGGGTTGCTCTGCCCCCAGCCATCTTCAGAGGGGTCCTTCCCTTTTGCTGCCCTGGTCGTTGTTCGGACAGCCCTTCTCCACGTCCCTGGGGGGCAGGAAGCGGGGGGGGAATCAGTGCTAGATGGCACTGCCGTCTTTGGGATGAGACAGTAACCTGAGACCTGAAGCCACATAACTATTAAAGGGCGGGTGGTATTTTGGGGGTGTTGACCCCAGCATCTTGGCAAAATCCCAGTTTAGTTAATTACATGCTGCAACCCTGAGTCCTCCCTGCTGGTCAACGGGTCAAGAGCCATGTCCTGCCCTGCCTGCCAGTGGCTGGGAGATCCTGGAGGCCAGAGGAAGTCCTGCTCGGTACCATTTTTATCAGGGCTGGAAGAGCAGGAGGGCAGCTTGGGGGTGGGGGACTCTGGGGAGGACCAGGGTGCTCAAGCCTCTCCCTGGAGTCGCTGGTGTCTCTGGTCTGCACTGGCCTTGGAAGGCATCTCCTGTTCCCCAGGGACCGGCTCCACGGAGAGGATCAGGGCACGGGCTCCGGCGTGAAATTCATCAGGCACTGGGGTTACTATGGCGACGTCTATTATCCCTAGTTATAGGGAGATGAATCAGGAGCTATAAATACGCGGATTGATCCGGGGAGCTGCGGGCGCCGCGTACCACTTGTGTGTGGGGAAATTAATCACAGGGATTGCAATGTGCAGGTGCCATTTCCCGCTGCCTCCAGAAACATGGCTAGACAGGTGGCTGGAGGGGTGTGTACTAGATAGATAGAAGATGCGGGGGGGGGGGTGAATCTGGATAGACAGACAGCCAAATTTCTGGGCGAGAATTGTTGCTTGATGGAGGGTGCTTCTCTGACCCCCATCTCCCACCTGGGTCTGGCTTGGAGCGGTGCGAACCCTGGTGCCCACTCGGCTCAGCTACTAGCCCACGTCCTGGCTGGCTGGTTTCTCAGGCTGGGCTCCAGGTGTGCTTTGGAGCCATCCTCTGGCCCGGGCTGCCCACAGGATCGATCTCACTGAGTGCCGTGGGCCTTGGAATCTAAGCAAAGGATTTGACACATCTCTCGTCCACAGCTAACCTTGCCCTCGAGTGGTTTCCCTCCTGCTGCAAAGTGTGGCTCCTGCTGGCAGTGAGGGCCTGGGCACAGCCCCACCTCACTTACCAGCTCTGTCCCCCAGGGGTGCAGCTGACCGTACAGAGCCAGGGTCTCAGTTCTGCTGTGGGGCATGGGCGTGGGGAGTGAGCCAGGCTCTGTGCTGCATGCTGCCCCAGAAGTCATGGCCCTCCACAGACAGTTGGCCATGGAGAGCCCTCTGGAGGGCATCCGGCACCAGAGACAGAAGGAGCCAGCCTGGCGGTTCACCTCCAGGTGGGGGGGTACAGCGACGAGGAACGTACCCACTGGAATTGTGAAGCCCAGCATGTGTGAGCTGAGATCGGCAGTGCCAGTGACCCTGCCGTGCCTGTGTCACTCTCCCGCCTCTGCCCACACGTCAGCTGGCTCTGTTACTGCACATCTGGCCTGCTGCTCATCCACTGGGTCGGGCACCATGCCCACTTCCTGCAGGGTCTGTGGTGCCCACAGAGCCAACGCCATGGCAGGTAGGCAGCTGAGTGATGCTTCTGCAGGGATCTCAGCGACTCTAACTAGCACTCACCCTGGCAGTGCCAGGAGGACTCTCCTGCTGAGCATGCCCTGAGCACCGACGAGCCTGTCTACGCTAACAAATAGATAAACACACAGGATGTGGGCACGGCTGTCTTGCAGCCCCACTGGCCCTGGTGGCAGCTCTCTGCAACGGGTGCTTCCCCGTCCCCCTCCGTCCTCTCCCAGTTAGCATGTCTCATGTCACAGCACAATTGGACCAATTAACCAGACAGTCAGAAATCATCTGCCAGAGCCACGCCACCCTGCCAGGGCTCTGCAGTGAGCGTGGGCATCGATTGGCCAGGGAACCAATTCTGTGGGGTGGGACCAAACAAAGGAGCACAGAGAGGCAGTGGGAGGCCAAAGTGAAAGGCAAACGCTGTGACAGTCATTCAATGGAGCCACATGGTGTGTGGGCGAGGGGGCCTATATCTTCTCCAGCATGCAGAACTGCTGACATTGCAGGACACGGGTGGTGCTGTCCCACCTGCTGAACCAGTCGGGCAGGATCGGTGCCAGCGGGAGCTGCCTGAAAACGTCTGCTGGAGCACAGCTGAGCTGGCCTTACGAAGCCATCCACTGGCATTTAGACAGTGCTGGCAGAGTACCAGCTAAGCAGCAGGATGGGAAGGAAGAATCCTGGATCTCGTCCATCCAGCGCAGGGGACAAGTCTCTTCTCTGAGCACTGAGAGATTCATTTGTGTCCCAGCAGAAGCTGCCTGGTGTGTAACGCTTCAGTCTGGCTGGGGGTAGGACCTCAATTGGCCACATCAGCCCTGGGCCAAGAGCAGAGGCCCAGGAAGGATGCACAGCAGGGGAGAAGGGAAGGGGGCTAGCTGGGGCTAGGCGCACAGAGGGCCTATCCCAAGGGAAATGCTGTGGCTAGCAGGAAGCACAAGGCCTGGGGTGCCACTGGTGACGGGAACGAGAGATACAAAGTCCCCAGGCACACATCTGGACTAGTTTCTGCAGGGAAGAGATGGGGCTAGAGGAGGTCCCTGTCTCACCATCCAAGACAGAGCCCTTGTGACAGTGGGCCGGAGCCAGGGGCCGTAACAGCCAAGCTCTGGCTATGCTGGCACCAGCACAGTACTTCGTACGGCGTGCCTCTCCCACCGGAGAACCTGCTTGCAGGGCTAGGAAAGTTTCCCTGTATGGATCTTCCTCGGCTCTGTTTCATCCCATCACTTCCTGGGGTCTGTCACCCTCCCCAACAGTCACGTCCCCTTTGTGGGGTCTGACCCCATTCCACCATCCAGCTGAGCCACGTCTCTGCTGCATCACACTCTGCGTAAGCCAGACCAGTTCATCTCTTTCCAGCCCTCCTTGGAGGCCAGACCCCTCCAGCACTGGCGAGCCTTGGGCTGCCTAATCCCTGCCCCACTCTGCATCACCTAGATACAGAGCCCTCGCCTGCCTGCTCTGGGATGCATGTATACAGCCCCCTCCCACTGGCTGTCACTGGTCCCCTGGTCTCCAGCCTTGGGGAAAACAGGCTCAGCCCAGGCTTCTGAGCCAATATTTCAGAGAGGGGCATGTTACCTCTGGCTTGCTGTCTGCCCTGACCACTGGGCGCAGCTTCAGCAGAGATTTTGCAGCCAGTGGGAGGCTATGGTTTGTATCAGCTGGGCTGGGTAGAGAAGAGACAGTGAGATGGGCACTGAGGGTGGGCAAGGGGGTGTCTGGCCATAGCTCAAAGCTGCTTCCGCTGCCTCATCAGCCAGCATGGGAAGGAAGGCAGGAGGCTGTGGGGAGCCATGGGAGCAGGGATGCTAGCCAAGGGAAATCAGCAGGAGCCCCTCCAGTGACATATGTCGGCAGAGCACCTCCTGGCTGGTCACTCCATGCCCTGAGCCTCTGGGATAGTACCAGTCTGGGGTTTCACAGCCGGGGCCGCAGGGAGTGAGGTGCTTTGGAGAAGGCATTGCTGGAACAGAGCTGGCGACCGGCACCCCTGACTGTCTCCGTTCCGGAGGACGGTTTTGAGGAAAGAGGGCAGGGATGTGGGGGAAGCCTGAGGGCACCAGTAAGGATAAGGAGGCCCTTCTACCCACCTCCCCCCAGCATCAGACACTCTTCCTAGCTTCATTGAAAGAGAACCCCCCTGTGATCGCTGTGGAGGATGAAAGCCCGCTACACCATGTTCTGCTGGGTTGCACAGGCCCCGCATCAGCACCATAGGGAGGGGAAGCCACCCTGAGAGTCCCACTGGTTACATGACTTTATAGCCCACTGTGAAGGGCTGTTTGGGTGGGGGGACGCAGGGGTGCAGCTGGGGATCGCCCACCCCCATGACATTTTCCAGCAGGCCCCTTGGTGCAGTCTTCCATGCTGCCTGCTCCTCCTGTCAATGTCTGCAAAATGAACCTTCCTCCACTTTCCAATCTCACCTTTAAACAGGCCTCTTCTGGGAAGCCAGTAACAAACTGATAGTGCTTTGGTGTGCTGCGATCAAAGCCTGTTCTGTTAGCCAATATTGTCCGTTCCTTGTGCGCCACAGTCAATCTGTCTGCCTCATGGCTGGTGTGTCGTGTCTTACGGTGAGACTGTCTGCTTTTTGGAGTAAAGGCCATCTTTTTGTTCTGGGTTTGTACAGCACCAAGCACAATGGGTTCTTGGCCCACACCTTCAATTTAACTGGGTAGAGTGTGACTCTGTGTCCTCCACCCAGCATCCTCTCTTGGATCCATGACCACCAGGCCATCAGGGCTGCTTGCAGAGCATTTGCCTGTGTGAGATCACGCTAAGAGACCAATCTGCCACACTCCAGGTGGATTCACCGAGCCTGCCTTGTGCCAATCATTCAGCCCCAGTGCCCCTCTCAGACCAACTAGCTCAGAGCAGTCATGGGCCCATTGCTTCTCAACTTTCACTTATTTAGCCAAGGCCTGAAAATAAAGTTGTCTGTGCCGTGTCTGAGCTCATTCATTAGGGAGGCCAACAAGTGTAAATAGGCATAATTGTTCATCCTGTCAGTCACAAAGGCAGGCTGCTGTGCTCTGAAAGCCTCTGTCTAATGTGTCTGTGCAGCCATGGAGAGCGGCCCAGGGGAAAGGAGAAGTGTTTCCATCAGTTAGAAAACCAAATGCCATAAAAACAAAAGCAACTCTCCTTTGGACTGAGGATGTAGGCTATTTCCGATGGCCTGTCAGATTGCAAGACTGTTTCATTCCATCCATGCTGTGCTACTGTGCAGGACACAAGGGCATTGGTCTTTACATGTGTCCACTCTCCACCACTTGTCCCAAAGGCTAACTCCTTCCTGCCTGTCCCAAATGTCCTCTGTCCCAAAGAGGTGCATCTGGTGGGACAAAAGGACACTTGCTTTGCCTCTTCTCAGGCCCAGGGAAACGTCTCCACTGGCACCCACCACAGCAATACAGGTTCAAACACTGCACCTCCTACTGTGCTGGGGGGTTTCCTTCCAGCCATCGCTTCTTAGTCACTTACCTGGCACTCCTGGCTTGCAGGGCAGCTGAGTGTGGTGAATGTAAGAGTGAATGGCTAGCAGACATGGCTACAGTGCTGCATGCCCACATCCTGGATGCTCACACCGCCCTTGCTTCTAGCCAGACAACCTCCTGCTCCTCCAGCCCTGGTTCCCACCTTGCGCCAATTTCTAGCAGTTCATCTTGGTCCTAATCTGCAGCCCCTGGCTAACCAGACTCTGGGCTCTCACACCTCAGAGCAGAGATGCAGTCGTTCCTGTGCCATTCCACCCTGAAACCCAGCCAGCGTTCTGCATTGCGCCAGTGTCCTGTTCTGCAGCTCTCACCTCACGTATTCCAGAGCTCCAAGCCACCCGGCGGCCCAGCATGTTGGTGTGGTGCACACAGCGTGTGACTGACCCATATGCAACTCATCAAACTAATTTCCTCTAGGCCTAATCATGAGGCAATGGGGGGCTCCAGGGGTGAAAAGCTGGTGTATCAACCCACTCTTTACAAGCCACGGAGTGCGCAACTGGTCTGACAGGACTGGGTGTGCCCAGACCATTGCTGTGAATGTGATCGGTGATGTAAGGAGCTGCCTGTCACAAAGGCAGACTCCCCTGGGGTGAGACAGATTGGCGAGTCCAGCTCCCTGTGTTAAGGCTGTCTCAGTCCCTGGGGTATTTACATCTGATTCTTAGTTGGTGAAATCTTGAAGTATGGAGCTCACAGCTGATCAGGGGTTTTTGCTCCTGTTCCAATCCTGTGCTGAGGTGGGGCCTCATGCTCTGGAGTTACTGCCAGATAGTCTGACAGTGTCCAAGGGCTTTCTGCTTCAAATGTGAGCAAAGTTTGTTAGTTATTAGGCAGGCCGGAGGGGAGCCTGGGTTGGATGGACTGAACTCTGTCAGAGCAGGACATACTCCTTCATCGAGGATGTAGAAACCCATTGCATTCTTGTGTCTGTGTAGCCAGTGACTCAGGGCGCTCCTCACCAGCATAGGCCTCTTGGGCCCTACCAGAGCAAAGCACTTAGCCCACATGTCCGCAGTGTAACATAAAGGCTAGTGTGCTTTGCCCGTGTCTGGGCCCACTGCAGCCATGCATGGTGCATTACACGATCCCCACTGCCTGTGGAGGCGTGGTAGGGAAGGGAAGGCAGTTTTCTGTTGTGGAGTGACATGATCTCACTCCTGGGCTGGGAAACTCTTGGGAAGAGTGCGTGTGTCGGGGGGAAATCAAAGCAGTTCTTAGTGTTTGCATAGAAATTTCTGCTGTTTCTGCAGCCTATAGCTCCCTTATCTCCCCATCAGAGAGTCTGTGCCCACCCTGCACAGCACTGGCTGGAAGATGCGGGCAAGTAACCCCTGGCTTCTTCCCAAGGGCTAGGGGCCTAGTTCACAGAGCCCCTAGACCCATATGCTGGGTATGGCAGGATGTGCAACTCACCAAGGCTTCTCCTGTTGAGGCTGAGATATGGTTATCCAGGAGCTGGCATCCGACCAGAAATGCGCTCAGGGACTGTGCAGAGCATGCGCTGCTTTGGGCTGCAATCTAGGGGCCCAGCCTTTGTCTTGCAGGCTGCAGAACCTCAGTGTCCTGGCTCATGAAGGCTGGGCAGGCTGAATTTTCATCAGAAGGTCTCCCTTGAAAACCTGAATGTGGGGGAGGATTTGAGGGAGCTGATTCTCTCTCCCCATCAGCACTCCTAAGTCCCAGGTAACTAGAAGGAGATGGGAAAAGGTTATTCATGTGCACCAGACTGTCCCATGCCCTCACACATTGCATGGAGCATAGATAAGACCCCACCATCTGTGTCTGTCGTGGGCCACTCTCCCTCATCCTATATGGCGTTGAGTCCCAGCAGTCCCCCTTCAATGCAGGGCTTCTTCTACCTCCCGCCCCTTGTGCATGTTCCCCCCCCGGTGCCCAAGCCAGGCACACCACTGCCCTCCTTAGAAATATCCCCTCCGTCACCACCCACTGTAATTAGCATGTGTGCTGTCAGCCCGCGAGAGAGGAAAATGCTGAGCCGCACGCAAGCCACCAGGCAGACAGGGCTCACCAGGGCATCGGCCATAGGTCTTTTCATTTGCTCACTCTGGGGGTGAGCTCTGCTGCTCCTTACACTGACGAACCGCCGGTGGGCCTGCCTCGGCAGGGCTCTCACCCAGGGTTTTGGCCTCCCAGGCTGGCTTCCCTTGCCAACTCTGCCGAGGAAGCAAGTTGAATTTGTGGCATCAGAACAATCTCCATGGCAACAGATTTGGATGCCAGACACACAGGATTCTGCCATCACTTCAGAAGCCCACACAGGGTGGGGCAGCGAAGCTGGGGGGGGAAGGTGCCCCCAATACCTGCAGCAGAGCAAAGGGGGCAGGTCAGTAGGTAACAAAGCACCGCTTTACTTCCTGACCAGTAGACATACAACACTGGCTGGCCTGCTGTAAACGTACAGAACTGCATCACTAAAGGGAAATCTTCATTAGCTGGTAGTAGCATAGGGCTTATGACACAAAGCTGAGGAGTCCTAATTCCATCCAGCAGAGGGCCAGGACCAACACAGGCACTCTAAATAGATTTATTTTTAGCCTGATGGTCTCTGTGTGCAAGGATTTTTGCACAGGTGAAGGTTGCTCTTTATAGCTGGACATTGCAGAATAGTGCTCTCCTAGGTTCCTGGCACGGCTGAAAGCCAGAAATGGTGGAGCAGAAAGTCAGAATTCCAGTTTGTGAATCTATGGGAGGTTGGGGAATTTGTTGTGTTTCCCAGCGGGATGAACCTGAAACCTTTGTAAGTTTTGTTTGTAAAAAAGCAGAAGAGGAAGCCAACACCCCATATCTTCCAGAAGGACCAGTAGCCCACTGGACAGCCATACGCCTAGGATACGAGGGACCCAGCTTCACGTCCCCCGTAACTCCCTAGCAGAAGTCTCCACCCCCCCCCAGGTCAGGAAGCAAATGAAGGCAGAGAAATTAATAAGATGGGGGGCTCAGAACAACCACAGCTGGAGCCGCCTGGAAGTGATTTTAGAGCCATTGCTGCTTAAAAGCACAAAAGTGCAGCAGCTTTTAAGTTCAAAGCTCTCGTGCTGGAATGTGACTCGTCCAAGTTATATTTACATGCCGTTCTTATCCTGCTTTGCACAAACGCCAATTTCATTCCTAATTGGTGTCACTGGTTCCTAGGCAGCCAAAGCAATGAACAGAAGCCTGAGGGAAACTCTTTTTTCTGCAATTTACAATTAACCAGCGAAACGCATTGCTGTGGGGTATTATTGAATTTAGCAAGACTTGGGAAACAATTAGACACAGCCTGGGGCATCTCTCCTGCGAGGGGCTCTCAGCACCATGACAAATTAAATTGAATTGAATCTTCACCCCACTTGGATGCAGGATTTGAAGTTATTACATTAGGAGCAGAAGGAATCCCAGCAGGGACATAGGCTGGAACCCTGAAAGCTATTTAGGCACCTAATTCCCACTGATGGGAAGCCCCAGATCAACAGGCTGGCCTGTGGGGAGGGTGTCAGTGTTTAGACCCACAGAGAACGGAGTGGTCCAATCCTAAACCTTAAGGGCAGTAGAAGGGAACAGTTAGAGCACCTCTTCTGGATGACCTCTAGAGCCCAGGTCAGCTAATGCTGCATGCTCCTGCCTGTCTCCCGCCCACTAACTTGTTGCTGGCCCACACCATGTGGTCTAGAAAAGCGCCCAGCCTTGATTAAAGAGCTGGAAAAGCCGCCACACTCTTAGCTCAGTTCTAAGGGTGAATTCACCTTACTATGAAAAATGTGCATCTTATTTCTAGTCTGACTTCACCTCCCAAATACTGATGCTTGTCCTGCCTGTACCTGTTATATGAAAGAGCCCTCTGCCCTCAGATATCGTCTCCCCGTGTAGGTGCTTACGGACAGCAGTCAAGTCACTGCTTAACCTCTTCTTTGACAGACGAACAGATGGCGCTCCCTCAGTTACCCCCAGAAAGGTGCAGCTCCTTCATGGAGCTCTTCTTTGAACCCAAATTCTCCCACACCCTTTTAAACCAGTGCAACCTGAACTGAACACAGTATTTCATAAAGATCTCACTGGCGCTGTAGACATTGTTACCATTTACTATAACCTATATTCTTGCTGCAAAAATCAAGTGTTTATCCAAAGATTGGCACAGCCCTTATAGTTGCCATGTCACACTGGGAGCTGATGGTCAGTTTTCCTCCATGACCGCTAAATCTTAGTCAGTCACTACTTCCAACTGTGCAGTTCCCCAGTCTATAAATGTGATCTTTGTCCCTACGTTTATGCCCCAGCAGCATTAACTCATGGTGTTTTATTATACCCGTTTTACCAAATGACCCAGATTACCACATGTCCTCATTACTATTTACCTCCCTGCCAATCTTTGGCTTATCTGCAAACTTTATCAACAGTTTTATATTTTCTGCCAAATGATTGAGAACACTATTGATCAGCATTAAACTGAGTAATCCTATATCAGGGACCCCACTAAAAACACACCAGCTAATTCCTTATTAATAACTGTATTTTGAGATCTATTAACTAGGCAGTTTTTAATCCATTTAATGAATACCACAACAAATGAGTGCACTTGCAGCTGGGCAGGCTACAGAGCTCTATTTAAATGTTGGTCAGCTTGCCATTTGCATTGTGGGTCTGCAAACTGGCAACTTGACCTGTAAGGTAACAAAGCTGGGGGGCAGATGAGGGAGTGGGAATCTCCCTGTTTTGTTTTGTTTTTTTAATGTATCATGAGCAAGTGAAGCATCTATGAAGACATCAACAAGGCTATACAAGAAAAGAGCCATCAATCATTGTAAGTTAGCAGATGAGCTGATCAACACTGGGATCAGGCAGGAACACTCATGCTGTGCAACCTAACGAGAGGGGCAGAGAGGACTCCCAGCTAAGAAAACCAATGCTCCGCTCCAGCTGCTTCCCACAAAAGAAACAAACACGGGGGGAAATGTACCATTTCCTTTATTGTCTCACTCCTCCCATACAATAAGAACACTAGCTTTGTCATGCAGACACTAAGTGAGGTCACAGTGAAAGACAAGCAAGTAGCACATGGAGAAATACACAGCGCTGCAAACAACGCCTCCACTGGCCAGGGGACTGAGCCCAGCTAGCATCATGCATTGACCAGGGGTGTGAAATGGAGAAGAGCAGCACCACTGAATCAGTCGGGGATCCCTTTCACTGGTAGCTTTGGCCTATCAATGCTTAGGTCACCATTTAGCTGCACAGGTGTGGGTCACTTGGTTCTGACAGCTCCTTTTTGTTGCCTCCATTGCCCTCCAAGGGACTGCTCTGCCATCAGAGGTGCGAGGGGCAACCCCGACCAGACCCTGCCATTCATTAAGGGGGGGCATTAATATTTTTCCTGGTTTTTTTTGTTGATGTTCTTATTGTTCATTAACACTCTGATGTGACATGCTGAGTCAGTCCATGGGCGGCTGCTTTTGGGGCTCAGCCCAGTGCTGGGGGGGAGGCATGGAAATGGGCCCCACTCTGCACAGTCTCAGAGGAGAGAAAGCAGAACTGTCTTCAGCTCACCGTGGGAATTCTCCCTGCCATCACCCAGTGCAGTGGGGCCCCTGCCATGCCTGCGGAGCTGGGCATGTGCCATCCTATTCAGAGGCCATGTGAGACCCATTGGAAAGGAGGGCCAGGTTGCTTTCCAGGTTTCTTTGAAGGGCAGCATGGTTAGCCCTGGGGGAGGCTGATATGACCACAGGCAGAGCGGCTGCTGGTCCAGGGTGGGGGATGCCGCCTGCATCTGGGGCAGAAGATGAGATATCCTGCGCAGTGGGTGTGGAGAGAAGCTCTCACAGGTGCAGGACAACTCTACAGCGTGTGTATTCCCTGCAGCAGCTCTGAGTGGCTGCTTGTCCCGGAGAGCCAGGCCAAGTCAAAAAGCAGCCAATCTGAGGGGAGTATCCTAGCTCACTTCTTAAACATTTTAGTTCCCGAACTGTTGTGAGCCACCACTTTAAGCATTGGGGATTCCTGAGACCCAGCAAACTCATTGCACAAATAGGGCACTCACCTCACAACCATGACCAGCCTCTCTTGCAGCTGGAGCCTGTGAGCCACAGAGAAAAAGTGCCCTTTCCCTTTTCTAATACTCCTGGGCCCACCAAACCAGTACCCTAGGGGCTGCTAGCTGTGGACCACATCACCATTCCCCTGCTCCACCCAGCCCCTCAAGTTCTCTCTGCTGGCTCACGAGCCATTTGGGAGCTTCTCTCCCATCGCCTGCATAATTCCACCACAGTTCCCGATACCTAAGGCTGCCCCGTGTCCATTGCCAGGTCACTGCATCACGTCTGGAAGCTCTCTGTCAAACCCAACAGTGACTGACTGCGCCCCGAACGAGACCCCAGAAAGGCACGCACTCAGCCCTCCCACGCCCATGCTCCCTATGCTTTCTCGGTCCTTCCAAGGAGATAGGAAGGCAATACAGGCCTTTACCCCACCTGACCAGGAAGGGGGTGCAGGGGGACTCGAGGGGGAGCCCCCACGCTCACTGATGGGGAGCAGCCTGTGCCATTCAGCCAGTGACACTCTCTCACTCTCCTTTTCCTTCCATCTCCGTTTCCACCGTGGAATGGACTGACGAATGAAGGCAGGACGGGTGGACCCGCAGGGGGCAGGCACTCACTGGGGTGAGTTGAGGGTGGAGTCAGGTGAGTCGGCTTTGGGACAGCGGGGTGGGAGGGCTTTGTAGCTGTAATACTCCACCACTTGTTTCGGCACCTCAGCCAGCACGCACTTCGCCAGGGCGGTGGGCGAGGCCTGCGAGACAAAGGGCAGCCATTAGGTCCCACCTGCTGTGCCCATTGCCCTGGTGCCCTTGGGAGAGATGGGCACACAAGCTTTCTCAGGCATGCAGGGGTCTTGGGACTATGCCAATGGGCTCGGTGCATCCTGCGACTGCATCTGAAGGGCTGATATTGCCTAGCGGCTCTGGATATCTCTGTGGCTAAGGGAAAAGACAGCAGGTCTCCAGGGGCTTTAATTACTGACCATCAGGATCAATTAGCTCTCGGCATGTCCATGAGGCTCAGCTCTCAAGAGGGGCCAGAAATGCAAAGTATAGATTCCTCCCCCATAAATGCCATTGCTCAAGACCAGCTGAGCTGACCGTGAAAGACGAGACATTCCCTCCATCTGCAGCTTGGCCTGCAGCTTTAGCTCACATTGATCATGAGAGATTCTAGTGTGGTGGAGCCAGAGAAATCCATACACTGTGGGGAGCCCACCTGCTTAGCTGTTGAGCCACGATTTCAGCATTGACACAGGCAAAGGGACGTGGGCCCAGGCTCCTGGCTCCAGGCTCCCTGCCCTGGAAAGGATTCCTGCTGGCTACCACCTCACAGGAGCTTTGTGAGCAAACGGCCCTGCTGCCCCAAGTGCTACGCAGAGCTCCTGGGCCGCAGGCGCAAAGTCCCACCCAGACACATCACGTTCTCTGTTCCACATGGTCGTGGCCCCATTTATTTACGTGGGGCTGTTGCAGCTAGGATGGTCCCCAGGTAGACAAGGCAGGGGAGGTCAGAGCTTTTACTGGATCAACTTCCAGTGGTGAGAGAGAGCAGTTTTCAAGTAACCCTGCCAGCCACCTGGCCAGCTGACCATCAGAAGCAAGTGCCCCAGGTTGGGATGCGTCCACTCAAAGCAGCATGTGCCCCTGCTGGGACAACAAATGCAAAAGCTGCCATCAGATCTCCCCTGCTACAGTGATTGACACCCCCACAACACTCCTTTCCCAATCCCTGGCTCCGACCCATACCTAGCACAACATGTGGCATCCCCCAGCCCCAGAAACAACTTGTCCCCACAGTAGACAGACACCCACAGCTGGACAGCGCCATCTGACCTCTTGGGAGTTCCTCTCCCTTTGCCTGCATGACTCCACCACAGGGCTTGGGAAAAGAGGCTCTTTAACTGCAGCGACGATACCCAGGCTCAGGTTGGTGCCTGAGCATTAGGTCCTCTGAGGTGGGAGAGTCACAGAGCCAAACATCTACTCTTAGCTCAGTGGTTGTCAAACTTAGGGTTGGAACCCAGTATTGGGTTGCAGGCCCTCAAGCACTGGGCTGTGGCACCCTCTCCTGCTGCCACTGAAAGACTGAAATGTATTGCTCAAAGATGGAATTGCTGGGTCGCAGGCATAAATGATTTTTTTTTCAACTGGGTCCCAAGGAAAAAAGTTTGAAAACCACTGCCTTAGCTGGCACCCCAATCTGCTGCTCCAAGCCAGCTACACACTTGAATGAGCTCACCCAGGAAAACGACACAAAACAAAACCCCCACCCGCCATGGGTGAACGCTTCCCAGAGTGACTGCTCTGTGTCGGACTCTCAGTCCTCAGAGGAAACCTGCGCAGCCCCTTCAACGGCCAAGCCAGGCAACTTATAGGCAGAACTTGCTGGATGCTGAAAACCCTGGTCTCATTGCAGCAATCTGTAACCAATCTTGTCCTGTGACTGCTGACTTCTCCTTGAATGGTTCCTTAGAATATAAGCCAACTACTTCTGCTAAACCAGCTGTTCTTCCTTGTATTTAGCCATGACAGACCAGATCTGCAGGACAGACCTGTCTCAGTAAACTTCACTGACCCGTGAGATGTGCAAAATCCACCCTGCATGTGACATCTTTTGTTACACTGGTGTAGATAGCCCTCTGTTGGGTGGGAGAGTTTCCCTTGCCACCATAGCTCAGGGAGGTGGATTAACCGCACTGCCGCCAACAGAAGAATCTCTGCTATCAGCGTAGGAGCAGCTCCACTGAGGCATGATAGCAGTGAAATTGGGCTGCCATGTGCAACGCGTGGGTGCTTGGGAGACCTTTCCCAGCTCTGTCAGTGCGAAAGCTGGGCTCTCTCTCACCAGCAGAAGTTGGTCCAAGGAATGTCGCTCCCTCATCCACCTTGTCTCACCTGTTTCACCACAGAGGCCTAAGGGCAAAGCGGGTGTCTGGAGAGCCCTGGCTTACACAGCTGGAGCAAAGCCCATGAAGGCCCCCTTCAGTTGCACATAATTCAAGGGAGCAGGAGTTTCCTCAAGGCATGGAGTAAGGAAACAGCAGCACTTTTACGCAACAGGGCCTGTCCCTTCTCTGCAGGAGACAGAAGTGCGAGAATGTGAAGTCCCTGGAGACCTAAGGGGTGTGAGGAGGAGGAGAGGCCATTTCCTAACCAGCCAGAGCCGCCTCACCAATAGGATGCCCTGAATCCTGTCCCAGTGAGCCTGGAGAGGCTCAGGACAGCAGGATGGCACCAAACATCCGTCCCCTGGCAGCTCTGTGGTGCCAGGGCAGGCGGAGCGACTGAGCCTCCCTAGCTTTGAGATGGTATTGTCAGCCACCTTCCTAACTGCCCACAGTGCACCACACGGCCCTCCTTATTGCAGTGTCTGAGGACTATCTCGACATACCTTCCCAGGACCCCAGGGGCACAGCAATGCTACCAGCCCAGGTGAAGGGAAACTGAGTCATGGACACACAAAGGGACCGGGTGACAGTTATCTGACACCACATTACTCAAGTTCCAGCCCTCATGCCTGATTTGCTGATGCCAAGGGAGGGTGCACACAGAGGTCGCAGCCACACAGCCATTACACAGGGTGCAGGGGCCAACTCACATTCTTGAACTCCCGGAAGGGGACGAACTGCACGATGTCCCGAAGGACGGGCTCCCCCTTTGGGGAACGCAGGGTCCCATCGTCGCCATCCAGGATCTGCATGTCAGTGAAGTCTGCGTTGCCCACCCCCACGATGATGATGGACATAGGCAGGTAGGAAGCCCGCACGATGGCCTCCCGCGTGTCAGCCATATCGGTCACCACCCCGTCTGTCAGAATCAGCAGGATGTAGTATTGCTGGGGGGCAAAGGCAGGAGAAGGGTGCTGGGTGAGTGGGCAGAGCTGTGTGAGCCATGGGGAGAATGCTCCATGGCCTGAGCAGGACAACCCTGTCCCCATTTTGGGCACTGACCGATCCCCCGGCCCCCCTCCAGCTCTGTTTCATGGCTGCTGGGCCCCAACTCCCCCAGCCACGGAGCAGGGTCAGTGCGTAGGCTGACGACGATGCATTAGCCGCTGTCATTAATTGATAGGCTTGGCGGCACTGTAAACAATTCAGTGAGCAAATAGCCAGGAGTGTCCCCAAAGACACTGACATTTTACTAAAATGCTCCAGGCCCACGGGTGTAAATTATTGATATGCTTTTAATGAAGCCCCGCCTCATGCACACACACACATACACACCCCTATGTACGCACACACACTCTGGAAGAGTCAGAGCCACTTCATTGCAGACAGCCAGTTGGCAAAAGCAGCCCCAGGGGCTTTAAAACTGAAGTGCCAGCTATCCAGGATGTTGCGGGGACTGGGCTAACTGGCTCTATCAGACCCTGCCTGGCTCTGCATCTCTGGGGCCAGGAAAACGCTGTGTTTACCCCTCTCATTCCAACCTTGGCCCTTGCCTTACCCAGCTAGCTGAACCTCATGGACTCTGCACAGATCTGCCAGGAATGAAAGGCTCTCTGTAAGGCTTTGTTTACTCATTCCCAGCTGATCACTTGCTGGAGATGCTAGGAGGCTGGAAAAGCAGAGGAGAAAGGTGGCCTCCCTCTCTCCATCCACCATCAAAGTACTGTGGGCTCTTTAAATGAGCTTCTGTCATGTGCTGTGGGTCCCAGAGAGCTCTTGTGGAGAGGCTGCTGATCTCTGTTCAGGCAGATGCTCTGTATGTGAGGCCTGGGCACTGGCTGCCATGTTAACTTTTCCCAGCACCCCACTGAGAAACAGCCAGCAGCTGCAGGGACAAGGGTAGCAATGCCCAGCTGTGCCAGGCAGGACTGATCCCTCACAACTAGGTCTAAGTCCTGAGCAATGGGCCTTCCCCACCACCTGCAATGTCTCTGCAAGGAAGCTTTCCCAAGCTCTTGGCTGATGATTTGTGCCGTGGTTTTGCCCCATCTCTCCTCAGCATAGACCCTCTTCCCCTGCCACTAACTCCTGCTCCTCCTGCGTGGCAGCAGGCTCTTGGGGGGAGATGCAGCATCACCCCCATGTTACAAGTTTTGCCCTTCCAGCATGAACTCAGCCTCCCACAGCCCCAGTGAACCGGAGGAACACAACCCTGGAACGGAGGAGGAACGTCTGTTTGCAAAAACCTGACCCTACGTGTGTACGTGTCCAGATCCCTCAAAGTCAGTGGGCCTGTCGCTTTGACAATGTTACCCCACTAGCACCCTCTTGCCTCTGGAGACATGGCATTCAAACCTTGGAGACCACATGTGAAATGACTTTAGGGGGGTCTCAGCCAGTTCATATCACCTTGCAAACACCACCATGTTATTGGCATGTTTGCCATGCTGTACTCAGGTCAGGACTGTGCCCTCAAAGAGCTGTGTGGTAGAAGATTGCAGCACACAGGTGGCCAGTCTAAAGCCAGGCAGATTCAGGCCAGAGATGCAAGTGCCTCAGATCCCCTGAGCCACAGTGAAGGCAGCACCCTAGGAGCAAGTCAGATACTCACAGAGGCCTCCTTTGTTTTCTCCTCCGCTGCTGCCACCCTGGCCACCTTGGATATGATGGGGGACACGTTGGTGGGGCCATACAGCTGGATTTTTGGCAGGCAGTTCTGGTAGGATTCCACTACCCCTTGAATTCCTAGTGGGGAACACCAGGTTGGATGAGGAACTGCATGGCCCTGAAAGTCCACAGTGCCAGGGCTGCTAATCCCTCCCCACCAATACTAATGGGGCCAGGGTCCACCTAACCACGCAGCAGAAGTAGGGGCAGGAGCAGCTACAAGTGAGCAAGGCTCTTGCACTCCATTAGCTCACTTCCCCTGCCCGCAGTCTTCCCTTGGCACCCCTGGCAGCAAGCTCTAGTCAAGGAGTGGCCTGGCTGACCCTATGGGGCCTTGGTATGGTGCCCAACAGGCTGGCTCTCCCTCTATTGGGGCTGGCGCTGGGGCTGTCGGAGCACAAGCTGCACAGCCAGGCAGTTCTCAGCCTCTTACCTTCACATTCGTCATCGTCTGGGTTGAAATTGATGGCGAAATCATGGGAAACCTATCAGAGAGCACAGAGAATGAATTTAGCCAGGCTCCCAGCCCCCGTGTGTGGCAGGGACATGTCTCCAGCCCTGCCTCTCACATCCCCTGGCTAGACACTGGCTAAGCTGCAAGCACCACACCTCCTCGTGCAAAGCTCTCACACGGCTCCACCTCAGCACTGGCCAGTGTGCACTCTGAGGCCCCATGTGGCCCTTTCACTTCTCCACGGGACCTTTTTTGATCTGGTCTCTAGAAAGAGCAGGAGCCATCAAAAGGATTTGGCTGCTGGTGCTGTGTCTTGCGCCATGTACAGAGCCCACCCAGCCATGCCAGCGACAGTGAGGGCCTCCCCCAAGTGAATCCAGCAGTGAAACCCTCTCAGCCATGAAGGGAGTAGAGAATCAAGGATGGAGAGCTGAGAGCATCTGCTGAGAGCGGGAGCTGCCCAGCCCCAGCCTGCAAACCTCACCATGCCTGAGCTGAGTGCTCTGCCAAAGACTCCTGGCCCATCAAACTCTCTGCCCAGGGGCAGAGGTGGCACAGTGGTTGGTGATGATCCAGTGACCCTGAATGGCTTTATCACCCCAGTCCTGGACCACAGCACATTCCTCAGCCCCACAGCCTCCCTCACCCCACTCCTCAGCCCCATAGCCTCCCTCATCCCCACTCCTCAGCCCCATAGCCTCTCTCGTCACCCCCTCCATGGCCCCATAGCTACCCCCACAACCTGCTGTTCAACTCCCCCTCCCCTGGGCTGAGTTTCTCACCTCGTAATTGGGTGGGATCCTTGCCCCAAAACCTAGGGCGGAGAATTTCTTATCGCTGGAAGGAAGCAGATGTCAAAGAGCTGCTTGCTCTGCCACCCCGCCATCCCACCTCCCCAAAGGGCTCTGCAAGGAGTGAGGGGCCCAACCAGGGGCAGTGACCTCTGGCACAGAGCGGCCCTCTCCAGTGATGCCGGCCCCTCCCCGCTCAGGGTATGTGGAAGATCCCTCTGCCTGGGGTGGTGGTGGTGGTGTCATTGCCCCAGGAGCTCCCTGGAATGAGCCGATTTTGTGGCAATCTGCAGGGACTCCTGCCAGGCCCTGTGCCCGCCGAGCATAGGGTGCCTGGCTTGGGGAGAGTTCTGAGCATCCCCTGCCTTGGGAGAAGCCTGTCCTGGTGAACTTCTGGCTCTGGACACGCTGGGATGCTCAGAGAGATGGGTGGGGGCAGGGGGGAGAGGCTGTGCAAAAGGCGGCCAAGGAGGATGGGTCTCAGGATGGGAAGGGCTGGTGCTCCCAGGGCACTGCTGGGTTCTTGCCAGGGAGGGAAGAAGCTCTAGATTTTTCAGAACTTGTGCAAAATAAGAGATGGCAGGTTCCCCCCACAGCCCACCTTGCACAGCTGGGGCATGGAGCAGCCTGGCAGGTGAGGACATGGTCCAAGCTGGGGCATTCCTCACTAGGGGCAGCATGGGGTGGGCAGGTTGGGGGGTTCCTGGGGCCTTGTCATTTCTGTGCAGCACCGCCTGCAAAAACCCAGTGAGGAAGGGGAAGCTCTGAGCTCTGGCTCGGATGGGGAGGCCAGGCCTCCACAGGCCCAGCCAGTGCCAGATGGAGCCCAGGACAGTCTCACCTGTCGTAGTCCTGGCAAATCTCTCCCACGGCCACCAATGCCTTCAGGTACTCGTTGGGCTGGTAGGGGTTGATGTAGTGGAGGGAGCAGCTGTTGCGGGGGTCTCCGTTCGACGCCGTGAAGTCAATAGCCACCTGGGAGTGGAAGGCGCTGGGTCAGCCAATCGCCTACCTTGGGGAGCGCAGCTCTGTGGTGGCCATAGCTGGGAGGGGCCCAAGAGAACCTGGCAGTGATGCCCACAGCCTGCGCTGACACTAACCAGACCCCTGAGGCTGCCAGGTGAGGGTCTACATGTGGCTCAGAGGAGCTGTGTGGGGAGCTCCCAGCAAGGGGTGGGTGAGAAAAGGCTTGGCTGGCGCATGGGTTAATATGCACCATCAGCCGCCCTGAGTGGGCTTGGCTTGGTCAATCAGCCAGCTGGAAGGCTTGGGCATTAATCCATCAGTGAGACATTCAGCGATGGCCACCTGCTCCTTCCACCCAGGTCTCAGGGCTACAGCCCCATGATCTCCACTATTGCCATAGCACAGACAGAGGAAGTGGCCACTGGGGAGCAACTTGAGCTCACCCAGAAAGTCAGCAGCACAGCCAGGCTTGCACATCAGAGCCAGCCCAGCCACATACCCCAGTTTTGCAGGAAAGCCTTTTAAGACCTATCTGCCAACTTGCCACTGTGCCCAGCGATTCCCAGCCGGCTTTGCAGAATTGAGACTCTCAGAGTGTTGATGGACGCACCCTCTGCTCAAGGGGCACCTGCCTGTGCTGAAGTGGTGCTTGGGCCAGGCATCTGTGCCAGCAGTCACACTGAGCAGGGACCGGTAAAAGTGTTTGAAATCAGCCTTTCCTCATGTCCATCCTCCAGGAACCTCTGCTCTCATGGACTTTGACCCAGGGTGAGTCTTGGGGTGCAATATGAGTGAGGTTGTGGTGCCATGTGCACCGGTGACACAAAAAGAGTCAGGAGGAGTGAGGAGAGATTTTCCAAATGTTCCTGCCAGCTTCTTTCTTTGCTGCTTGGAAAGGTGGGATGAAACTAGCTAGCATTTCTGCTCTGCTGTGCCCCTTTAAGCCATGTCATGGGGTGAAGGGATGTGATGTACCCTATGGTTCTATGATGTCTCACACCAGGACAGGACTTGCTCCTGGAACCAACCACTGCTCTCTGCTTGTACCATCCTGAGGAGGAGCAGAGCCAAGCCGTCTGCCTCCCGCGTGTGGCGGGTCTGACTCACTCTGGGGAGAAGATGCTTTTGCAAAATGCAATCTGGATGCTGGTTGTTTTTTTTAATTTTTAATGAGGAAACTGTGCAAAGTACCAGCAAAGGTCTAACACATGGAATGCAACATGCTAAGGAGCAGAGGGAATGAGTCTTACTATTTGTCTGGCTCATACCCAATGGTAGAGTGTGAGAGCTTCAGGTGCAAAGCCAAGAAAGGAGGATGTGTGTAGGGCCTGGTGTGCATCTACACGTGCAAAAAAATGCACAACTATGAGCTTCATTTAGGTGTGCAGTTGTCCACACAACTCAGCCAGCTGCATGCTCAAACGGTTGCTTACGTGCACAACTACCCAGCTGCGTGTGCATGAGCTACTGTAATTGCCCCGCCAGTCAAAGCAAAAGTAACTATTTAGAATTTTAATTAATAGGACTGGAGTAAGAAAAAGGCACTTACAGGATTGCTGGAGGGACCCTTTCTGATGTGTCAGTAGCTGTTTAGAAGCCTCTCAGAAGAGAATCTTCCTGGAATCAGAGGATTCAGCACCTCTGCAAGAATGGTGCTGGGCCGGCTGCCGATCCACAGTATTTGGGTGGGTTAAACAGTGGGGCAGGTACATTCTGGCTACCCCAGTGCAGCTGACACAGCTTAAAACCAGCCAGTCCAGCCAGTCCACCTGTGGACGCAGCTATGTGCTTTTCTCATTAACAGACAGACCCTCCCAGGCAACACACACAGTGGGGCAAAGAGACAGGAGCTGTGCTGCACAGCCAAGAGCTCAAGGTATCATGTATTCCTCTCTGAGCACAAAACCTCCTTTAAAGCTGTTATGAGCACTTCCAGACATCCCTGCTGGGGCCTTTATTTAACACGCAGAGCACAGCTGAGGAGTGTATCCTCAGTCTACTTTGCCCTTCTTGTCCCCTGTGGTTGGAATGACCCACTGCTTGTGCTGACTGCTGGACAGGCAGGCCAGTTGGCCTATTTATCCCAGCTCAGGCCTGATGCTGGCAGAAGAGAGTCACATACAACACCCACTCAGCCCTTGGCCTCTCCAGCTGAGGCTAACATCAAGGGTCCTGTTCCTAGCAGCAGCCGTGGAGATCTTCCCCCCAGGAACATGGCTCCCATGTTCCAAACAGCCTCCAGACCAAGTGCCAGGGGCCAGTTCTGGACCAGTGGCAGAGGTGGGAATGGCCCATGCCTAGTATCAGCCACCTGGACCATCTGCTCCCTCGGCTGTGTCATAGCAGCATCCATTCCCTGGCAAGGTTCTGACCCTTTGGCCTGGGGATCTGGGCCAAAGTTTGCTCCAGGTTGTGCTTTGAGCCTGACTCGCTGCCAACATCCCCACCTTGGAGGCCTTCCCAGAGTGTCAGTGTGGTGACAGGGACTGTTACTTACTGTGAAGTGGATCTGGCACCCGCCCATGATGTAGTCCAGGAAGGAGTACACCCTGTGGAGCTTCCAAACAAACACTGTGTTAGCCAGTGCCCCCAGAACAGCCAGGAGCTCCTCTGATTAGCCAGCCTTTCCCAGGCAGAGATTCAGGCACAAGCAGCCTGGCAGGACAGAAACAAGGGGATATTTCTCCACAGCTAACAGCTTGTTTGCCTGTCAGACACCATGGGGACACAGCAGTCACCAGCCGGGCTTGGGGAGCTGTGGAGAAGTGGGAACCCTCTGCTGGGTTAATAAGGGAAGACACGGGTGTTGACCCTCTTTCTTTTCTATTCGGGTGATGGGACACAGGTGGGTGATATGGGGTAGAGCCACTAGGGGGCAGGGGGTAGTGTTTAGGGAGCCTGTACCTGGGACCCCCCGCTGGTCACACTGGATTCAGCTGGTTGGGCCAGGGGGCGGAGAGGGGGACAGAGCAAGCAGGGGAACAAAGGACCGGGGAAGGAGCCACTGGTAGGGAAATGGGGGTCCAAGAGACAGGACCCTGCCCTGGGGTGTAGCCCTAATCCCCTGGGGGTTTCACTTCTGGTTGTTCTGATGATGCTGATACCAACTGTCCTTGCTGCTGCATGAACTGGTTTGCTAATAAACCCTCTGATTGCCACACTGGCTGAGAGTCGCTGCTGACTGGGATGGCTGGGACCCTCCTGGAGGGAAACCCCTCCAAGGGAGACCGGACAGAGCAAGGATCGGGCCCTCTGAGCTTGGAGTTGGGAGCTGGCTGCATGGAGAGGGGAGACCCAAGGTGCTGGACGGGAGGAGACTCCACCGTAGCAGAGACCTGACTGGCTGTGGACAGAGGGGATCCAAGAGGCTTGTCCGGGGTCTCCATCACAGGAGCTAAGGAGGCTGCAGCAAGGAAAGGACTATGGACACAGTGGGGCACATCTGGAAGTAAGTGTCACTGAACTGTGGCTCTCCTGGTCTCTGTTCCACCAAACAGCCACACAGGAAGGGTGCATCCTGCAAGGTCGTGTGAACTGACCAGCTACCAAATGGAGACCTTCCCTGGTCCTAAAAAGGCGCTATCACCACCTCTCGCTAACCCCTTTGGCACTGAGGTTCCAGAACAGCAGAGTCACCACTGGGCACTGGCCAGGTTCCCCTGGGGCCACCTCAGGGCACTGCAATGCTGTCCAAGGCAAAAGTGTTTACATGAGAGCTCCATGAACTCAGCCTTTTCCCCCTCTCACCTTCAGATCCAGCAAGATGACCACACCGGAGTTCTTGTAATTTCGTTTCTTGATTTTGTACTTTGGGTTCATGCAGTCCCACTGGACCTTTGAGCAGAGCAGAGAAAGCCATGCTGATTGGTGACCTGCGGATGAGCAGCCCACGAACACAGCCTTCCAGCTGCTTCCAAAACTCACCCACCCCATGGTGCAACAATGCACAGGGCTGGCACGCAACTGCTGCCTGCGTGTCCATGCAGTCGCATACTCAGCCAGGCCTGCCCTAGAGCTCCCTGTGAGCCCTGCACTCTGTTCTCGGCCCAGGCAGCAAGCAAACAGCAAACATCAGAACAGGTCAAAGAATTTGTTTCTCTAAGCAGCTCCAAGGAACAAAACTGACCATTTAGGAGGGTTGGTTTGATAGTTTGGGTGTTTTTCCTTTTTTCGTTTTAAATGTCCAGGAAGGGGGGAAAGGAGGAAAAACCAATCATCACAAAACAATAACCCTTTTTTTGTTTTTGTTTTCAGAGCTCCTTCCCCCCCAAACTACCCCCTTTTTGTGACAATTGTTGAAAGTCGGCCATTTTTCATTGAAAAAGAATTTTGACCCTAATGTTTCGACCAGCTCGGGCAAATACCTGGCACACACAAGCAAACGGCTTTGACCCCACAAGAGCGAGTCACCCCTCGCCCATATCCACCAGTGGCTGGCTCACCTGAAGGCCCAACCATGAAGGGCCCCCTTTCCCCCCCATCACACAAACCTTATTACTCCCAGTGGCTTTCTGCATTTCCTCAAATGTGGTGTAAAACTCGCCGATGAAGTCATGTTTACCTCGGGAGTCATAGTCCCAGACGACACACTGTAAAGAGAGGGAGAACAGCTCAGACAGAGGGTCCTGCTTCGTTCACATCCTCTCTAGAGAGGAGCCTTTCCCAAACCCCAGCATTTCCCCTCCATGCACCCTGGGCCATCAGCTGATACGCTGCCAGATCGTCTACCTGTGCATGTCCCCACTCCAGCCGTGGGCTATACTAGACGCTTAACAGGAAGGGCCCCGATGCATCAGTGCACAATGGGCGCCCTTCCCATTCTTGGCTGCCAGATCAAGCTGTGAAGCAGGAGGCCCTGCTCACACATCTGTGTTAGTGTCACCTCAGGGGCTGTACTCACAAACACACTGCCACCTTGCCTCCCTGGAATCCTGAGCCAGTGAGTTCCACAGGTCAAAGCCTATGTCATGTCAGGATGAATTTCCGCTAATCTGACATGCATGGGCTGCCTTTGAATCTACGGGTGGGGTTTGCTGTGGGCAGGGCAGCTCCCCTTTCAGGAGACTCAGGGAAGTGGCTCCTCTCAGCTCCCCCAACGAAGGCAGAGGATTTGAACCTAAACACTGCTCTGATTTGCTGTTACTGTACGACCTGATCCTATGTTTTACACGCCCTTGCATTTATTTTCATTCCATTCCATAAGTTCCCCTATCTTCAAAGCACCTGACAAAGTGGGATTTTCTCCCATGAAAGCTCATGCGAAAAATAAATCTGTTAGCCTTTAAGTGCCACACGACTCCTTGGGTTTTTTGCTGGACTAGACTAACACAGCTGCACCTTTGGAAATTGGCAAGAGGATTCCCCCCTTCCCTTCCTCACCCTCAGCTTCCTCTTCTCCTCACAGCTGCACAGTGAGTTCAGTGAGACCTTGAACGGCTCCCACACGGGGCTCAGGTTGTTCTTGACCACCTGCAAATATGAGGGGCCAGCCTGAGCATGCTGCATTGCACCAGGGTGTGCAAAGTGCTGCCACGTCCTGGCAAGACAGACATGGTTTTTGGTGATGCCCCTCTGCTGGTGCCATGGAGGTGGGGCACAGAGAAGGTGGGGCCCTGCCCAGTGTCACCCATGAACACCAGCAGAGGCAGGGCCAGTCTCCTGCCAGTCCTGGCTTCTAGCCCTGTACTCCAGTGACTAGACCCCACTCTCTCCAGGTGGGGGGTCACAAAGTAGCCATGCCTGTCTCGCCTCTGTCTTCCCCCTCCACACAGACCCTGGTACCCTGGTGCTGGGAAGGGAACAGCAGGCCCCTGGTGGCAGGCAGACAGCCTGTGCCAGGAGCTGACAGCACCTGATAGTGTAATAACTCTGCTAAGTGCCTAACCTCCCTAGACCCCCCATCGGGCAGCGAACAAGGAGAGCAGCACCAGGCAATTTTCTCATTGCGTGCTGCTGCACAGGGAGCTGTGGGGGGCTGCCAACTGCATCCACCATCAATCCTCCCCTCCTCCCTCCCCAGGCAGAGCCCATCATGGCTCCTGGGGGGCCCACTGGAGCAAGAGGAGCTGGGGGGCATGGTCCAGAGTGCAGAGCCACATGGGTGTGGCGCTCCCACCCACCTCGGCTTGTCCTCTCCAGTAGGGGGAGCACCGGAGCTGCCTGGGGGTGCCAAATACCTCCTGACGAGGGCTGGAGCAGGGGGCTGAGGGGTCCAGCGTCCCACCATTGGAGCCGTGGTGGGGTTTAGTGCTGCCCCCCACCCCTGGCTGCGTCACTAGATATTCCCAGACTGTCCCCTCCACCCTCACCCATAACCCTAACCCATTCCCGCCCCGCCCGCCAACCCACCCTCCTCCCCATCCGGTTCCCATTGACCCCTCCTCTGCCCCATCCATCAACCCTGTCCCTTTCCCCCCATCCACCCATCTGCCATCCCCTCCCATCCCTCCTCCTCCCTACCATCACCCCGTCCTGTCCTCACCAGCCACTACAGTCTCTGCCTGCCCTTGTCCCTCCATCTCCTGCCCCCCTGCCTGACCCATGTCAGCCCAGCTGCTGGGTCCCCTGCCTCTTAGTCAGTCCTTGGAGGCGGCTGCAACAAACCTCAGTGCGGTACACCAGCTGCTCACTCCCATCATCGTTGGTCCGGTAGATCTCCAGGAAGGGATCTGACTTGCTGAAGAGATCCTGCCAGGGAGATGGCCACAGTGAGCTCCATGGCTCCACTGGCTGCCCTCCCGCCCAAGGCAGGTCCAGCCCAAAGCTACAGAGAAAGGACCAATCTAGAACAGGAGGGCCAACCTTCAGAGCCAGACCAGCTGTAGCGACTCTTCCTCGACACTTGCTGGACAGACTCTTCCCTGGTAGTATGTCCTCACAGCAGGAAGGGACCAGACTCCAGACCAGCTCCACCCAGGATGGGGGCTCTGAGCACCACTCAGGCCTGTCACCATGGACGTTATTCCCTTGGCCATGCCGGGTGACCTGATCTCTGCCATGGCCATGTTGGGAAAACAGCTGCAAGGCTCCTACCCTGGCCCCTGCATTCTCACTGCACCCACCTGCCTCACCAGTCTCCCTCCTCCCTGCCTGCAGCAGCCGGCCCTGCTGACTTCCCAGCTCTTAGCTCTCAGTGACTTGCCTGCCAGCATCCCAACTAGCTTGTGCCTTCCTGAGGGGGTTTGGACAGTGGGGCTGGTAGAGGGAGATCTGCTCCTGATGAGAGCACCCCTTTGGATAGCTGTGTGCAGCAAGCTGGACAGTGGCACCAGCAGAACCTCCGACCAAGGCTCAGTGGAGGTGCTCGGGGGGACTTGCCATCCTGTCGCGTGCTCTGCCAGGGGTGAAGGAAGCCTCTGCCAGCCCTGGACAGGTGAGGGTACCTTGTCGTCCAGCTTCTTGGCCCGGAATGCCAGCTCCACGTAGCCGTTATTGCCAGAAATCTCCTCTGACAGCACCTGAGGGGGAGATCCAGGGGCATTCAGAGATCGGGCCCGGCCACAAGTCCAGGAGGAAAGCTGCCCAAACACAGCTGTCTGTCACAGTGAGCTGCTGGCAGGGATGTGTGTGCCAGGCCAGGCATCAGGGCATGGATGGGCCACATTGTGCATGCCAGGCCAGGTGCAGAGAGAGGCAGGCATGTGGCACAGAGGCAGCCAGAATAAGGAGTGGGATGGCTTTGGCCAGCTGCCCCTTCCTGGCCTCTTCCAAAGGGAAGCCCCCGGTAGACCCAGCCACACACATCCCCCCCCTTCTCTGCAGCCTGCTTGAGCAGCAGTGCCGCTAGGAAGGGCAGAGCTGGGAGCCAGCCAAGGGGCACAAGATCAGGCCATCCACACTCACCGTGATGGTGGACTTGCCGGCGTACTTTCCGTACTTTAGGAACAGTGGCTTGGTCACCCGCTTCTGGGCCACGATCTGGAAGGGAAAATGGTAGCCATGAGTTGGGGCAGAGGCAGCCTAGAGATGGGGGCAGGAGTGTAGGGCTGGCTCATTGGCACAAGAGGCTGGAGTGGCAGGGGAGCCATAGGCCCCAGTGATGCCCTGGGAATGGGGGCAGGCAATGTGGGTCTGGTGGTTTGGCGTATGGTCTGGGAATGGAGGACAGGGGAGCCATAGGTGCCAGCGATGCCTGGGGAATGGGAGCAGGCAACAATGAGGTGGCAAACAGCCATGGGGCTGGGCTCCCCAGGGACACATTGTGGGAAGACCTGGCTAAGCCAGCCGTGGGAGGAGGCCCTGGCACATGGTGGCCCTGGCACGCGGTGGCCCGTTGCTGTGGCAGGCGGCTGGGGAGAGATGTTAGCACTTGAGTTGGCTCAGGGAACATGGTGTGTGAGTCACGCGGGGGACGTTGGCGCGAGTCATGCAGAGGCTCGCGTCATGCCAGAGGACGTCAGCCATGGGGCCAGCCAACCCTGCAGATGGAACCACCAACGACCTACGTCTCTGCCCCACAGCCTGCCCAGAGACACCAAAGCGCTATGGGGAGCGTGCGCTGTGTCACTCCAGCCTGGCTCTGGGCGCTGGCTGTCTCTTGGCTGAGCCTGTGCTACCTCAGAGACACCCAAGGTTGGCGAGGAGCAGGGGACATGCCATCCACCCTGCAGGAAGTGACTCACACCTCCCAGGGAGCTGGGGCCTGCCCAGGGGCAGCCTGCATTTTGAGCTTGTCTGTAGAGGTGGAGCCCTGTACCTAAAACCACAGCACAGCAGCTGGGGCCTCCCCCAGCATCCTGGCCATTCCTGGCAGGCCGGACCCCTGCAGTATTGCAGAGCAGCTTTGCTCCCAGGTGCCTGCCCCGTGGCCAGGAAAGGCAATCACCTGGCCCACCGTGCACTCCATTCCTCCAAGGAAATCGTCATCATGCGTCCCGAGGCTGGCATGCCCATGACTGTCGTACACCTCGAACCGCAGCTTCTGTACCTCCTCGAAGTAATAGTCCACCGTGAAGACTTTGGAGAAGACAGGGTTCAGGTTGCTCTTTATGACCTCGCTCCTGTCCACCTGGACGAGAGAGGAGACAGAGTCAGGGCCCAGCCTAGCTGCTCCCTAGCCACCTAACAGCCCAGGGGGCCAGGAAAGCTTCCCTTGACATCACTGCACAGGGCCCTTCCTGCTCTCCCGTCGACGAGGCAGGGACTTCTCTCCAGGCCCAGATCCTACATGGCAGATACTGTCAGCAGGTGCCAGTTTCCATCCCTGTAGTCCTGGGCTAGAGGAAGGAATGGTTCTGCACCGCCCCCGGACTCATGGCAACATCTCAGCTGCTTCCTTTACCAGCAGAGATTTTTTTTTTCTTTCTACCAGTGCTACAAATCTTCCCTGGACCCAGAGCTCGCAGAGAGGCCTCCCTGCCCACATCAGTACCACTTGAGGGTGCAGTGCCAAGTGATTGGGAAGGGTGGAGCAGCTGGGGGCACTAATCTGCTCTTCGAAATAGCCAAAAAGAAGCATTCCCCCCCCCCATCTTTTTATTTTCTTGTGCCTTTCCCAGGAGACAAGCAGTTACTGGCTCTCCACATTAGCTCTGGATGGCGCCCAGCTAAACCTGGTGCAGAGCACTTTCCAAGAGCCATGACCCAGTCCTTGGCCACATGGGCATGGCCCTGGCAGGGGACTTTGTTCTTTAACCTCTGCTGAAAACACAACAGGGGGAGTGAGGTTTGAAAAAGCAGGTTTCTGTAGGGCCTGCAAAAACAGTGACTCTTACAACACTTCTCTCTTTCGGAGCAGCAGAATTTACTGAAGTGATGCGCAGTTGAGGGCTTTTCCTCATCGAAGGCAACATTTCTAAAAAGGATTTGAATGTAGGTCAAAACGGGGGAGCAGCATCAAACCTTTGGCTGTATTGCTCTGGATCATGCGATGCTCACAAAACCAGCTTTTGTATTAACTGGAAAAGTATTTTAATGCACTAAGACCCAGATCGCTCACGCCTCTGAGGCGGGAGAGAGGAATTAACTCAGCTGCTGCTTTATCTTTGTCTTTTGCTGTGTTAAATGGCCCCGCTCCCAGTTTTGGCAGCTGGACAAAGGGCTGGTGTCACCTATGACAGGCTCCAGAATCCAGGAAGCCAGCACTCTTAAGAAAACTGAATAAAATGCCTCAAACACACACTGCGAGGGGAATGGTTAGCATGGGGAATGCAGATGAGATGTTAATGAGCTATTCATGAGGTGTAATGGGCAATGGTTGAGGGGAGGAGAGAGCTGAATGTGCTGTCAATTTGCGTCTCCGCCCCTGGCTTGGGGTGTGCTGGTAGCTCGGGGCCCTGCTGGATTATTTGCCCCAATAGCTCCTCACGCTGCCTAGTGCACAGCTCTGTCTGACCGACGGCCAGCCCCCTCCTGACTCCACCTCCGATGGACACCATTCAGTCCACACAGTGATACCCAGGGTGCGCCCACTGCTGTCCTTTGTTGGGCAGGTCCCCCCATCTTTGCCATTGCCCACCCTGGAAAGAGGAGCAGGACCCATGGCCCGTGCACCACTTAGCTGGTGCAATGCACCCCATGCTAATGGAGAAAGCCCTCACCAGGTGCTCATCAGCCAGAGGGGGGCACCCCTCTCCCTAAGCCATTAACACCCACCCAATTGACCATGGAATCAGTCAGGTGCCTGGGAAGGGCCCCAGGGCGAAGTGCCAGGGCCAGGAGCTGTGGAAGCTGGGTTCCTCAAAGAGGGAAAAGGATTCCCTGGGAGGTGAGCTTGCTGCAGGGGAAAGGGGCTCACCTTTCATCCAGACTGAGGCTTGTGCCCACTGGCAGCACTAGCAACGTGGCAATGGGGACTTGCAAATAGGGATCTGTTGAGAACTGCTGACCCCCAGCCGGGGCACAGTTATTTCCCCTCTAGCTGTGCCCTGCAGGCCCCTGTGGCAAGAGTGACAGGCTGTGGCCATGTGTCAGCCGTGGCTGGGCACTGGTAGAGGGACTGAGTGCCCCATTTCCCAGCCAGTCACTGGTTGCGGGCCTGGGCTCTGACCCAGGGTTGGGAGGAGTGTGACAAGTGCAGGAGTATGGCCATTCACAGAACTGCACCGAGCTTGGTCGTGGAGGGGTCAGGCCCCATTGCCAAGGCAATTTCCAAAGGGATAACCATGTTAGTCTAGCCCAGCAAAAAAAACACCAAGGAGTCGTGTGGCACTTAAAGACCAACAGATCTGTTGGTTTTTAAGTGCCCCCACGACTCCTTGTTTTTTTCCCATTGCTAATGCCTTGCCTAGCAAAGGAGCCATTGAATACCAGGTGGGAATGGAGCAGCTGAGCGCTCACTGGGCTGGAGGTTCAGAGCTCTCTCCTTGTGAGATCAGGCTGTGGCTGCGGTAAATCTTGCTAACAGCGTCAGGCCGCTGAGCAGACATGCACAATTTGACAGCTTAGCTGGGGCTTATCCGCAGCTTAAGCCCCTCACAGCAGATCACCACATTGGGAAATCAGAGCCCAGCTCTTCACTGGTGCTTTATTTGGAGTGAGATCAGTGTCTGCCAGGGGCACTGCGTGTGAATGTGGGGGCATGTGACTGTGGCAAGGAGTAATCCAAGGACTCAGAGAGCTTCTCACTACATCCTGGACCCACTAAGCAACTGTTTCGTCCCCCCCCCAATCATTCATTCACACTGATGCTAGGCAGATTTGCCTGCCTTTGGAGAACCCTGGGAATGCTGCTAGCCCAAAGGCTGAGCCCCGGGGCACTTCTCAGTCCTTCCGGCTGCCAGGCACAGTGAGACACAGCCAGCCGCCAACACCATGGGGAGCTCAGAAACATCAGGTACTGGGCACTGCCGGCGGTGGGACAGAATTGCTGCCCAAGATACAGGACCATTCTCCTCTTTCCACCATGAGATTGTCCAACTCAGCTGTCCCCTGGTGCCCAGACCAGTCCAGCTGTGAATGGCCTAAGCAATGTGGGTCCCGCCACCTCTCATGACAGGCAGTTCCACAGCCAGCAAATCTGGTGCTGCGGGACTCATGGTGTCCTGTCCATCTCTGCTTCTCCTAGGACACTCTTTCTTTATCCTGCTTAATATTCCAGGTTCCACTTTTGACCAGACAACCACATGGGCACCTTGTGAGTATGCCAAGCAGATATGCCCCATATGACCTGGGCAGAGGCAATGATCACAAAGACAGCCCCTCTTCACCCATGCCCCCTACGGGCAGTGGGTAACTCCTAGCAAACAGTGTGATGAATTCTGTCTATTGGACTCCCTGCAAATGCTCTTCAGGGCTTTCCCAGGTTCATGGTCATACATTTCTAGACCAGAGGACTAGAAGGAAATACAGCCTGAGCACCTGCTTTGTTGAAGTCAGAGGAGCTGCTTCCATGCACCTGGCCCTGTTAATGCCTAGGTGAGGAGGTCTTGGAGAGAGACACGCAAACTGCATTTAAAGAGCTCACAGGAGAAAGAACTCACCACCTCCCTGGATGCTCTTGGAGATGATACACTGGCAGCTAATGCGTCTAATGCTTGGCCTGCAACTGTTTGCCCCGGCTTTGCAATTTAAACCTACCACCCACGTTGCCTTCGGCCACTTTGACCAGGCAGTGGGTCAATTGGTATCTTCATGTCTGCAGAATGTGGCAGCACAATTCCTAGAACTGAGTTCCTAGAGGCCGTTTAATATTAGTAACTTTTATTGAGACCATGCGAGCAACCGAGTGACCCCAGCCCTGGCACTGATGTGGACGACGCTGGACAAAAGAAGCTAAGAAAGCCAGGTCCTGCCCTTGGGCATTCCTCTTCCGGGATTATTACAGGACACATCTGGATAAACAGACAAACAGAACGGGCAGGGACAGAGACCATAGTCACAGCACACATGGGTGCATTGGAAGGGTCCTAGCTTGTTCCTGAACACTCAGAGTCCCACAGAGAGCTCTCTTCCAAGTGAAGTGCTCAAACGTTTGATTAAAACATGCTGTTCCCATGACCACCTTCACTGGTGTATTCATAGGAAGGGTAGCAATGGAGGGACATGTCCTTGCCTTTTACCCTTTTGCCTTTTACAGAAAGAGACTCTAAGCAGAATCAAAGTAGGAGGCCCTCTGTTCATTGCAGCCCAGTGCTCTAGCCCCATCCAAGAGAGAGATCTCACTTGTGGCATTGCCCTCCAAGTAGCCTTCAGGGATTGAGGCTCTGCGATTATCATACGCAGTGACCTCACTTTCCCTACAATTAAATGATTGCGTGTTCTGTTCAGTCCCTGAATACGGATTTCCTCTGGATTTCAAGAAGGCTGGGATCAAATTTTAGCTGCGTAGCAATCGATTTCTCAGAGCGTGTTTGTTTCATGAAACCTCAAAAAAAAAAAAAAAATCTTCTCCTGATGACTTGAGATTGTTAATTAGATGCAGTTAAATGTCCAGTCTAATCTCAATTAGATGCATTATTGCATCGACTCAGGACACTCAATTCACAGCATTACAGATTCTGAGGATTTTGTTATGAAGAGAACCCTGCCAGAACAGAGTGGCTGGAAATCAAGCTTTCATCTGAAGTCAGAGCTGGATGCCAAACTTCAGATGGATTTTACTGGAACCCAGGTAAACAAGTGGGCCACAATTGACCCTTTTGGGCCAGCATGGGGGCCAGCGATTGGCTATCAAGCTCAACTTCTGAACCCAGAAACCACTACCAGGCTGCACTCAGTAATTTTTAAAGATCCAGCAGTCTTCTGGGGCTGTGGAAATGGACCAGCTCAGTCCCTCGTTTTTATTGATTTTCTAAGCAATGCAAGTGTGAATGGCATTTATATGATGTAGTGCCGAGCTGGCTCCAGAAAAGAAATTAGCTCACTAACTGCTATGCAGGCTTATTACAGGAAAGTGCTCCCTGTGAGACGAGGATCACAGTTCTGTTTGTTGTTTCACAGCATCCTACCCAAATCCCTCCTGCAGCTTCAGCTGGATTCTTCTACACTTGTTTTGAATCCGCTTTGTAGCACTGCCGTGCGCAGCACCAGCAGCAATCACGTCCCGCCCAACAGCTGCGTTTCAGTCACGGCTAAAGGGTTCCTGCACACAGGATGTCAGTGTGTCCCACCGTGCTGCAGAAATACCATACGGAGACTAGACAGAGGAGGGATGCCCATCTATTAACACAGGGGTCTCAAACTCAAATCACCATGAGGGCCTCATGAGGACTAGTGGAGGGCTGCAAGAGGGCTAGTATGTTAGCCTGAGGGCCGCACTACTGAACCCTTTTCATATAACAATATTGCAAATACTGGTAACAAAAGCATCATTGCGGGTCACAGGAAGTAGCTTTGGGGGCTGCATGAGGCCCAGGGGCCATGTGTTTGAGACCCCTGTATTAGGAGTCTGTAGCCACCTGGGACATCATCTGTCACTTTGCTGGACTCGCCAGCCACTCAGAACTTGCCATACCCATGGGGACAGAACCGAGAGCCTCCTGCTGCCCAAACCCTAGGGTCCCTCCCATTAAAGGAGACTCTCTGCTGACTATCAGTGGTATAGTGCCTATGACACACAGTTGAGCAGTTCTGATTCTACACACTAGAGGGCACACAAGACTCCCAACGGCAATTGCAGCAGACATGGGAGCTGGAAAGCGCACTCAAAAGTCCATCAGAAACACTCATTTTGTTTCCTGGGGACTGTGCAGCGGGGCTCTGACTAGCTGCTTTTGTCAGGCCTGGGTGTGATCTTAGTGCTGGTGCAGTGACCACCCTCACCATCAGCCACGTTGTCCTCCCCTCTTGCTCTCCTGGTCCTGGCCTGGCAGATCCCTGCCCAGTACCCCTGGGTGCTCTGGCACTGAAGTTTGCTAGCCTGCCCACCCCTCCCTAGTGCAAATCAGTCTTTCCCTGGCTGCCCCAGCCATTGCTGTTGAAAAGCAAACTCTGACTGCTCTTCCAAAGCCAGCCAAGAAAGACACCCCTTCAGGCAGCACCATCCTTAGCGAGTGACCAAGGCTGACAGAATCAGCAGCGCCTGTCAGGCTGGTGCCCCACATGCAGGAGGGAAGACAGGGCACCTCTCTGGGGCTGTGTGCGCTGCTGATTCTCTCTCTGTCTTGGTCAGTCACTAAAGACAGCATTGCTTGAAGGGGCGTCTTTCCTGGCTGGCCTTGGAGGTGCAATCAGAGTTTGCTTTTCAACAGCAAATGGCAGGGGCAGCCAGGGAAGGATTAATTTGTGCTAGGGACAGGCGAGAAGGCTAGTGAACTTCAGCGCTGGAGTGCCCAGGGGTACTGGGTAGGGATCTGCCAGGCCAGGACCAGGAGAGCAGGAGGGGAGGACAACAGGCTGATGGAGAAAATGGGCCCCTGGGTGCTCAGGCCCACGGTCCCACAGGAGAGAGTGTCGGGGAACAAGAACGCAGGTGAGGCCTGAGGATGGCTCTCCTGTGAAAGTGCCACCTGTCTGCCTTCAGCAGATACAGGCCAGTGGGAGGGGAAGGAGGAAGCTTGGGGAACAGTAATACTACCACGAAAACACAGCTCACTTTGGCCAACTGCTCCCCTCTAGGGGCTGCTCAGCTCTGGACTGCCCTCCCCAGCTTCCTGGGCATCCGGCCCCAGCGGCCCCCGCTTGGTGGTAGCTGCTGCATCCAAGCCTGCAGCAAGCTGCGAAAAGGGGGTGGGAGGAGGATTTAGTAGCAGCTATATGAGCCTTCCTGGGACTGGAGCCTGCTCCCAAAGCCATGTGCAGGGCTCCTGCTGCATCCTAGCACGCACAGCAGGGGTGAAAATGATCAACACCCTGGAGCAACAAGAAAAGCCTGACAGCGAAGCCAGTGTTGGTGACAAAGGAGCCCAACACGACACAAACCGAGGGGGACAATGATAGTAGTGGGAACACATCCGAACAAGGTGGCCTCTCGCAGCTTCCCAGGCAGATCACCTGTTGAAATCAGTCCTCCTGCCCACTGTCCCTGCCCAACCCCATCAGGGGTCCCTCCGTGGCTGCCCGGAGCCAGCATGGAGTGGGAGGGCTGGCCAGCAAGGGAAGGCACTAGACACCTGGAGACAAACAGAGTTCCTCTGACGTCACCTGGCGCAACCTCACAACACAGAGGGCCAGATTTTGGTGTTCGTAGGCCTTAGGCACTTTCAATCCGAAATGTGCAAAAAGAGGGGTTAACGCCAACTGAATTACATCGATTGACATGATGCACTTTAAACTACTCTAATGCTAAACCATGTGATTTTCCTTATTTTTCCTGCTTTCTTAATTTTTTCCCTCCTTCAGAAGCCCTAAAAATTTCATAGGGCCTAGGCATTGTGCCTACAGTGCCTAACGGGAAATCCGGCACTGACAACACAGGCTGGGGGCCAGGAACGTCCAGCTGCCAGTCACCCGGTAGTGCCCGCTTCCTGCCTCCTGCCTGCCCACCCCTGCCCCACACACCGACCAGACCATTCTGTGTGGTCCTCAGCTGTTTCATGACTGCACCTGCCAGGCCAAATTGGTCTGAGGGGCAACAGAGAATGAGCTTTATTTTCCGCCTTGGTGCAAAGCACCACCTGGGCTTCAGATGGTGATTCTGACACTGCAGAACAAATCATTTCTTGGAAATGCAGACCTGAGAGGCAGTTGTTTCTTCCACTGGATGTGCTTTCAAGGGCTCTTGTGACTAATGAAGGCCAGAGCGAGGCGGAATCGGGGGGTTCAAAATGATTCAAGTTCTGTTTCTAAAAGAAAATGTGGCAAGTGCCAATGGGGAAGGAGAAAGACCCCAACTTGACAAGCATGTGGGAGGCTAATTTCAGGTGGCTGCCCAGCCCACGCACACATGTATGCCCCGGGAATGCTGGAAAGGATCTCATGCCATAATGCTCTGCCATCTGCAGCTGGAAAAACTCAGCACACTCCACAGTGTCCCGCTGGGTGCTGAGAAGCATGAGGCCTGTGATGGAGCTGTCCCATTCTGGCCAGGCATGAAGGCTGCCGAGGAAGATAAAGTAGCCAAATGTGAAATCTGCAATCAAGCCAGGAGGCAGAAAGCACAAGGGCCCCTGAGACCCCATGAAATCCCAGATCATCCTTCACAGTTGGCACAGATCTGTCTCAATTCAGTGGAAATGCTGCCTCTTAGCAGTGAGGCATGGCTCATGTTAGTTTTTAATTGAGCTGATGCTCAACAGACGTGCACTGGGATGGTAGTGAGAAGCACAGTTTGCTCGCCAGAGATCCCAGGTGGCTGAAGAGCAGTAACATACAAATCTCAAGGGGTCTCTCAGCAGTCTCTGTTCTCTCTGTCCACTTGCATCGTGTGGAGCCTGCACTCTGCCCAGGCAAATGGGTTAGCAGAAAAGTCACTGTGAATAAAAGCCCTGGCAGACTCAAAAGATCCTCCTATAACCCAAATCTCGTTGCTTCACTGGGATCACTGATTCAGACAGAGGACATGGCTAGACGGACAAGAATTTTAGAGCCAACCTGTTTTCCCTTATATCTAACCTAAATCTCCTACGCTGTCAATCAAACCCATTGCTTCTTATCCTGCCTTCAGTGGACACTGAAAAACCTACTGTGGTTCTCTTTCCAGCAGCCTTGAACAGGTTTGAAGACTTATCAGGTACCACTTCAAATTTTTTTTCCCCAAGACTAAACATGCCCTGTGCTGTTAGCCTTTCCGCCCAGGTGCAGTTTTCTAAACCTTAGCTTGTTTCTGTTGCTCTCCTCTGGACTCTCCAGTTTTTTCATTGTCTTGGCAAAGTGCAGCACCCAGGTCTGGACCCAATACTGAAGGTGAGGCCTAGCAGTGCCGAGTAGGGTGGGACCATTAATTGCCTGTGCCCTGCAGCCAACACTTCTGCTGCTGCACCCCAGAGTGTCGTTAGCCTTTTTTTTTTTTTTTTTTTTTTAACTGCACCCCATTGTCCACATGCATTCAATTGGTGATTCACTGTGTACCCTAGATCCTTGGCAGCAGCATGGTCGTCTAACCAGTTGGTCCCCGGCCTCTTGCTGTCCATTTCATTTTCCTTCCTAAGTGCAGCGCTTGGCACTTGGCTTTACTGCATTTCATCTTGTTGATTTCAGCCCCAGTCTCCACTTTTGAATTCTAATCCTGCTTTATCCCAGCATGGTACCATATGCACATTTTATAGGCCTATTCTCCACTCCATTTTCCAAGTCACTAGTGAGAACATCAGAAAGCACCAGACACAGGACTAACCCCTGCAGGAGACCTCCTGCTTTGACAGCAAACCACTGATAATGACTCTCTGAATCCAGTCTTTCAGCCATTCGTGCTCCCATTTTATTAACTAGAATCCTCACTTCCTTGTGAGAATGGCACATAGACCCGTGTGTATAAAAGCCTTATTACAATCAAGCTGTACCACGTCTACTACTTTCCCCTATCCTGTCAGCCAGTAACCCTACCAGAGAAGGAATTTCTGTTGCCTTGGCACACTTCTTTCTTAACCCATCTTGTCCTCCCACTGCCTACAAACTGATTGAATTATAATTTGGTTCAGTACCGTTTCAGGTATGAAAGCTACACTGACCACTCTATAATTCTCCAGGGCTTTTTCAGTCCCCTTTGTTTGCCTTTCTCCAGTCCCCAAGGACCTGATCCACCCTCCAAGAGCTTGTGAAGACAAATGGTACTGTTTCAGCTAACTCCTTAAGTACCCTTAGGGGAATTTCCCTTCTGATTTGAATACATGTAAATTACCTAAATATTCTTTAACTCATTCTAGTCCTATTTTGGCTTGTGTTCCTTCCCCCATGTTCTAAATGTTAATGACTTTCAGTTTCCATTCACCATTAACCCTGCTAGTGAGGACTGAAGCAAAATTACGTGCTTCAGATCATCGGTTATTAGGTCTCCTTCCCCACTAAGCAGAGGACCTACGCTTCCCTTCATCTTTCTCTTGCTCCGAAGGTAATTAAAGAGATGCCTCTTGTTGCATTTTATGACCCTTGCTAGGTATAACTCTTTCTGTGCCTTAGACTTCCTGTTTTTTTCTCCTATATGCTTGTGCTGCTCATGTGAGCTCCTCCTTAGCAATTCATTACGTTCCCACTTTTGTTGGGTTCCTTTTTCCTTTCAGGTCACTGAAGAGCTCCTGATGCAGCCATAGTGGCCTCTGAATTTTCTCCCTCTCTCTCCTTTGTACTGGGATAGTTTGAAGTTGTGTGGTTAATACTGTCTCCTGGAGAAACTCCTGAACTTCTTTTTCCCTTAGATTTTCTTCCCGTGGGACTGTGCTTAGCCATTCTCCAAGTTTGTTAAAGTCAGCTTTTTTGTAGCCCATAGTTTTACTGTGCTGCTCTCATGCTTTCCTTTCTTTAGGGTCTTTCATTTCATGCTTACTGTCACTCTAATGCATTCAGCCTTCAGATTTGCAGCCAACTCCAACACGCTGGTCAGAGGCAATCCTAAAACAGTTGCGCCCCTGGCTGCTGCTTCCATTTGCTGGAATGAAAAATTGCCCCCAAGACACTCCAAGAACTTCCTGGACACTTTGTGTTTTGCCCTCTTACTTTTCCAATAGCCATGTTACATCAAACACCCTCCTGAACGAAAGAGGATTCATCATGAAGTAGTTCCAAAAAAGACAACATCAAGAAACTAGAAACGCTACAATGAGATTGTCCCGCACTTGCCAGAATCAAATTTCAGATTTCAAAGCAGGAAGAGGCCAGCAATCTGCCAAGGTGATGACTCTAACGTCCAGCCTGTATTATACTCACTGTGATGGCTCCGCCCCCCCCGTCCCACACTGTACCCACGCTGTATCCACCACCGCTCATCCCAAACTGTACCAAGTGACAGCTCCACCCCGTCTCACGTTGTACCCATGGTGATGGTGCCACCCATTCCACACTGTACCCACTCTGATGGCACCACACCCCGTCCCACAGTGACAGTTCCACCCTCTATCCTATGGCACGGCCACATCTGAGGTCAGTCTTAGAGATGAAACAGATGGCGTCTAGCCCAGTCCAAGGAGGACGCCCACCTTTGCCCACCCTAGCCTGGATAATGCCAAAGACCAGACGTGGCACCCAGGGTCTCCTGGGGACAGATTGCCCTGGCCAGCCTAGCCCAGCTGCAGGAGCTGTCTTGAGGGCGAGACGTGGATGTGTGCCCTCAAAGCCTTGAGGACCCATCAGAAGTGGTTACGCACAATGGCCCCACACACTGGCTCTGAGCTATGCCCCCAGGGTCTGTGAGCTGGGCAGCTTCACTTGGGATGGTTATCTGTAGTCAATGTTACATGTTGTTTGCCTTGGATTTACCAGCTACTGGCAGAGTGTGATGGCAGGCTGAAAGCCAGGAGGTGCCACCCTGTTGGCCCTTGTTCCCGAAGGGAGATGCCAAAAGCTGTGGGAAGCAGCAGGCTCCGGGGACAGGGGCGCTGGCTGGAGCCCGAGTTCCCATGTGCAGCAGGAAGGACTCACTCTGCGTTTCCTCGTGCTCTGAGCCATGCTGGCAGGAGCCGTTTCCAGCAACGGAGCAGCCTCCCACACAGCAACCCCCTGCCAGCTCTGAGTCAACAGGACAACTTCCTGGGAAAGGCACCCTGCCAGGACACTGACAGTGCCCAGATCAATCCACGGGGGGTTGGTGGCAGCACCACCCCTTCCGTCATTGGCGAGCCCATCGCACAGTCCTGGACCTGCTTCCCCGTGGAAACCTTGGCCTCAAGGCAGGTCCCTCGCGAAGCCCTAAATGGCACCATGTGCCAACAGGAAACTGCAGCAGGGTTGGCTCCAGCCCCAGCCCCATGGCCACATGGTGCCAGTGGAAGAGTCACCCCACGGCACCTGGCTGGTCTGCAGCCCAGTTAGTCAAGGAGAAGTGAGGGGTGCAGGCACCGGGCTCAGCACAGCTCACCCTCTGGGCAGCTCTGGGCTGGCCGGGGAGTATCAGAGTGTATCCCCCTGGAGCCACAGCATCCCCTCTCCCACTGCTACCATCCCAGGATATTTCTAGCCTGGAAGGACGTGATGGGGATGATGACACAGCAGTCAACCTGTGGTTAGTATTGCCCTTGGCTAAAGCAATTGCCAACCAATGTCTCCCACTCATGCTGGGGTCTGTGCAGGTGGTGCCAGTCGGAATGGATACTCTGCCCTCCAGCCAGTGGATCCATATCCAGGGCCATGCGTAACACAGCATCTGGCACCAGAAGACTCCAAAATCTGAACCTAGGTCAGTTTCCTGCCTCCCCATTCTCCTCTCACACTACCTGGCACGAGTGAAGACAGGCAGGTGGGGCTTTCAGCACCCCGGCATGCAACAAAGAGAGGCACATGAACAGCACAGCAAGTGGGGATTAAGCATCCCTGCCACAAAAAGCCAACCTGCCCGTGGCAAAAAGTGTCAGTGTCAATAAAAACAGCCCCACCAGCAGTGTGGCTGGGAAGGCGTGGGACCAAATCCCACCTGAGCAGGTCTCAGCAAGGAGCAGCTGAGGGTCTGTGTGGAGGTTCCTTTCCCTTCCCCCTCCATGAGGAGCACAAAGAAGCAATGTCTTTCACCCAGGGCAGGACAAGAGTGTCACTGACCTTGAGCAAGTCCCTGAAGCTCCCTGCCTCAGTTTCTCTCTCTACACCCCTAGCCCTTTGGGACCTAGAAGGAATGGATGAGCAAGCCTCTCATCTACCTTAACTACTCATGGGACCCAACGTGTGTGACACACACCCTCCCCTAGTGAGGAAAGCACCATGGGGTGGCATTCACTCCTCAGGGTGAACATAGGTGATGGTGGGGCTGGCACGAGAGAGTCCACTCCCAATGAGGGACAATGGAGAGGCACTGGACTATAATAATAGCACATCTTTAGTTAACTCATGCTGTGATTACTGACCAGGGACACCAGCTAGATGCCCCCCACCCCACCTGGACACATCTGCTCAGTAGCATACGACAACTCCCCAGCTCCCGAGGGAGTCAGCCGCACCAACAAGCAGCCCCGGGAATTTGTCTGTTTTTCCCATTGCAGATCCCTGATTAGACCCAGGATTGGGAAAGTCCTGAGCAATTCCCAGCACGAGCAGCTTTAAAACTGTAGCTCCCTATGCTGCAATCACCAAGCGGCATCGTCCTGGGCTCCAAATGGGCTAAGTGCAGCTCTCTGGACTGGGCTGAACCCGATAAGTCACTAATGTGTCCAGAAGCAAACCTGCTGTCCTACCTGGGGGTCCTTCAGCACAGACCAGGCATGAAAGAGCACAAGAGCTTCTCTGGCCAAACATCCACCAGCTCTGGCATCTGAGGTTGGTTGAGGGGAGACAACAGGGAGGAATTCCCCTTCCCCCAACAGCCAGGCCCAGCTCTTTGTTTTCAGCTGTTCGTAGAGACCAGAGGAACTCACAGCAACCTTGCCATGGCCTGGGAAGATGGGGGCTTGCACGAGGCACTCGGAAAAGGACGTTTGCAGCAGGGGAGCAAGGTTGTATGGAGAAGCCTTGTGCGTCTGTGCCACCCTTGGAGCAACAGAGCCTGATTCAGAATCAGCACTTCAGGGACCCATCCCAAAATCCTCAGCCGTACCTGGTGCTCATGAAACATTTCAGCACCACAATACGACTGGGGCTGGGGGGGGTGGGGAGGTGTTGCTCAAACGTGCCATTCGTGCCCCCAAACGAGCCTGGGTTTAATTCAGAACTTCCTCCTGTCCCCCAGCATTGTTACTTCTCTGAGACCTTTGTGTGGAATATGCCCATTTCCAGGGCTATGCCCATTTCTGACAGGGAAATGTGGGTTTTCATGGAAATCCCCCACCCCCAAACATGGATGAAAACTCCCAGTCAGCATTTGGCAAGAACTCTGTTGCACACCCAGGAGGGCAGCCATAGAAAGCACTGCCCATGTGGCCAGCCCAATACAACCACCCAGTGCCCACCCACCCGTCTCTGACCCGCCGTCTGCGCCTCACACCTACCTCCATCCACTGGCCCTGTGACTGCATGAGCAACACCACGCAAGGGTCGGACTTGTTGAGCGTGTCCCGGTCCAGCAGATGTTTGCAGCTGACCCGCAGTTCCACTTTGGAGACGCAGGTGGCCGAGACCACCCCCAGGGAGGCCTGGGACGCTGGGTCTGGGATCTCGTTCATCCTGGCCGAGGGTGGGACAGGCACGATCCTGGCTCAGAGGTGCTGGTGTCGGATAGGCAGGCTGGAGAATGCAGAGTTAAGGTTTGGGATTGTGGGCAAAGAGCATCAGGGCCTGTGATGGGTGGAGATTGGATGAAGTGGCAGCCCCGGGAGGAATTAAGGGATGAGGAAGCCTTCCAGTCGCACAGTTCACAAGCCCCCAGGAGCACAGGCTCTCAGCAGCAGTTGCAGAGGAATCTCCCGATGGATGACGGCCAGGAGGCGGGCTGGGCACACAGCCCTGAGGCAGAGCTGATGCTCAGTTGAGGGCAGGTCAGGTCCCAGCACGACGGTTCGAAGGTAGCTTCTGATTTTCTCCTCGTTGCTACTGGAGTCTCTGGAACATTTGTGCCACGACTGTGACCTGCAGGAGGCACCACCAGCTCTGGAGCCTGCCTCCAGCGAGCAGCCAAGGGAAGCTAATTAGGTTTATTTGCCCTTCGATCTTAATGAGAAATGATGTGTTATTCTGCCTCACCAGGCTGCCGGCTCCCACCAACCCTGCTCAGCTCTGGCACTGGCTCCACCGGGGCACTGAAGCAGCAGGTGTGGTTCTCTCCTGGCTTTGAGTCACCTTGTGTCCTGGTGAACCACTGCCCCCCACGACCCAACTGCCTCCCCCAAGTCCTCACACTGCTGTGGCTAGCGGGGCAGCTATATTGCTGCTGTCATTGAGTCGCCCAGAGGGAAGGGGGAGCTGGGTGGGACATATGCCAGGTGGTCAATGGGTTCGTCTGCAAAGTCAACAGTTGAAATGATCCCCCCAAAGTCTTGAATGAGCCCTTAGGCTGGATCAGCAGAAGCAAGGTGACAGCCGCACGCTTCCGGCTGCCCTGGCAGCAGACAGCCTGGCCCAGGGGGACGCTGGCCCCGCAGAAAGGCTGGCAGGAGGAGACCCTGATTATCCAAGGAGCACCTGGGTCTGGGAGGAGAAGGATCCGCCAATCGGAGGGCGACAGAAGAACCCCTGCGTGGGTTGGGTTGGTGTCTCGTGGTGGATGGCTTGAGGAGCGCTGGCTACCTCAGGCTCCAGGCAAGGTTTGCTCAGCAGGGTCACCTGCAGAGGTGGAGAGCAAGGACAGGATGAATAAAAGCCAGTGGCTGGGGGTGGGGGTGGAGGGGAGGATCTCTAAGCCCAGTGCCTTTCTTTGGAGGGATGGGCTGTCATCACAGGGAGGAGGATACGAATGGGAAGGAGAGAACCACACACCCAGCCTCCTCCCAGCACAGCCCTGCCCTTGCAGCTGAGCCCCCAGTCAGTGCTTCAGCATCTCCTGGCAGGGCAGGGCAGGCCCACTTTCCTCCCTCAGCACAGGTGGCGTGGGAGTAAGGGGCAGGTTGTGTGAGTGCTGCCAACGGCAGGGATTCAAGTCCTGCTGGCTGGAAACCAAGGTGCAGGAGCGGACATGTGGCAGCATCTCTGGGCAGGCAGCCCACATGGGACCCCTCCTCCGTGGGCACTAGGACTGAACATAAGGGCCAGTCCTGCCTGGGGTGCCCCCCTTTGTTCTAGCCAGGCCAGCAGCATCCCCCCTGTCCAGCCAGCCAGAGTACAGCCCCCTCAAGGCTGCCCCTGGCCGCCCCCTCGCCAGGAGCTCTGCACCACAAATGCCCACAGAATCTGCCACCCTCTCTGCCCACCAGGGATTCAGGACACGGACAGCAGGAGGCTGGGTTCGGGATTGAAGGGTGTGGGCAGAAACGGGATGAGGGGACCCTGGGGCTGAGGTAGGTCAGCGTGGGGAGGACCTGCCCAGTGTCCAAATGTACTCCCCGCAGGAGAGAGAAACTTGGAGCCTTCCCTTCCCAGATCTGGCGCTAGGGCCAAAGGAGGGAGATCGGGTGCTGGAGCTGGCTCACGTCTGAAGCCCAGGCTTTAAAAGAGAGCTTGAGGCTGGGCAGGCTACAGCAAGCCAGTGCTCAGAGAGGAGACAGGTGCAATTTCTGCCTTGGGTGCTGCATGACAGAGAGGGCACTAGGGTGGGAAGAGCAAGTGGGGGAGATGAGCCCCTGGAGGCCCTAAGCACTGGTTCTGGTGGGCCAGGCACATGGGGCTCCGGGGAGCGACTGGGTGATGCCAAAGGGGCATGTGATGCCCAGTCAGCCGGCTCCATGGGTCACAATCCACCCCATGGTGGCCCCAGCCCCTTCTGCCTCTTAGTGTCTTTGCTCCCTGGAGTGGCTGTGGGAAGCTGCATGGCCAGAGTCCCCCTGCAGGCCAACAGCTATGCCAGGGCTGGGGCCTGGAGGCAAATGCTATGAACAGCCAAGGACAGGTGCCAGGGCCCAGCAACTGGGAGTGGAAGGGTCCCTGGCAGCGTGGGGCGAGAGGAGCTGGAAGAGTGGGGCACTGAGCAAATGGCAGAGACATGGGGCTGGAGGGGATCCCTCCCCTCCTTTTGGTCCTACCCCCTTTCTTATTGACCACCCTTGGGGAATATCTTCTTGCCTTCCCCCAGGTAACCTTATCCAGTGCTGGGGGGAGCCCCCTTTTCCCTCCCTCCCCTCCTCTGCCTAGGAACAGCTCCAGCCAGACTCGCCTTCTCCTGGCTGCTTGGTGAAACCGTGGTGGGAACTGGAGCTCCTCAGATCTTGGCACCCAGATTGTCCGAGCCCTTGTCCCCACCCGTCTCCCTGTGTAACCAGGGGGCACCGCAGGACCTTGGCTGAGGACCTTGCCCACATGGGACACTCCCAGACTAACCCTCCAGAGTCCAGTGGGTTGCACAGAACTGGCCCCGGTGTGGCTCCATGCTACTCTATCACTCTTCCAGCGCCCCTTGCCGTGGCATCTGATGCCACTCCCCACACAGCTGCCTCAGCTGGTCTCCAGGCTCACTGGCTTTTAGCAGCGCCAGTCAACACAGCAGGACACCCTCACATTTCATTCTCAGGGGACCTACGACCAAGGGGTGCCGACTGAGCACGGAGATCCTTGTGGGAGGCAAGGGGTCCCTCGCCCTTGGCACCCGGCTGCAGCCCATGGCTGCCATGGTGTGGGGGTTCATACAGCAGCTTCCAGAGCACTCGCGCTCTCACTCACGTTTAGTTTGGGCTCAGACCCAGAGCTCAGCCTTGCCGCGCGGCCCGTCTTTCATAGCTCTGCTGAAGAGATGCCAAGCCGGAGGCTGCAGCTCTTTGTGCCAAGCAGTGGCCGCTGCCAAAGTTCACTGGGAAAGTTTGGTGGGCTGCTGCCCCTTGCCCTGGCACAGGGTGTTCGCTAAAGCCCCAGGGAGGATCCCCCCACTAGGGCCACCCTACCAACAACTCCCCAACTCCTCTGCAGCCATGGAGAGGGGATCCCTCAGCAGGTTGTCCCCGCTCCCTGCTCTGCTCCTCCTGCTCACCTGCCTGCTGTCCCGCAGCTGACCAGCCTCACTGCTCTCCAGGCTGCCTCCTGGCCCCAGTGAGTGCTTGCGCTGCGAGCATCCTCTGTGAGCCGGAGCCGCCGCGCTGCCTGCCACCTCCACAGCTTCTGACTCAAGCTGCAATTCATGAGCAAAACCCTAAGAGGGAGATGAGAAGCAACTTTTAACTGCTTGGCTGCCAGAATGCCAGGCTGGAGTAGTGCTTGGCCCCACCAAGAGGAGAGGCTAAGGGCACGCCCATAGGGTCAGAGCCATAACTAGTGTGGGGCAAATGGGGCTTTGCCCCGGTTCCACCGGAGTGGCTCCATTGAGCCACTCCATTAAAGGGCGCTTATCACACCACCAGCCCCAAGTGCCCCTAATTGCAAGGGGCGCGTTTCAATCAGAATGCGTTCCAGGTGCTGAAACAGATCATTACAGCTCTGCAGAGGGTGGCTGGATTCAAGCTGCCAGGACCTGGAGAAATGCACCCATGGGTCCTGCAGAGCCCACTTGAGCAGCGAGGGATTGGGGAAGCAGGAGATGTGATATGGCACCATTTCAGCGAGGCTTTTGGCCACAGTCCCAAGTGACATTCCCATGAGCAAAGCACAGGAACATGGGACAGGCAACATTAATAGACAGTGGGCACATGAGGGGTGGGATAGCCATGCTCACACAGGAGTTCTCGACAGATCTCCTCAAGCATGCCTGGCATTTGCTGCATTCACAGAAGGCAGGACAGGACTCAATGGGCTGAATCCGCTGGCAGGGAAGTGGAGGTTAGACAACAGTAGACATTTCCTTACTCTCTGGGGAGCTAAGGTCAAGCAGGGAGCTGGGGAATCCCCATGGGCAGAGAATTTTAGGGACAGGCAGGTCGGACGCCTGGCAGGAATGGACTAGGTTACTTGGCCCTGCCTTGGCATGAGGGCTGGACTCAATGGCCTCTCAGTGTCCCTTCCTGCCTGACACACGTATGATTTTGTGACTCACAGAGTGGCCTTAGTGCCCAGCAGTTCTGGTCCCACCTCCCACCAGATGCAAATCAGAGGGGGGCCAGTCTGCAGTTGTCTCCGGGCTCCTGTGCCCCTTCCACTCACCTATGTGCTGCTCCTTGCTACCCAGATCCTCTTCTTCCACCACATTTTCCCCATGCAAAGGGAAAGGCAACACTCCAGCCTGCCCTGTCCTGCTGAGACTAGCCACCCTGCCTGTTCCAGCAGGACCAGCACTGAGCTCTCTGGGCACCTCACCCAGAGCTGGCCATTGACCCCACCTCTACAGACAATACCAATCCCCTCCCAATGGTGCCTCCTCCCACCCAGTGTCAATCACCCATTGTCAGCCCTCATTGTCCCCCTGCTCCCAAGTGGTTTCTAGAAAGAATCCCTGACATATCTACAGAAAAGACCCCTCAGTATTTGCTGGAAACAGCTCCATGACCACCCTGGGGGATTTATGGAGGCTAAGTTTGTAGGAGGAGTGAATTTTCCAGCACACTCTGGCAGAAATTTATTAGCTACCCCTGAACTGCTGCCCTCACCTCCACCATGTCCCTGGCACATCCCACTGTCCCACCAGCTGCCTGGCCGCCTCCTTGCCTATGCAGCCCCCATGGCGACACACATTGCTGGGCTTATAAGTGTCTGGGAGCTGGCAGAGCTGATTCAGGAGAGGACGAAATTAACCCATATTTGAAGGTATTAGAACACAAATGTGGCAGATGAACATGGTGACGGAGGATGTCACAGGAGGAGGGAGCTAATCTCCAGCCTGTGTGGCAGAAACAGGGCACCTGCCTCTCAGTGTCACATGATGGAGTAACCCAAGAGCCTCTCTTCTGGCCCTCTGCATGCCCTTTGCCAGCAGCAGCAGCTCGGCAGGGGCCCCAGAAGAGCAGGAATGCAAAGGAAGTCTGGGACGCCAGGGACTGAGTCCCCCTCAGTACTGAAATGGTTGGCAGTTGAGGTATCAGGAAGCTGGAAATTCTGTTCTTTTCCCAGCCCATGTAACTGAAGGCAAGGCAGGCCACAAAATGTGGTGTGCAGATTCCCTGGGGCAGGGGCTAGCAGGCCCTGCTGCCTCTCACCAGCATGGCTGGGCAGCTTCAGGCTGCTGGTGCACATGGAGCAGACACTGCGCAACTCCCACCCTGGCCCAGTCTGACTTGAGAACCTCAGTGTGGGGCTGGCAGCCCCCCCCGACACTTTCTGCTGATAAAATGATCCTCTGCTGCCTTTAATTGGCCTTTCCCAGCTGGCTTCAGAGCCCAGGGCTCCACCTGCTCTTAATCCCCCTTTAGAAAGGCACAGAGCCTGGGACACACCCTGGGAACTGGACACCACCCTTTCCTGCAACTCATGGGTGCTGGTCAGCACAAGGGAGGCCTGCAGGAATTGGGTGTGGTGCTGGCATGACTCCTGATTATGAAGCAAACAGGCTCCCAGCCAAGGGGCTGCAGTGCCCCACAAAGCAGAATCTCACCCTTCGAAGCAAGGATAAGAGACGCTCACATCAGAAGGGACCAACACAATCTTCGAGTCTGCCCACCTGCACCATGCAGAGCCCAGAACCTCACCCACCCAGTCCTGCTGCAAGGCTGCAGCTCGGGGGGAGTGATGAGCGATGAGCAGCAATGGGTCAGGAACGTGCTCGTCCAGCACCAGCTGCCAGGCTGCACCAGTAATGATGGCAATGGGGGGGGGGGGGGGACGGGGGTGGCGGCTCACTTTCCTCCCAACACCCAACTCCCCATGCAAGGCCGTCAGTCCTCCACCTCCAGACAGCACACCCAGCTCCTCCACCTTTGAGGGGAAAGGCAGAGGTGGAAATGCCAACCCCCAAGTGGCACCTTCCCTAGAGCTTTGCGCCAGCCCAAAGCAGAGAAAGGAGCAGTCCTAAGACCCAAAGGGGCAGGGGTCGCAGGGGGCTGGGCTTTCCCCAGCAGGCAGCAGGACAAGCAGGGCCATGAGGGCACTGACGGGAGTGGAGCCCGTGGCACCCAGAGTGCTTGAGGCTGATGGCCCCCAATCAACCCCCCTTCCAAGCTGAAAGTGCCAGATGCAGGGCCCCCCCCCAGCCTCACACCACCTGCTACACCCAGCCTGTGCCATGCCTGCTCAAACAGACTGGAGCACCCTTCCCTTCACCCCTGGAACCCAGCTGTCCCCAGCCAGACATGGGGTGACACCAAAAGCCCCTGACTCTCCTACCCCAAAATGCCACATGCAGACTGGACACTGCAGTACACAGTCAGAGCTGGGTCCCTTCCCTCTTCCTGAAGCCAGCATGGTAATTCAAGGCGTGAACCAGCACAAGAGAGGAAGGCTAATTAAGGCAGCAAGTTACATGAGCTCTAACAAGCCCTTCGACCACCCATGTGTCCCTACAAAGCAAGAGGACAACGGATCAGAACTGGGGGCTTTGCAGAGCCCTGGCTTTCAGAGGCTAACGGCAATGCCCTGTGAGGGTAGGGGTAGCACAAAGCAAAGCACCCGTGGCCTGCACAGACAGGCTCCAGGGCCCTGCTTCTGGCTGGATATGCAGACACGCAGAGCAGCCACCGTGCTACAGGGCATGAGGGTTTAGGAAGCCATCACAAAGCCCTACTGCCTTTGCCCTCCCAGTCCATGGCTGTGCTGCACCACCAAACAACCTAGCCAGTCTGTCTATAAAGGCAACTGAATGGCACCACTGTGAACAGTGGTGCTCCAATGCTGGGGATGTTGCATTGAGGAGCTATAGGTGGCACACTCAGCACCTGGAATGTGGTTTCTCTAGCAAATTTATTCCACTGCAGAGGGCATGCTGGGAAATGCCTCCTTGGGAGCAGAGTCCTGTTTGTGGACATTCCCAGGAAGGTATTTTCACCTCCACCTTCCCAGTCCAATGCTTTCTGTGCAGGCGGGAAGGGCTTCCAGGTCTGGACTTTTTTGTTACCACAGAACACTGAACTTATGGCACAGCAAATATCCCAAAATTCGGGCAGTGCCCAAGGGCCACTCAAAGCGGCACTGGATGCTGCAAGGTTATCCTGACACATCCACAAGCAGAGTGCTTCCTGGCTCCATTTACAGGGAGTCTCATTCAAGGAGAGAAGAAAGTCCTGCAGGGCAGGCTCCCTGTCTGGACATGACCTGTCTGCCAGCAGGGCCAAGCATTCAACTGCTGGACAAGTAGCATGAGACATCTACATAGCATTTCCTGCAGTGCCTGGTTCTCCATCGAATGCAGGGAAGCACACCTGAGTCTGCAAGCTATGACCTCCTAGCAGGCAGAGCCTGTTCCAAGACAACTTCCAGAGACTTTTCTTGACCAGCTGGTTTAGGTACGAAGGTCCAGATGCTCCAGAGGCGCAACTGAGGCACCAAGCTCCCATTTGCTCCAATGGACATTACAAATCTATCCTTTAGGATCCGTGCTTCAGAGTGAAGAACTGAGTGTAAGGAGGCCAGGGAGGGAAGAGTCGTGAGGCCAGCCAGCTAGAATTGGTGTGAAGAAATGTAACCCATACCTGCAGAGAGAAGAAACGAAGGGGCCCAGATACCAGGTGAGGAAGAGGATGGTGATCACACAAGCACTCATGGGAGGGTGCATCAATTTCACATCTGCCCTGGTGCGACTTGGTTGAGTCAGCCAGGCCCATAGCTGCCGTGGAAAAGGGGTGGGAGGCTGTCCGGCCAGCCCACACACCACCCACATAGCACAGGGGGAAGCAGGGAGAACTTGCTGCACAGGGTGCTATTTTCCTCTTCAAATCAGTTTCCAGGAGCCCAGATTGACAATCCGGAGGCTCTGAAGTCAGCTAATCAGATAGTACATGACAGTGAGCCAAGCGCCTCCTGAAAAGCAGAACACACAGTTAGCAACAGCTGAAAAGCTTCAATTAATTTCCTGTCATGTTCTGAGACTGGGAAGTGCAAATGGTGTTTTCTGGCAGCCCAGCTGCAGCCTCGTCCACAGCTCCAGCTTCTCCGCCCACAGTAGGTTGGTGACCGGGTCCTCTCCAGCTATGGACCTGTAGGAGCTCCCAGCAGGAAGCCCCTGCTCTTGATGTGCCCAGCAGGCAACTTGTCCCTTTTACAGCCAGTGCCTGCCCACAGCAAGGCCTTCCAGCACACAGCAACCCAGGACAGCTCCCCACTGACTCCTCTGTGGCCAGAGACACTGATGACATTATCCTGGGAGCCAAAGTGGAACATCTTAGGGCAAAGGTTTGGTCATCACTGGAGAACTCAACCAACTTACTGTCTCACAGCTCCTCCTTCGACTGAAGCCCGTCTCACACCGTTGCCACCACCCCTTTACTCAACCCCAAGGGGAAAGCAGGGAAGTGGCAAGTGGTCTAAGCAGTAACGGAGGAAGATGGATGGTTAAAGTAAAGCACATGATGGCAAGTCCACACCAACATTCTATTTCCACCTCTGCTGCTGATCTGCCAAGAGAGGTGAGGCACGTTTCTTACCTTCTTTGCCTCAGTTTCTCCCTTCTGAAATAGGGCTCCTGCCACCCACCTCCCAGTGGGAGGAGTCAGGGCCGATTTGTGAAAGGCTACCAACTCCTCATATTCTTTGCACTTCTGTTAATCCTGGAAGGTTGCCTTTAACAAAAACAAGATGACAGCTGCTCATCCCAGATTTGCATGGAAGCAGGCACACTAGCATTTCTTCAGCCAGGAAGATGAACCCCCCTTATGCACAGGCTGAGAACACTACCTAATTGTAATTGTCTAGCTCAGCTTCACAGACAACACAAGAACCACTTTCATTGAAAGCCTCTGGGCATGCCCCGACCAGCTGCATTCTATCCAGGGGGCCAGGGTACACCACTAGAATTTCGTTTCCTTGATGGAAACATCTCACAACATTTGCTGTATTTTGAAGAGTTTTTGAATGTATCCTCCTGCACTGCTGGTTTCACTGATCAGAAGCCCAGGCTCTGGGTACCTCTGTGAATTAGACTGTACCTCATACCACACACCTGTGCTTGAACATCACACCTTGGACTGCAGCCACCTCTGGGTTGAAGTGCATGAGCATACTTGGCACACAGCTGACTGGTTGGGAGAGTGCTGAGGATTGGCCACATGCCCCAAAGTCTCAGCATTAATGAAAAACGGGCTGGATCCCATTTGCTAACTTCGCAAGTTTTGTATGGATGACACTCCCACTTCCTGAGAAAAGTGCCTGGACCTTTGTTAAAAGGAGGGAGCACCAAACAGATGCTGCTAGGATTGATTTGAAGGATTCAGGGAGTTTAGCATCTTCAAGCCCTGAAGCGTATCAGCTGGGTGAGAAAGAGCCTAGCTCAGAATGCCAACCTTAATCATTGGAAGAGCGGAAAATCTGAACCAAGGCATTTGCTCCGCCAAATGGCAACAATGAGTAACTGCACCACATCATTTGAAAAATACACCACTCTTAAAATGCCCCTTCACTGGCTACAAAAATAGGTAGAGGTAACAAGTGTTTAGAGTGAGGCTTGTGAAAAAACTCCAGTATAGCAGAAAGCTGTCCCAAGGCCAGAGACAGTTGACACCCCAGATGAGCACCTTCCAACATGACTGTAGTACACAATGTACAATTTCTTACAAATGTCTATGTACTGGAGTTTTTCTGGTTTGTGCCTTGGCCACTTTCTAATGTCAATAATTACTATTTCAGCCTTACCTGCCTATTCCATTGGTCAGGATATTCACTGCCTCTCCCCATTGAGAGCAGATGGTTAAACACATTCCATCCCAGGGCTGGTTGCATTTCAGTGATGGATGCTTGTTCTATGAACAAGCCACCTGCCTTCTCAAAACACCCGTTGCTTCCTTGTGTAATTAAGTATTCACAAGTCAGTTAAGTCAGACGTACAGGAGAGCTGGTAACATGCGCAAAACACATTTAAAATCTGATTGAAGAAAAACATGCTCTTCCCTTCATTCCTTCCTCATTTTCACCTGTGAGCCATTAACCTGGATTGCACTCTACAGGAAATGGTTTCTTAAGAGGGCTCTAAGGTACCCTGCTAGCCTGCAGTATTGTGCAAATAAGACTCCATCCCCTCTCAGAAGCTATACAAGGTCTAACAAATAAAAGCTTCTTTTGAAAGGATGAGGTTCCAGCTTCTCCCCTGCTGAGCTACTTAACACTTTGCTTCTCACAGTGAGGTAGCAGCTCACTCACATGGTAAAATATTAACAGCTGATTCAGAGATGGCCTTTCTTTCACTATTCAGTTGCAGTCAGTTTCTCTTTAAGGATGTCTGCACTTGTCCTTGCTCCCCCAACACCAACCCATGTGACAGAGGGCCTTAGGACAGCACATCATACCCTAAAGGCTCCATTTCTCACAGAAAAGTCTAGCATACCTGTAGAGGCACAGAAGTGGGGCAACCCGACCCCCAAAAGAGAAAATATTAGATGTGAAAGGCAAGTTATTGCCCAGAGATGACACATTAGAGTTGTGATATATGCTCCCACAAGATGCAGGGCACAACACATTAGGTTACAGCTGCTGCTTTCTCTGTGCTAAAACACACACCAGCATTTGTAAGGTCCCCGTGTGTCCCCATCTTTATACAGAAAGGAAAACTAGAGTGCTGTTTAAAAATTCACTCATGAGTCGAAACAAGCCAGCAGGTAATAAGAAAGTTCTAAGGTGAACAGCTAAAAAAAAGCAAGTTAGTAATTGATCAGGGCACTCTTAAGATGCCTTTGCTGTCTGTCTGCCCCAGACTGGATAATATTCTGTGCCTCCCAGAAGTTATCGTGTTACTCTGAGAGCTAACAGCTCATGGAAGGGATGCTGGAGAAGCAGGAGGGGGTACCCTCCATACATATCATGGCGGAGTCAGGCACCCTACATTCTACCAACTCCTCTGCCTCTTGGAAAGCCTTGGAACTACCGCACAAACCTGGACAGCAGTTCTCCAAATATTAGCCTGGCTTGTCACAGATGATATTATGGCATAGGGCTGCACAAAGCCAGTGCCCCCCAGTGGTGGTTTAGGGCTGTATCGAATTCAGTACTCTTGCTTTACAATTTCAGCTGGATTCAGCAAAGTCCTCCACCTGCTGGAAATTTCAGTCCTGTTTCTTAAATGAAAAAGAAAACACTTCTGCTTTAAGAGAAAAGCAACAGGAGGTAATGCCTAGCTACCAATTTATCTGATACCTCAAAGGAGCTGTGATTAAAGAGCAAGAGGAGGGATACGGTTAGTTTAAACCTAAGGCACTCCACCGAGATGAACGAGTACCTGCCACCTCCAATGCCTGGAGCCTATGACAGAACCAGCAGAGAGCAAATTGACTGAATACATTCACCTTACTCTTATGCAGTATCTGGCATGACTGCGTGCAAACAGAAAGCTAGAATGCAGCTGGACCTAAACTAACACTACGGGGTACAGGCTTCACATCAGAAGCATCGCCTTCCTTTGTTCTGGATCCCTCTGCACCTGGCCTAAGACGACACACACCAGGTTACATTTCTACATAATTTTATTGACAGTTCTACAGAGACCCATTCATTTCTTCTTCTCCACATCCTGCTCTGCGGCTTCCTTGGCTCGCTTGGCACGGATTCCAAAGAGACGGGCATTTGCCCGGGCCATGCGCAGGCTGGCAAAGGCTTTGAAGTTCTTCTCATCCTCAGAGATAACACGGGCCTTCTCCTTTTTGTAAACCTAGCAGACACAAGAGCCAGAGAGAATGTGTAACTATCATCCCTGGAATCCTCTGGTATATAGATTTGCTTACAGTCATTTTGGCTAGATTTCTACTAGAAGTAGGACACCATGACTGGTAGGGATGCTTTGTCAAAGCAGGAGGCCCTGTCTGCACCACCACTCAATCAGGGACCTGATTTTATTTGGCTTCTGTAGGTTAGCTCACAGCAGCGGTGAGGTGAGGAGGGAACACCAGCAACAATGTCTCAGGGTAGACTGGTGTTCACCTTGTGATCAGCTTACGTGTGGCGGTGAATCACCACCATCAACATCAATATAACCCTACCACTAGTGGTTTCAAGACAAACTGCAGCGAACCCCCAGCTTGTCGCACAAGAGCTACTTGCCCCTGGTGACTGGAGACTAAATTAGCACTCCACAGGGCCATCCACAGACAACTGCTAACTCCTCCATCCTTGGCCCCCAGTTGCTTGATGCAGACCCCTCAATGCTGGCATGACTTCTCAGAGCTGAAACTGCAGCCATTCATCCATCCCCATCCAAAATGGTCACTACCCTGAACTCCTCAAGCCATCCTTTGGACTTTCTCAAGAGAGTTCCAAGAAAAAGCAGTTGGTTAGGAGACAAGATTTTTTGGTTTTGAAACTGTTTAGCTCCCCTTAAAACAGTTTCTCAACCTGTGGTACAAGTACTCCTGGGAGTATGTATGGTAGCACCTGCTTCCTCTGGCCCCCGCCTCAGTTGACTGTTGGGGTACTTGTACTTAAAAGGTTAAAATACCCACTAGGAGAAATGCAAGATTAGTTTTACCAGGCTCTTGTTCCTTTGTCTCCAGGTAACTGCTGCAATGTACAGACAATGCAACTTAACTATGGTGTCACAACGTAGCATGGAAAACCCCGTCTGTCAAGTCTGTTGTGTCTACAATACAGACACGCATGACAGCAACCTCTAGTTTCAGAGAAATCAAAGCGCCGGATTTGCAGTTTCACTTACATTCCTGATTGGCATAACAGGCCCAGAGAGCTGAGTTGCCATCTTGAGTTCTTCTGCCTGTGCAATAGAGGAAACAAAAGATTACTCAGAAAAAGCTGGTTCCCCTGGTGGCTGGCATGCAGGAGCGGCATCTGTGGAAGCTTCCTGAGTTAGGGAAAGTCCGTTCTGGATCTACACTTAAGCTCTTTATTTTTGTACCCTAACTAAGAGCTGGGCTTGTGTAGTGTGGTGATTTGATCGAAGAATCTAGCAGTACTGGTTTAACAGAAGTTGATCCAAGGTTTGGACCTCAGGAATTCTGGCCCACACTTCTGGGTGCAGAGCAAGCATCACGTTCCCACACGTACAACATGGAGAGCCAGGGAAACAGGAACGAAGTAGTGTGCTATTCCCCACTACAACAAAGAGCAAGGGCCAGCCTAAAACAGATTTGTTTGTTTTTCAGAGAAATTCAGCTGAGCCCCAAATTTGCATTCACAAAGTTGTGGCTAACTTGTTAAATGTGCTCATCTAACAGAGGAGCAGGGAAGTAAACTCCTGAGGGCTTGACAAGATACTGATGCATCACCACCACTCTACCAACAAGCTGCTTTCCCTGGTCCCACCAGAAACAGAAGCCAAGAATGCAAAAAGCTCTGGTTCCAGGGCACACTAATAGCTTTAAGAAAGCAAACAAGGAGTCCTGTGGCACTTAAAGACTAACAAATTTATTTATTGTATGAGTTCTTGTGGGAGAAAATCCCACTTTGTCAGATGCTTTGAAGACAGGGGAATTTACTGAATGGGAGAAAAATGTAGGGGAGTGTAAGTCACGGGATCAGGTCAGACTGTAACAGCAAATTAAAGCTGTTGTCTTTAAAATGTGATAGCAGAAGCTACAAGAATGAAAAAAGGGACTCATGGCTAGAGAGAATACTGTATCCAACTTGTGTCGCACACTGAAACTGGCTATATTTCAAGGTGATTAAAGATGTGCTGGTGCTAAACATTCACAACAAAATCAGCACTGCTGACCAGGGTAGAATGAGTTAATCAATGTGACCCTATTTTAGGTTCTAGCTGCCCCAGTGCTAGTCACATGACATTCCAAGAAAGTCTGTATGAGGTCCCTCCAAGAAAGCCTGGTTACAGAACCTTGCTGGGGAAAAGGGAAACCTTCACTGAAGTGGTTTCTACTTCAGTTTCTTCACATTCCCACCTCCAGCAGTGCCCAAACCAGATTCAAAGGGACACTTCCCAAGACTGTCTGCAATAAGCTTTAATATACTCCCCAGGCCAGGTAAAAGAGAGAAACTTCCAGCAGCGCCCCATTTTATAGACCAGGGGTCTCAAACACACAGCCTGTGGGCAGCCCCTAAAGCTCTTCCCTGTGGCCCGCAGTGACATGATTGTTACTGATATTTGCAATATCGTTGTATGGAAAGGTTTCAGTGCTGCAGCCCTCAGGCTACTGTGCTAATCCTCATGTGGCCCTCTACGAGTCCTCTTGCAGCCCTCATGGTTATTTGAGTTTGAGACCCCTGTTATACACAGCAGCTCACTGCCCAGTCTGAAAACCAGCTTTAACGCACGCCGACTCAATTCCTGCTGGCAGGTTATGTCACATTCGAAAAACGTGAGGACTCATGTTTAAAAGCAGATAAAAAGCGTAGCATGCACAGACCTTGAGGTTCTTTCTAGAACAAGTTTTCTCAGCCTTGGGTTTGGCACCCAAAATTGGGTCACCAGAATGTTTCAGAGGGTCGCGTGGCAGCTAGTCTCACAGGGCTAGCTGGGCCCACGTCCTTGCTCCACACATCACAACCCCTGGGGTCCCAGCCAATTCAGGTCTGGCCCAGCCATCATGACGACAGGAATCTAGGTAGGCCAAATGGAAGCAAGTGCCCTCGCAACCCCATGAGACAAGTCACAACTCTGCTCTCGCAAACCTGGCCCAGTTAGGTGACCAGGACCAAACCTAAGCAGCGCTGCAACCACAGGCGTCGCAGTGTCCGGGACGGAGAGCTGAACACCACCAGCCCATAGCACAGAAGCTGCAGTGAGTGCCTGGCAGGACCCATCCAAACCCCCCAGGGCCTCCACCCTCCCATCCAGACTATTTACTGAGTAACAACAGACCATAAACATTTACAGATGGGCCCCGAGCCCCAAAAGGCTGAGAACCACAGTGGCCTAAGAAGTACCCTTCCTCAAAAATCTTTCATTTCGCTACTTACACCACCTCACTGGAAGCCTACAGACCTGGAGCAAAGGAATACATGGAAAGCCAGGTCATCTCAGAACATTCACTGATGCAACTGCTTTCTTGTCAGTAAAATCCACAGGTTGACAAGTTTAACACCTCCAAAACCGACCAACTCACCATCTTGGAGGTTATTCAGAAATCTCTCAAGTCCTTCAATTTTCCCCCCACTGTTTTTCTTTTGCCATTGTTTTCATAGCAAGACAAATGCTCCTGAGAAACTGGTTCATTACCCATCCCCCTTGAAACATCAACTGCTTTTACTAAAATTCAGCTGCTTAGGTGAAAAATTAGTTTGGCGACAGCTGCTGAAGGTATTGTGGCTTTCACTGAACTCTGCCTCTTGAGCAGGGCGGCCAGCCAGCCATCCCAACCCAGAATGGGCCTTTAAGTCACCATTGCAACTCCCACAATGTGTCCCCAGCTTCCAACACAACAGAGCTGCTACACATTACAGCAGCCTTGAAAGGGTCCAGCATCCCGGTTCCAGATGTGCACTGGGGCAGACAAACACTGCTCTATCAGCCCTGTCTGTGGAACAGCCCACCTGTGTCAGAGCCTTAGGAGACGCATCGAAGTAAAACTCTGTTTTACACCCAAACGTTAGAGGATCAGCCATAATCAAACTGCAGCACCACAGAGCACAGCTAGGCTCGTGAAAGCCTCCAGGACCCAATGTACTTACAGAGCTGTCTCCCTTCTTGGGTGCAGAGGGCTTCCTTGGGAAGAGGATAAGTTTGGAGCGGTACTCCTTCAGTCTTTGCACATTGGCCTGCAAGGCTTCTGTAGATTTATTGCGTCGCCTGGGATCCACAGAGATCCCAATAGTCCGGGCAACCTTTTTATTGATGCCAGCCATCTGTAAAGGGAGAGTTCATGTCAACATTCAAGTGACTTAAGTCATTGTACTACTGAGTGAAGCCACTACAGTCATCAGTTGGAAAAGGGTTCAAGTATAGTCGTCATAGAAGTTCTGAACATAAAGCGTCATCATTTGACTGCAAGGCCCATGACGAGCCAGGACAGCAGTGAAGAAACATGACTCAGACTGTCTAAGGTCAGAAGGGACCATTAGGATCACCTAGTGCTAGCCTGACACCCTGCACAATGCAGGCCACAGAACTTCACCCACCCACCCACTCCGGTAACAGACCCTAACCCAGGGCTTGACAAAACCCAGGCACTAGGTTGCCATGGTGGATTGCGCCAGGATATGCCAGTGGGAAAAATGCCCCTGGCATGCCCGCACAAGCAAAAAAGCTCTTGGCATCTTCAGTGGTGCTTGGCTTTTTTTGGTGGTGGTAGGGCTTCTTCACCCTAGACCACTGTTGCAAGCGTCCGTAGTGACAGTGGGGCTTGTGGGGCCCAGGCCACAGCTGTTGCTTCTGCACTTGCAGCAGCAGCTTTTCAGCAGTGGGGAGAAGGGGAGCTTCTTTTCCTCACACCATTGCCAAAGGTGGCAGCAGGACTTTAGCACATTAAATCCCATCCCACCACCACCAGATGTTGGACACCCCAGTCTTGTGGCTGGTACCTAGATGTGCAGCACCTGATTTACTGAAGTCCTGAAATAATGATTTAAAAACTTAAAGGTACAGAGACTCCACCAGCAAGTGACCTTTGCCTCATGCTACCCGCCCCCCAACCCTACAGCGTCTGCTAATCACCCCACATATCAGTTAAAACCCAAGCATGTGAGGAACAGTCACCAGCCAAACACCCTGAGAGAATTCTCCGTATTAACTCAGAACCCACCCTACTTAATCTCCCATCTCAGGCCACTGAGCATATTTACCACCAGTAATCTTAAATTCAGTCAATTGCCAACTGATGCTGTCCCATCACATACCATCCCTTCCAGAAACTCTACAAGCTCAGTCTTGAAGACAGTTAGCTTTCTTGCCCCACTGCTCCCTTTGGAAAGCTAGTCCAGAACTTTGCTCCCTCAGTGGTTAGCAATCTTTGTCTAACTTCAAATCTAAACTTCCCAATGGCCAGTTCATATCCATTCATTCACGTCCATATCCATGCTAAATTTAAGTAACTCCTCTCACTCCCTGCTATTTGTGCCTCTGATGTATTTGTAGATACCAATTATATCTCCTTCCCAGCCTTCTTTCTGTTAAAGCCAAAAAAGCCTACATAGGAACTGCACCATGCACAGAAATTAGATGACCAACACAAGGCATCTCCAAGTGTCAAAGATTAGACTCAGCCATAAGACAACACAAACTTATCATAAGCTCTGTAACTATCAAGTCTGAGGTCAGCAGCCTTTGAGAGCTAAAGGAGACAAAATCTGAGGCTACAGGAAAAGAATGGGAGACACGACTTTCACTCCCTGAAACAATTTAGTGTCCTTCCACAATTACATGTTATATCAATGTGCAATTCCAGCTGTTTCAACCAAATGGGCCATTTAAATCACATATGCTAACCCAACTCATGAAGTTGTTACACAACTAAGGCTTAAATGAAGGCACCACTTACACCGTGATTCACTAAAAAATACCTGTGAACCAAAGGAAGCAAGCTGCTACTTGGTGCAGAAGTGCAGAGGACCTCAACCTCCACAAGTCTGGTTACTGCAGCACGAGCTTCTTTCACACCTTTAGATGATGCTACGCTGGAGATGCTGTGAGAGAAGATTCCAAAACCACTAAACCTTCAATCTGGCTGCCCTATAAGATGACTGTACAGGAGTCTGCATTATCACAGCACTCCCTCCATCCTCCCAAAGTCAAGGAAGTGGTTTAAAAAGTGCAATTTTGTTTAACTGGCAAGATGACTTTCCTTGAATTTTCAAAACTATCTTGTGCTGAAGTATCCTATTGCCTACATATCCCATTCCCATATTGCTGGAATTAATATTCAGAGTGAATAATAATGGGAAACCAAATAATTTAACCATATTTCTTTTATTAAACTCAGTCATGTAACTACCTGAAACATGCCTAAAAAAACCAAAATAAGTCATTTATTTCATCCAAGCAGTAATAAAATATTTATAAACATTTGACCAAAATACTTATGAACGCTTTAAACCCAGAGTGCTTAGACCCATTTTGGTTGGTTCTAATGTGCCCAGGCAGATATTAGCAACTAACCTTTTAGGAGTTTACTTTTTTATACCCTTTAACAATCAAGTCACGTCACTGCCAAGTACTGACTAAAAAGAATTTGACACTTCATCCTTCTTTCCATTTTTACCTGGACCAAGTCACAAACCTCCTTTCCTCTTTGCTTCCAACAGTTTTTCAGCAGCTCCTGGATTCACAGATTTTTAAGGTCAGAAGGGACCAATATGATCTGGTCCATGGGTCTCAAACTCATGGCCCGAGGGCTGCATGCAGCCCCTAAACTTACTTCTTGTGGCCCACAATGACACTATTACTAGCAATATTTGCAACACAGTTGTATGCAAAGGTTTCAGTGGCGCAGTCCTTGGGCTACTGTACTAGTCCTCATGAGGCCTTTGTGGTGATTTGAGTTTGAAACCCCTGATCTAGTCTAACCTCCTGTACAATACAGGCCAAAAACCTTTCCCACTTTCTCCTGTAATAAACCTCTAACCTATGATTGAGTTACTGAAGTCCTCAAATCATGGTTTAAAGAATCAGTTAGATGCTCCCTCAGAGCAAGTGAGCTGCAACCCATGCTAGAGAAAGGCGAAAAAAACAAAACAAAACCAAAATCCCCAGAGTCTTTCCCAGTCTGCCTTGGAGGAAAAGTCCTTCCTGACCCAATAAGACAATCAGTTAAACACTGAACATGTGGGCACAGGTCATCTTTTTAGACTTTTCTTTGCTGTTCTTGAAACCAGACATCTTCCTACTTCATTCCTTCTGGCCTTATAACCTATTTTCAAGGCCTTCCGTCTAAATACTCATCAGTGCCCTTGCTTACAACATACATATATTTTCTTTACCAAACTAAAGTCATCCTGCATTCGGGCCAATAATGCTGTATAAACCAGAAAATTCCAAACCGATCGCTGCACAATCAGTATGAACGGATATTCGTTCGCCAAGAAATTTCAGCTACTTACATACTGCGCTAGCTACTCGAAGACTAACCAGGCTATGCAAGACAATGGATTTGCCTACTAAGGAATCCATTTCACCCACTTGTTGGGGGAAAAAGCCCTGAATCAAAACACCAAATCAGTTAAATGCTTTCCTTTGCATCCACCTAACAGTAGACAGGTTTACAGAATTTATCCACTGCATGCACGCGCACAATTGCTAACCGAACAACTATACTCACTTTCAGCTCTTCCAAGCTGAATCCTCTGCCGGCACGAACTTTCGTGTGGTACCTAACCGTGGGACACCTCACAATGGGTCGGACTGGCCCAGACACTGGGCGTGGAGCAATGCGACGAGCCTTAGCCTGACGGGCCTTCCTCCTGGTCAGAGAGAAACACCACAACAAAATGATGTTTGCATGGGATAGGTAACATCTACACTGAACATCCTCGTCCTGAACGGCCAGTCAGGGTCACTCAGAAAGCACACCAGCGAACAGCTCAGGCTCTGCTGAGGCAAGCAACATGTCTGTCTAATAAGTGATGCTAACAAGCCCAGACTACACCTTCTTACAGAAAGCTACAGTCATCAGCCAAAAAGGGTTCAAGTGAATCATCAACGTAGTGCAGAGATTCCGGAGAACTTTCATCATTTGACTGTAGTGTGAAAGGAAAGCTTTGGGATTGTACGAGGAGTCTGGGGGCACCTAAAGACTAACAAATTGGCAGTGAGTCCCCAGTGCCAAGTGTTTAACCGTCCCTGGCAATTTGAACCACAGCCGCCCCAGCACACATTCCCAAACAAGTCGTGTTACCAGATATCAGGCATAAGGAGAACATTTAAAAAATATGTAATTCTGTGTGGCCTTTTACTTACAGGAGTTAAAGTAGGCTGGAACGCCCCCGAACACCCTGTTTTTAGGGGGAAGCGTTCCAGAGCCCCCTAAAAACGGAAGAACAGACTATGAATACTTCATTTTTTCCTTTTCGTACTTCCCTGTCCAGGCTTTGGTCTCTGGTAACCCCACCAAGAGGCGAGCTGGACGCTGCAAGGCAGCTGGAGACTCCCGCGCCCCAGCCCCTCACCTGCGGATCTTCCTGGCCGGCTGGTTAAACCACGTGGCGACGCGCCTCTGCCAGTCCTTGTGGAAATGGGGCTTCAGGATCATGCCATTGCGGCTGGGGGCCATGGCGGCTTGTCGCCCTGCAAAGACACGGGGCGGGACAGGGAGGAGCCGTGAGGCGCGAGGACGCCCCAAGACCCCCCCCCAAACCCTCAGCCCAAGCCCCGGGGAAGCTCGGGAGAGGCTCCACGCAGGCCTCGGCCTCGGGACAGGCCCTGGCCTGCAGCCGCCAGCCGAGCCCGGGACCCCACGAGGCCCAGGCCCGGCCTTGCCCCGGCAGCCACCGAGACCCGGCCCGCCCTGGGCTCCAGCGACAGCGAACCCGCCCGCCGCAGGGCGCCACAGGCCCCGGGCGGCCGCCCCGCACCGGGCTGCCCCGGCCCCGCGGGCCCCCGAGCGGCGGATGGAGGCGGATAGCGCCGCCGGGCCCCGCCGCCGCTCAAACCCACCTCCGCCGGGGGAAAATGGCCGACCGGAAAAGGAAGAGGCAGCGCAGGGCACGCCGGGATATCAGGCCCGAGCCCCGGGCGGAAATACGTCAGCTGCTGACCAATTAAAGTGAAAGCCTGCGGAAAGCCCGCCCACTCTCTGCGGCGCTGACGTCGTTAAAGGATCTCTGCCCTCTGTAAAGATGGCGCCCGTTTTAAAGAGGCCGCGCCCGAACAAAAGGCAATGGGTGACGTAGGGAAAGGCAGCTGGCTGCATCCAGGGAGCCCAAGGGCTGCTCATCCAGGATGAGCGCCTCTGGGGGAGCAAGGGGTCTTGGGTACGGTTACCAGATGTCAAGCAAAAGGAGGACATTTCCAAGGGATAGGCGTGTTAAGCTAGTTCAGCAAAAAAAAAAACAAACAAAACCCCAAGGAGTCATGTGACACTTAAAGACTAACAAATTTATTTTTCACATGAGCTTTCGGGGCAGAGAATCCCTTATGAAGTGGGATTTTCTCCCACAAAAGCTCATGCGAAAAATAAATCTGTTAATCTTTAAGTGCCAAAAAGAGGACATGTCTTCCTTTCTACCTTCACATCCTCCATCTGGCTAGGGTTATCAGATGTCATGCAAAAGGAGGACATGTCCTCATTTTTACCGTCACATCCTCCATCCGCCAGGCATTTTAAAATGCATGATTTTGTCTGGCTTTTACTTACAGGGCTTAAAGTATGCTGGAACGCCCCAAAACACCCTATTTTTAGGGGGAAGCTTTCCAGGGCCCCCTAAAAACAGAAGAATATTACATTAATGCTATCTTTTCTCCATGTGTCCTCCCATGTCCTCCTTTTTGTACTTCCCCATCCTCCTTTCCAGGCTTTGGTATCTGGTAGGCCCCGTCTTGGGGCACTTAAAGACTAACAGATTATTAATCACAACCTACTCTGAATTTCCATGATGATTCAAAAATAATTATGTTGCAAAACCAATTACCTCCCACAGGAACTACCCCCCTTACTACAGGAGATATGGTAATATTTTCTGCCTGTAAATAACTATTTGCTGCAAATCAAATACATGATCTTAAATAATGTGCCACAACATATCTAGCAATAATTCCTCACATTTAATATGGCAAGCTACATTTTTTGAGTGCAACACAAACATTTATTCAATTAAAAGCTACTGTGTAATATTCTAGCCTGCTTTGCCACCTCCATTTCTCCTAAATTATTTAGTGTAAGCTCTAGAACTAAATACATTCCTGTGCATACATCCTCCTAGAGCCCTGCCTACCTAGGCAGAGCAGCCTGAGAAAATGATCTCAGCCCTGGACTGAAACTAATCCCAGCCCTGCCCAATACTCAATAAGCTTAGGAATGTCCATTTCCCTTACCACATATACACCCCTGGAAAAAGGAAGTGTTATAGAAGTACAGCTGCCAAGTGGGGTAAAGAGTAACTATTCTGTTCCTGCCCCTAAATATGCATTTCATCTGTCCCCAAATTGCGTATTCACCTGGTCAGATATACATGGATGAACAATTCCTATAGACAAATTTCTCCTCCAAAACAGAAGTTGCCTGTGACACTGTTTTGCTACTGACTCATGTCTAGATCCTCCCATTACAACTACTTGGGTTTACACAGCTTACCCCAGCCCCTTCTCAAGCTATGCTATATAGCCAGGAAGTGTCACCCCATATTTTAGCACTGCTGCTTCTCAGAACAGAGATCTTCATAAAAGCTGAGAGAAAGGAGAGGCACCTTCATGTGCCTTATACCACTGTTACAGGACTCCAAGTGTTTGAAGGACAATCATTCACACAAAATACTTTTCAAGGTGTCCGTGGCTACTTTCCCCAGCATTTAAAACTACAGAGAGACTCTGCTCCCTTGAGCCAAAATCCCCATAGGGATTATACTTAGCCCAGACAGAGCCCTCCTACAAGAGCTGCCGACATGCTGTCCATCTTAAAGGGTCTTTCTTACCATCCATCTGCTCCTGCACTGCTGCAAGTGAAGGCTTGGGGGGTGAGCTACCTGAGTTTTCCACAAGGTGTGGGGAGCACTGAACAGCAGCTCTCAAACAGATCCCTGGGAGAAACAAACAGGCTGGCTTCACCACACACGAAAGCAGAGCAAAGCTAAGATTCTAAGGGTGTGAGGCATTCTCTTAGTGTAAGACAATGGGGGGTAAAGTTTTGTGGGAGGCAGCTGTATTTGTTGAGCCCAGACACAAGCAGTGACTCTATGGAACCTCTCTAAATCACTTCTGGTTTACAGCTTGATGACTGGTGCATTTTGAGGTCAGCCCACAAACACACCATGACAAATCTTTAATGTAGGCTTGGTTATTCTTATCCAGTGACCCAGCCATGCTGCAACATCTGCTCCACAAAGCCCTGTGAACCCACTTTTCAGCACATGGATTCTTCCATTTGGCTGAGCAGATAAAAATCAATCCTGTGCCACTGGAATGAGAAAAGCGCCACTAGATGGCACAGGCTGAGCAGACAGGTCCTTCAAAATGATCAGATCAGGGGTGGCCAATTTATGAAACTCAAGCGCCACACGTGTTGATTATTAAACCTTTGAGAGCAGAACTGAGGCATATAAGCATATACATTTACCTGCTCCAAAATCACTAAGTTTAAAATTAATTGCACACTTCAATTTTATCATAGAAAGAGGACAAATATTGATCCTACTAATGTCAGATTCTAATAATTACTTAAAGTTACCATGAAAATTAGCCCTATACAGTAAAAACTTAGCTACTGCTCAATGTAGAAGACTGCAGGCTAGTGATGGGTTTTTTAAAATCCCAACCACGCCCCACTTCTCCCTGCCATCCCAGGCCATGCTGCGCTTCTCCCCATCATCCCGACCTCCTCCTTGGCTGGGGCTGCTTTCCAAAATTGATTTGCTGACATTTTTCCGGGAGCCACAATTTTTCGTTCAAGAGCTGCATGTGGCTCCTGAGCAGGAGTTTGGCCACACCTGGATCAGATTGTAAGGATACTGTAAGCAGAGGGGACTGCTGTTTATTAAGAAAGGTTCCAAAACTCCTGCATTACATTTGCATTCACACAATATCTGACAGAAGCGCTACCAGATTCAAATGATGTACGCAAACAGGCCCAGGCAACCTCTGCTGTTAAAAGGCTGAAAAGTAAATACATTTTCTGCAGCTGGTGAAATTCTTGAATTCAAAGAATAAAGGAGAAACCCATCACTTAAAAAGAGAAAAGGACAAAAGCCATGTAAATTGCAAGTCCTAGACTATAAAAACCAAAAAAACCAAAACCAAAACCACATTTTTCACTATAAGAACAACGAGTAAAATCCATTACAGAATGTTGTGCTGTTGCCAAGCTGGCATTAAAACTAGCACATGTGGTACTGACATGGTCAATTTTCAGATCTCAGCCCTATTCCTAACCCAACAGTGTTGTAATCTTAGGGTAGAAGCAGCAGGCTCTGCACCAAGGCAAGAATGGTGGGTAAGAAAGTGCTGAATAACTACATCCCTTCTGTCTGAACAAAAAGCAACATCAGCTGTCTCCAAAGACTCATCTCACTCTCCAAAAATGGAAGACAGATGGCAATAATGTGAGGCATGTTCATTTGCAGTGATTTCTACAGGGGGCTGTTGACTGGTGACCTCCACTTATATTCCGACTTCTTATTCCCCGACAGAAGAACTTGGGGTGGGAGAGAGCTAGAGGGGGACAGCATCTGAATAGGGGCTTTTAAGGGACACACAATAATCCTCGGAAATGATTTTCAGTAAGAGAAAAATTCAAAGCCCAGCAAAGTATCCTGCACCACCAAAGCACAGGTATTTCAGATGGTCTCATGGTGTGGGAATGATCACTCCCTTTTCCCATAAGCCTTCTGTAGGGACTCTGAAGTCTGAATGCATGTACATGACTTCAGTCTACAGCCCCCTGGAGAAATCAGTGCAAATGAACACATGGGCTTCTGCTTCAGAGTCCTTACTGAATGGTGGTTCTCAAACTCCTATTGAGAAAAGAAACAGCACAACTAGACTCAGCTGCCTGTGCTTTTGTTTTCAGAGTCCTGAGCTGAAAAATGGGCTTCTGATGTAGTATTAAAGCCACTGTAGACATGCAAGGTTCACCAGTACATGCACATGAACTGATGATCCAAAAATCAAACCCAAAAAATCTCCATCCTGACAGACACATGCATGCCCAGAACTATCAGACTGGGCAGAGGCCCCTAAATCTGTAGGGCTGTGCATGTCCTGCAGAATGCACCCCCTCCCATTTACTACTATATTCTACAGAAATGATGCCAAAGACCATTTTACTCCAGTGAATCTTGTTCTCTTGGTATATTTTTAACATCTTGGCAGAGATAATCAAAGAGCAGAGCCAAGCCACATAGTAACAACCGTGTCTTAAGCTGCCTTTGGCCCTTTGGAGTGGAGTCCTCTTTTGTGTGACCCAGCAATGCTTCTGAAGTTCTGGCACATGAGGGAATGGCAGCACACACCCATGTCCCAGCACAGATGCAGAATGGTGACAGACAGGTTGCTGCTCCCAAGAGTGTTTACATTGCTCTGTGCCCAAAGAGATTTTAAGATTAAATTCATTCTGAAGCCAAGCATGCCTCCTTCCTGCCTCACATGACCACCCACATCTGTGCGTGCCTCAGGAACCCCCAACCCTGAAGATAACCAGTTTCAGAATCCTAAGAATAATCCCTTCTTGAAGCCAACCCTCTTTGTACAGCAGCAGAGACACTCCAAAGTTAAAAGCAGGATACCAGCAAAATGCAGACCCCCCCCTTCTCTGGTCTCTCAGTGCCTTTGACCCTTGGCTGAAAGAGGAAGGACTCAAGTCTGGTGCTGGAAGGCAGCCTCAAAAGCTCTCCTCTTGCATTCCGGACCATAAATGATTTTCATGCAGGTCTCAGACTGGGTTCCTCCTCCTCCCGTTTCCGAGGCTGTGGGCGTGGCTCCTCATCACCTGTATCTTGTTTGTCTTTCTCTGCGTCAATCCAGCTCTGTGGAGCAATCATCTTCTTTGGCCCATGAGGTGGCGCCCCAATCAGGGCTTCAATGTCCTCATAGTTTATCACTTCCTTCTCCAGGAGGGTATTAGCCAGCTAGAAAGACAGACAGGGCAGAAGATGAGTGTGTTGGCACTGAGAGTTCAGAAAAGCTAGTGGTAGCTTTGGCATGGAATGAAGGAGTGCATCTTGACAGGGAGCATGTGCTTGGCACAATACATCTTCAAGACACATCACCATTCTCCCCAGGAACTTGTTTAAAACCAAAGGGAGCTGTTTGTCCATGACCGTCAGAAATAAACAATATCTAGGCACATATTTGGGCAAAGAGGAAACTGAAATAAAACATGCTGCTGTCTGAGAGAAACAGACACGTCAGTTACCAAATCCCCAGGCTTTGCAGTTAACACTAAGTGTCCGCCCTAGGAACATGTGACTAGTCCTGAAATACCAGCCTACAATACAAGCCAAGTGGTCCCTGCGTGGACACCACTGTATCACTGGAGCTCTCTCTGTACTGGCTAGAGAGACAATGTCTCACAGGAGAAACAAGCTGTATGTAAACTTGCAGGCTATTGCTATAGCTGCACTAACACTAGGGGGTTCTGCTGCCATGGCTGTGCTCAGTCTCACATCTACTTCATCTATGAACAACTGACACATTAATCTTAGCGGGAGGGCCTGGCTGCAGGGAGAGCAGCCAGTCTGTAGTGAGAGAATCATCGAGATGTCAGGTTGCTGAATATGTTAAGTTTAGTTTTGAATGTGATATACCTTGCATTTACTTTTGATCAAATCTGACCAGCTTTTCTCTGACTTATAATCACTTAAAATCTTTAGGTATTTAACTGTTTTGTTTTATCTAAAGCCATGCATGTGGTTTAAGGTGTGTAGATTCTATGTGAAGTAACAAGGCAGGCACACATCCATTTCTTTGATAACCGATCAACCAACCAATGAGCTTGCAATGTGCAGCACTAAACACTGTAAAACAGCAGTTGCTAGGCTTGCATCTGGGACTAGAGATATTGGCTGGGGATCGTAGTATTACCTAATCCCTCACTTACTGAGTTGTGGGGGCAACTTGCTTGCTGGTAGTTGTGTGAACTGACCAGGAGTGGGTTTAACATAGCGAAACAGAGTGAGACATGCTCCCTGAATGGGGGACTGGGGAGACACAGCACTATACCAGTCCAGACTGCAGAGGGAACGTCAAACCGGCTACTCCACAAACTTAGTTGGTTTGTGAAAGGTGCCAGATTAACAGTCAATGAAACCAAAGGCTTCTGCAAGACAGGTACAGCAACGCAAGTCTCCTTCGCTGCACGGTCAGGTGAGGGTTGAGGCTTTTTGGAGAAACTCTAGCTGTGGACTGGAAGTTCATTCTTCTGCTCTAGTCAAACCCTAGGTCCATCTTCTGACAAGAAAGCCAATTACTGCCAGCTGTGATGAGTTTGGAGCTGCTCTGTAACAAATGGGGAATACAACATCCACACAGGGACGAGCCCAGAAACACAGGAGATAAGAAGCACTGCAGCTAGGTTAAAAAAGGAATACTATGTCATGAGGAGCGTAGCTGTTTGGGGCAACCAGGCTGGGACAGAAGGACCAGCCATGGGTCTGACAGCGACAGGCCTGCCCATGTTTCTATCAGGTATATGGGCAGTTAGGTAAGGCAGACCTGTGTATAGACTCTTGTATCGAAGACTTTTTCATACAAGGATGTTTTCCTGCTGTTAAAGTAAACACTACACTGGCTTCAGAGGCTTGCTGGTCACTATATATCCCTGGTCACAGACTCCCAAAAGAAGAACCAAAGGTGTCCATACTCATTTGGGCCATGGGGTAAGCATAGTGGATAAACAGGGTTCTGTAGCCCTAGAGTTTTCCAGGAGTAGGAGAACTGTAGAATTCCACCCACCCCCCAGGACGGGTAAAGGCACAATGCTTGACACCTGAAGCAGTGCACTCAGAGACCAGGATGGCCAGCAGTGCAGCCAACATTGTAACACTTCAGAGCTAACAATGATGAGAGCTGAGTTGTTGAATAGTGGAACAGACCACCCTAGTCACTGACTTGGCCACCTAAGCTGTTGTTCATTCCACTGACAGCTCCTGCGATGCACAGCCTCTCTTCCCTCCGTCCCGTGGCTGGCCTCCCAGGATCAGAGTCACCACTGAAGTAATCTAAAGGAACTGCAGTGCTGTGCTAGAGTCTACTCTTCAATCCCTCCCAACGTGTACTCTGCAGACAGCGCCTCTCTTACCATATAGTAGGTCCCTGAACACCAGTGGGTGTCGGGGGACTCTCACCCTTCACCACTAATGGAAGTTCCCACTGCATGCACAAATGCCAAATCCCAATCCAATGGCTGACTGGATATGCAGCTCTAAGTCTCTCTTTTCTTTGCCTTCCTCATATTCCAGCACCCTGAAAATGCACCCAAACCCATTCTGCTTCTCAAGGCTGGAAGATAAGCACAGAACCACTGCTTCCTGACAGTAACCTACCACATGCTGGGACTCTCGCAAGCAAGGACCTGGGGGCTACAATGATTCCAGAAGAATGTATGAAGTCCATACCATTTTCAGTTTGTCCCGGTTGGCCAGTAAGAGTTTTTCTGTGTTTCTATATGCCTGAGCCACCAGCACTCTTGCTTCCTGGGAAGAGAAGTGAGAGGTGAAGATAATGAAAGAGAGGTGGACACTATGTTCAGATAAATGATGAGCTGTACCTACGGACATGATTTACAAACAGGAAAAGTCCTGTCCCCCTCCCAATGGAAAGCTTTGAGTCTAAGAGGAAAACCAAAGATTTTCTGCCAAAAGCTAGTCTGCTCTCTTGATGAGCTTTCACAGTGCATCAGGTGAGAGCCCAGATCTGGGACATCATAGGAGATGGGAACTTGGCCACGGAGAAGTAGGGGAGCACAAAGCAGTTGAACAGTAATTCCCATAAAGCATCACAGTAGGTTTTCTGAATCACAACTTCTCACTTTCTAGTGTTCGGTTTTTCAAGCGTCCATATTGGAGAAAGCTAAAACTTCTCACACAACAGGTAAGTCTACACTTTGTCTACACAGGTAAGTTTTGTCAGAAGACAACTTTCTTTTTAAAAAGAGCTTCACTGGAAAAGTTTTCAAACAAACCCCTGCTCTGTCCCTCATGAAGGGGTATCCAAGAAGTCTAGAAATCTAACAGAAAAGAAATCTATATGTGAGATTTTTAGCTATTTATCTCCCTATGATACAGACCCCACTCAGCTCTGCTTATTCACATGAACTTTAAGGGGATGGACACACACAGATAATCACAGGATCTATCCCCAGCCAAGCTTCCTCTCAATCCCACAGTCATCCCGTCCTTATTTTGTTTCCCACTCTACTCTCAGAAAGTTAGTCACAGTCACAGCTCATCATCCCATCCTCTACCATTTAAGACTCAGGCAAAGTTGAAATTGCGCTTGATGCTCCCTCCACAGATTAAGATTTTACACACTACAATCTATTTTTTGGCAAGTGAGGTTCCAAGCAGCAGCTCTGCTGGTACAGATGTTGCAGCTTCACAGGATTTTGCCTATTAGTGACTCAGTGAATGCTCCTAACAAGCAGAGACAGAACAAACCAGTGCTGGCTTCAGGACATTTACCTCTACATAGCCAGTGACTGCAAAATATTGGGCTGCAAGTTTTTTTTCGCAATTTAGTTTTGAAATGAAGCGAAGGAAGCAAAGGACAAAAGGGAAGCCTCCAGAACAAAGACTTACATGGTCCATCATTTGCTGAAGGCCCTGGCTGAAGGGGCGCTGACCAATCCCGGGGGTGCGCTCCAACTCTGGGAAAGAAATATGTCCAATGCTAGGCACCATCCCATAATGCTTCACCATTGAATAGGCCATCTTGGTCACCTTCCTCAGGTCATCCTCTGCTCCTGAGTCAGACAGGGAAACAGGAATTCAGCATGGGATCACAGAGCTGGCCAGCACAGCAACCTGTGCATCTCTAGCCCACAACCCCCTGTGCAAGTCAGGAGATCTATGTATTTGAATGGCCTACCCCAACCACTGTCTTACTAAGCAAGCCTGGTTCACTGTCATTCATTCTACTGACAGCTCCTACAATGCTGTCTCCCTCAGTCCATCTTCTGAGCTTGGAAATACAGTCATTCACCACATTTGTCAAAAGGAAGGAAAGTGCTAGGCCCCTCATCTTTACAGCAAGCTGCAGCCAGAACCTCTAGAACTAACTCTAAGACAGCAGTTGACATTTCAGTTCAGAAGAGACTACCTACACATCAGCAAGGACAAACCCATGATCAAAAACTCAACGTTCCACCCCACTCCCCAGCCTGCAGATATACCTGCTGCTAAGTTCACCCCCTTGGGAAACAGTAAGCACAGCATCATGGTCAGGCTTTCTGAATTATCAGCAAACTACTGCAGTGACTAGAGAGAGAACACTGAAGTTCTTGGCATGCAGCATAACTCTTCAAGGTGGGAATTTCAAGACAGCCTAGCTCTGCTCGCATTCAAGTCAATCAGTTTCACTGTTGGCTCCAATGTGAACAGAGCTGGCCAATACTGAGCACATGAAAACCACTCTCTCCACTTGGATTTCAATGTTAATAATACTTTACCTCCCCACTTTCTTCAAGACAATGTTACTGGAGGGAAATGATCTGTCCCCCGCACCCTGACTCTCTCCAGTTGAGGTTGTTTGGGCAGGCTGAGGACCCACAGTGCTGTACAGGACTGTCTCTACAGATCAGCTCCTTACAAGCCAATGTGGACTGAAAGTCAATGACTCAGACAGCACTCTCCCTTCTATGTAACCTGGTACCTCATATGGGCCCACCTGAGAAAGGTTCTGGCTTCTTACCCGTTGTGACTTTGTTAAAGGTGATGGCTTCGGACACTCTCCCTCCCAGTGCCATGCACATCCTCTCAAACAGCTGCTCTTTGGTGAAGAGGTACTGGTCCTTCGGAAGGATCTGAGTAAACCCCAGAGCAGCATTTGTTCGAGGGGCAATGGAAATCTGCAACACATAAACAGGTCTGCCGGTTTCAGACCATGGGCTACAAAACAGAATCCAAGCAGGGAAAGAAAGATATTCAGATTCTCTATTTAACCTTGGATTTGTGAGAAGCCATGGGCTGTGCTTTTGTGAAAAACCTAATCATTGCCACAGCTTCTTCACAGGCACATGAGGCAAAAAGTGACTTAATGTCCCTTGACAGTGTTCCCACATTGAAGATTTTCCATGATTGTGTTTCCTGACATTAAGAAGAGAGGCAGGGAGGAGTGAGACACGCAAGTCACTCTGAGGGTAGCAGTCAACAAGCCAGTAAACCCCCAGATACTGAAGTGATTTGAGAGATGATCAACCAAATTCAATTTACACTGTAAGCATCTCCTGCTGAACGCAATGGGATTACCAAAATTAGTAAGGCAAGGAAGAACTGGCTCTATATTAAACAGGTGTCATTTGTATGACCATTTAAACACAGCCATTTCTTGTTGGAAGCACAGTTATCATTTAAGAGCACACAGTAACACTATGCAACAGACAGACAATGTAGGATGGGTGTAGTGCTAGCATAACAAAAACAAACCTTTACTATTGTAAGAGTATTTATTCCTGCTTTCTGATATTTTAGCAGCAGGTCGGGGCAGTGGGGGTAGGAGGGACGGGTCAATACAACCCTGCAGTTCTGAAAGGAAGCCCTTTGCTACAGAGTGCCTCCTCAGGGAGGCCAACTCACAAGCCCAATTTCAAAAACCATCTCTTCAAACCAGTCACACACAATGACCTGACTGGTAGCTTTCTAACATGCCAGCAGCCAGCTCTGTAAAAGGAAGAGAGCGCGTGCATGTGAAAGGCCATGCTTTGTGTCTGGAAGGGGCGTATGAATTAAGGAGCAACTGAAGGCAGTTTTTAGTCCCTGTAAGTGTGCACAGGGAACTTGACAGCCCCGGAGTACATCCAGGCAGCTTTTAAACATGAGATGATGGCTACACACGAGCGATTACTTGGTTTTAGATTAACCGCCCAACATGCAATCTTACCACCATTATCAAAGGAGTCTGATAATGTGCTTGCCTGTGTTATTCAGGATCATTGTAACCAAGTTCACAAGTGGTGAGAGATCAGTGTGCTCAGCATACATTAGACTGGAATCCAAAAGGACCCTATCCTCTCCCCTGCATTGAGCTGTGTTATTAATTCATAGCCAACACCCGGACTACCTTCATCACAGCCTCTGTGTGTTCCAGCAGCCAGCCGACCAACGCATGGCCTGACTCATGAAAAGCCACGATACTCCGCTCCTTCTGTGACAGGATCTTGTTTTTTTTGGCAGTGCCTGGAGAATCAAGGAGAGAGCTTCAGTGGGAAAAATGCATTCCTGGCTTACACCTGTCATCAGCTTAGAGCTCACTCTCTTTTCCAACTCACTGTACAAGCCAGCCAAGCGTACAGTTTAACACTTATAGAGCTCATTAGTTTCGCCTGCCTCGCTACCTCATCCAGATGGGAAAAGCAACACTGCTTTACTGATCTGCTGTTCAAGAGATGCCTCTATCACCTGAACAGTTAACCACCTGACTGTGGCAATCACAAACCTGAACTGGGAAGAATTCAGCCACAAGCATAGGCTGTTTCACTCTGCACTGAACTGAAGCAGGAGATGTTTTCACCAGAGATCACTTCCTCTCTTTTCAAAAGGCTGAGTTAAGATGCATTTTAATAGCCTAAGGAATAAAGCACAGGCCTAGGATTCAAATTTGGGCTCAGCTCTGCCACAGACTCTCTGTAACCTTGCCCAACTCATTTTTCTGTGTCTAAGTTTCCCCAGTCCACAAGGTGAAGACACCCATTTATCTGGCAGGAATGTCCTGAGGATTAGTTTGGCTGCAAGGCCCTTTGCTCTCCTTAAACAGGAGACCTCACAGAGATGCATGTTTATTCTATAAACATCCACAACTGAAGAGGGACCCCATCCGAGGAACATTAAAAAGTGGAAGGCCAAGATTGCACATGAAAACTTAGTGCAAATCTAGAGAAGTTTCCCATTCTGGTTATACATGGAACTGTCCAAGACCTTAATAGTCTGGGGACAAGCTCATACAGTACTTTTGGAATTAGCAAATTAAGATGAACTCAGGGTTCTCTCCTCATCTCAAACAAAAGAACAAAAAAAAGATTTTTCTTAATGGTCATTTTCTAGGCCAATGCACCATAAAGTGGAGACAGCCTAATAAGAATATGGAAGAGAAGCTCAAACATGTAGCATATGCACAGAAAATATGTTAACTGCTGAGTATTGCCCACATCAAGAACTCTGCAGCACATACTGTGCACAACAAAGGTGCTGTATTTTGACGAAGATGCTTCTGCACAGTGCCAGGATCCAGGAGGGCAGTGGGCTCTGTGGAGAACATCAGCAGTGCACTGATTCTGCATGATACCCTGGAGAAAACGCTCTTCAAAACGTGACATGGATAGAAAGTCAAGAGCCTTATTCCACACAGAAATTGCAGATTACATTCAAGTACACTTTGTAAGTCACTGTCCAGGGACTCCAGCAAGAGCCATGCCTCACAAGACACAGTGAGATGGAACAGCAGCTTCAAATCAAAATGGCCTTGATTTTTATCAGAATAAGGTCAGTCCCTTAACTTTCTTTTAACACAGGTTGGGTTGGCATTATCATTATTTAATTCCAGAAGCATTTCCCTGTCAACCCACCAGGGAGAGGGACCGCATGAAACTCTCTTCAGTGGCACAGAGTGTTCCTGCATAATTGTTTCTTCCATTGAATAAAGCCAGCCTCATCCAGGAGAATCCCCTGAGAGCTTGTGTTTAGGCTGGTAGCAGTGAGAAGTGTCTAGGATGCTACTCACTGCAGCATGAGGAGGGTTCCATAGGCAGCCAACGGTACAAGCCGACTCCACCAGAGGCCCAGCCGATTTCTCTGTTTGCATCCTCCAAAGGGAGCTTACTAGACACTGCTCCATCTGCTCAGTACATTTCCTCTCACTCCCAGGAGATGAGACTTGCATCCTGGTCCCATTTCCAGGCTTGAAGCCATGGCAGCAACTAGCATTTGAGAAGTGCCTTTCCCCATCTCACTTGTTACAGCAAAGTGTTTGAGGCCGACACAGTTTGCAGCACCTGCTAAGTTACTTCCTTTGATTTAACAGCTCTCTTCCTAAATTGACATTCACAGTAAAAACCAGGGGAGGTCTCCTTCCCTTTCAACGAAGTCCTGCAATGACGTTCTGTGGGGATGGGTAACATGGCGGCAGCACCATTTAGTATTTTTATGCTTGGCAACATCTTGAAGGCCACAGTCTCCCTTTGCCTAAGGAGCTACAGTTCTGCTAGTTAACAAACTCAGTTTGTTCAGTGACTCAAAAACCTTTCCAACCTCAGATCTGCCACAGCAACCTTAGTTAAAAGAATCTAATTGCATGAGAATGACCCAACATTCTGGATGTGACTGAGGAAGGCAAGGCACAAGTAACCTCAGTGGAAAACCGAATTATGTCCCTTCCTCAAGGAGGGTGGCGTTTACTTCAGCTCAGGCAGCAGCTCCACCATAGGGAAGCTGAACGAAGCACAGGCCTTTGTTAGCTTATTTCTTCACAGAGTAACTCGGAAAGACCGTTGCCAGTCACCCGTGAGCACTGCTAAGCAGTTTGTTGTCTGGCTTTGTGCATGTGTGCACAGAATTACCCATTTTCTCCCACAAAAGCTCATGCAATAAAAAAATTTGTTAGTCTTTAAGTGCCACAGGACTCCTTGTATGTTCTAATATCATTGGACAGCAGCAAATGACTGTATTCTCATAATTAAGACCCTATGTGCTCTGCAGGAGACTAGACAAATTCTGCAGCTAGTGTAGCAGACTCAAAATCCTTTGGCAGTTTCAGGTAAAGTCAAAAAGAATAAAAAGAGTTAAAACAGAATATTAGAGTTCGCACAGTGTAGCACCTGGCCTATTTTGATATTAAACCAGGCCTTGACACATGAATGTTTCTGGTTGCCAGAAGACCAATTTTAGTAGCCTGTTACCTAGCTCCACTTCAGAAATGTAATGGAGGAGTACTCTCTGGCAACCAAAAGTAAAATTACTAGCACCTAGCTGTGAGCCAGTTTTGCCTGACCCTGTATTAAACTTCACTCCCAAATTTTCAATGTACTGCAGATTACATTGACAATGCACAACTTGCGTTGTGAGAGGGGAGGAGAGCCTGACATGTAATCAGCTCATTGGGGGACAGCTGTGACTTTGGCACCCAAGCAGGCAAGGGAGCTGGCTTAGGACAGGGCAGGATTATCGCAGGAGCTTTATGGCCTTAAGCCCTGGGCCATGGCCAAAAGGAGGGCCCAAGGCTCCAGCACCTAAAACCGCTACGATAGTCCAGTGCCCCCTTGCTCCATTCAGTGCTGACATGGCAGGAACACTGAGAGCACTCCTGCCCCACTGGTGCTGTGGGGAGGGGTGGTGGAACCTGGAGCTAGAGGCTAGACTCTGTGCTCCCACCCCATCTCTGGGCTGGCTACTCCACTCTGGGGGCAGGGCGGGCCAGGACCTGCTAGCTCTGGCTGGGAGGGTTGGCGCTGCTGGGCCAGCTGTGGCCTCTGCTCCAGCCCAGCACAGCTTTCCAGGCCCCATATCCCTGGGGAGCAGCACTGGGGGCTGCCACCCTTCTCCAGCAGACTGGCTGGAGTGGGGTCAGGATGGGAGCACCTGATGGCCCCCAGTGCCCCTGCAGTGGGGGATGGGGTCCCAGGTGGAGAAAGCCCTGCAGTGGGAGGCGGCCCAGGGCCTCCAGGCCAGTTAAACCAGCCCCTGTGTAGGAGCATACAATACAAGGGTTATTTGGATATTTTCCCCAGAAAATTGTCAACAGGGAAACTATTAATATTAGGTCAGTGCTCCATGATCAGCACAAGCTTCCTAACAGCATTCACCAGGGGCCGTTTTAACCAATGAAGTCCTTCACAGTTTGGGATCTGGTTACATGAGAGCTCGTTCCTCTTTGTGGTATACTGACACAGTGAAGTGCTAGCACTGGAGCTCCCCAGTGCTGGCAGGATGAGCTCTGTGAGGGTTCCTTGGTTTTAGAGTTCACCCCCACCTGGTCCACTAGAAATGGGATTGGTTAGCCTTATGGGTTTGCTGCAAAGCTTCTCTTTTTCCTCGTTTCTACAGCTGCTCCCTTTTGCATGATTTTATTATTTATATTCATGCAACAGGTGCCCAAAGCATCAGGTGAGCACTTAATACATTTCAGAAATGTAATGAATTAAAAACAACCAAGTACATTTGCCTCTTTAGGTTTTAAGTTACCCTCTTGTGCTGGTACAGATTGCTCTCTCAGAGCTACTGGTTCAGGCCGGCTGTACACTCAGAAGGCAGCTATCAGTTTGGGCTCTTGTTTGGGAAGTTCTCTTCACCTTAAGAGCTAAAACATTTGTTCAAATGAATGCTTAAACTCTAAAGCACAATTCTGCACCTATCGGGCCCCCAAAGCTCTATCTGGACTAAGGGGAGAGAATGCTCAGAACAGTCTGTCTTGCTAGACTTCTGCCCAATACCATGTTCCAAAGGGCATGACAAGCACCATTAGAAAAGGCCAGGGCTTCTTACCTGCAATGACTCTCTCCACAGCATATTCAAAGTTGAAAGTATCAATGGATTTATGTCCCTCCCTGCCAGCATGAAGAGCAGCCTCGTTACAGATGTTTGCTATGTCAGCGCCTACGGATAAGAGTTAACAAACCAAGGGTATTTTTTTTGGAACAAAGAGCACAGGAGAACAGAAAAGGCAGGAGGCTGTATGGAAATCAAACACTTCTGCCACACCAACTCCCTTTGTTCCCTGGGAAGAAAGCAAACCTTGTTTGTGTGGCTAAGGTTAAACTACCAACACAGCCTAACAATCAGCACTGGGTGCTACACAGGATGGAGCTCAGCAATCAGGCTAAAGCCACAGCTGGCTCTCAGGAATACAGTAATGGTGTGGGCAGTCAGACTGCCACAGACCACTCTGTTGTTCTTACAGCAACCACACAAACTTCTCCACAGGACAGAAAACATCTGTTCTGAGTTTCTGTGCACATGAGTGATGGGGGTCGGGGGGGGGGTAGCTGCTGCTAGGCAGTGTGCTGGGGCCTGTTAGAGGGGAAACCTAGCAAGGGTATTTCAGGCACCGCATGTAAACAGGAGCCTTAGAGGCCAATGGTCAGACATTCTGCTCCAGGAAGCTATCCCTAAAAGTTTCAGGGTGCGGGACTGTGGAGAGCGGCTTCATTTTACCCTGCTTTACTGGTTTCTACCCAGCAAGAAATTACTTTTTTGTTAGAGTGCTTATTGATGTACAAGTCCTTCTCTGGCTTAATGCTCCAAGTGTCTCATTGTCAACAGCAATCAGGAAGAGGTAAAGCAACAGCTCTTTCCCACAGGGATCTAGGTCATGAGCATTGTAACAGCTCCCCCCACCCTACCACTGAGGCAGAAAACAGTTGGATTACCCAAAAATGTTCAGGAATGAAACAAAGTTGTTCATCCACACACACATTTGTTTCTGTGTGGGTTCTCACCATTTCAATATGAGATGGAATAAGGAGAAGAGAACCATTCCCACCAATGCACATTGTGAAGCAAGGTGCGACAACCAACCAACCCCCAAGTTCATAACCAAGGAAACCCTTTTGACCCCTCAACCCCACCTAAGGAACAAACATGTCTCCTACCACTGAACCCTGGGGTGAGCTCAGCAAGACGCTGGGAATAGAAGCTGCCAGCCTGCATCAGTTTCAGATGCTTCAGGTGCTGTTCAAAGATCTCTTTTCTCTCCTGTGACAAAAAGGAAGAATGCGTTCATGGAGGGGGTAGTGCCCGCATCCAGCACCCTGGCACCCCCATCAGCTGAAGGTGAGAATGGGGGATAAATGTACCACCTCAAGGCAGCAAGGTAAATAATTATGAAGCTGGAAATAAGATGCACAGACTGTTATTAAGAAAGCTGTCATGAGGCCATAGCCACAAGAGGGCAGAGATGCCCTGCACTGAGCTCCACTGAAGTATTCACCAGTTTTGGTTTCACCAGGGACACAGAGAGTTCAAATTCAGGACAGATGTACAGAGGCTTACAACAAGTCACCAGCTCCTTTCTCCAAGGGGACGCTCCCCACAATCCCCAACTTTCATGCTCCCTGATCATTTAATATTTCTTTTAACAGCATGGCACGTGGAACAAAGGAATAAGGATCTCACAGCTCAAAAGCCCGCTGCTTCCAGGCCAGTCTGAGAACCTCTCCAAGAATCTCTCCTACTTGCTATGCAGCATGTGACCATTTCATAGATCAAGTTGGGGTGAGGGTGGGGGGGTGGCTAGATGAGGGCTGGCAAGGGACCAAAAAGTGACTCATTCAGCTGGTCCAGGAGGTCCTGATTAAAACAATAGGCTCTGTTGCTAGGGGTTTTTTCCCCCTTCCTCCTTTGAGGCAGCTGCACAGTTCACATTTCCGGTGCCAGATTGTATCAGGCATTTAAGGTATTTTAAATGAAAAGTCTGTAATGATGGTAAGGCCATAGATGGAAGGAAGAGATTTTGCTGGAACAGTGAGCGAGCCTTCATTGCTGCTTTCAGAATCTGTATCCACATTGGATTCCCTCTGCTTAAACAGATCTGAAAACATGCAGGGTTCAGGAAGACACATGCACCAAACAGGTGGCAGGCAAGAGAGTGGCTATCTAAATAAAACCAAGACAGAGTGAGTGGACCAGTTCTTCATTTGTAGTGGAAGAAGAGCTGGGGGCTTTTATTTTATTTATTTATTTACTTTCATAACTGATGCATCAAGCCCAGAGATACCAGGGCTGTTCTCTGCCAAACCCAGAGGTGCCAGGACTGTGCCCTGTCAAGCCCCAGCACAAATTAAGCACTGGAGTAACATACATGAATGGTGAAGATACTTTACTAACTCAGGTTCTGCCCACACAGCCAGCTCCTAGTTCAAGGGAGAGAGAAAAAGACAGATATGCATGAAATGACAAAAGGAGAATTCCAAACCAAAGCTGTCAGGCAAGGCCAGATTGAAGCAAAGGGAGGCAAGAATGCCATTCAGTTACTCCCTCAGTCCACTGGGCTACTGCATTTATTAGGTCTCTAGCATAGGACACCAGCAGTAAAATAGCCAGAGTAAGATTGCTGTTCCCATTACTGCCCAGCTTGGACTTGCCAGGACAGGTTCTGACCAGGAAGTGAAGTACTGTCACACCAGACTCACACACAGGTGATGGAGGGGATACAAACCTGGAGTGTGGGAAAATCAATAAAAATGTGTCTGTCAAGCCTGCCAGGTCTCATCAGGGCATCATCCAAGATGTCAGCACGGTTGGTGGAAGCCAACACTATGACGTGATCTGTGGTCCCCATTCCTGCAGCAAAACAAGAACAGAAATGAAGGTGAAGATTTCTAAATAACATCCTGTGCAGACTTGATGCTGAGGTGCAAGGGGATTGGATGGGAAGTGGGGGGATTTCAGCCACAGCTTTACAGCGGTACGCCACACTATATCTGCAGCATTCTTTGTAGCCGGCAAGGCTAAAGACATTTGCTTCTTTTCAGTAATGTGTGAAGGAAGGAGTGCAATCAGAAATGGGCTACAGATTCTGGTCTTCCTTGTTCCCCGTGGTAAACAAAAGCATTCCAAGTGCTCTATACACAAGTGTAAACAGAGTCCATGACCAAAGAAAGAGCTTATCTAAACCAACAACATACAAATGAAGGACAAAATGAAACAAAAAAGTGACTGAGCAGCAACATTCAGCTCACACAGCTCATCAGTGCCATGATTTACTCTGCATTTTGTTTCACGTGAATAAGGATAAAGGGATTATTGGGCTAATACATGGGTTGACAGCCTTTTGAGTGGGGGTATCCCAAATCCCTCCACCTCTCCCATCTGCCATATCTGGGTGCAACAGCAGTGGGGAGGGAAGAGGGGGATGGAGCCTCCTGTCCCTTCCTCTGCTGTGGGGACCCTGGACTTGCAAGGGCCAGGCAGTCTTTCCCATCTGCTTGTGTGTCAGTTCTAGGCAGTGCTGGGCCCATGTGAGAGAGACAGAGCCAGCACTTGAAAAAATTTCATGTTTGCAGCACCAGTGAGCACCAACAGGTGCTTGTCCACTCTTGGGGGAGCTGGGGCTGCAAGGAGGGAGCAGCTGCCGTGCAGCCCTCCTTGGGGTTGGGAGTGGCACAGTGTGCTACTCAAACTCAGCCTGCATGCCAGAGGTGCTGTAGGCTGCTGGCCCCCAGGCAAATAATTCTCGAGGTAATATGTGTGTGTGTGTGGGGGGGGGGGGGGGGTTGGGGGGCTTGGAAGAAGGAAGCCTGGCCGACATGGTTTGGCGAGGGCAGGGGCAGCTCATGGAAGGCATGGTGGCAAGGCAGGAGCACAGCAAGAAGAGCTAGATGTTTGTGTAGCTTAGGGTAGAGCAAAAGGGCCACACTGAGGCACCAAGCCATGCTGCTCATTATATTCCCTCAGGCATCCAGATGCCTGTGAGCATGGGTCACCTTCTCATACTTCTCTTCCAACAACAGACCGCAACAGCCCTAGGAGCTGCAAAACATGCACCAAGTTCCCAAGGGAATGGATGTGCTAGGCTGTGCTCTTCCTTCATTCCCAAGTCACATGCTGCAGCAAAGCACCCTTGGGAACATGATCCTGAAGAGTTTCAGCACTCCACCATTCCACCTGTGAACCTGCCCAATGTATCAACACACAATAGGTCAGTGGAGATTTAAGGTTACAGGTAAGTCAGACCACTGGCTCCACAGCAAACTTCAGTTCTTCCTCCTCAAAGGAAGCCTTCTAAATGAGTGCTTGAAAAGGTTAAAGCATGATCATCCTTTGGTCACGCACTACACTGCACTTCAGAGCATGCAAAATAGGCAGAGAGACTTGCAGTCACATGGGAGCTAACAAGCTTCAGTCACCAGGCAGGATTAGCATGTACAGCACATCATCAGCTTTGCAGCTGGGAAAGTGCAGTCTTAAAATAGGTTGGACTATTAGAACAAATGTAACAAAAACAAAAGCCAGTGAATGCACTCTCCTTGCATCACCTCTGTCACACTCACTTTCAGTCTGGGTCTAAGTGGGCGTGAAACACACAGTTCCAGGAAATCTACAGCAGCAACCTTGAATCCACACTAATCCACCTAACATGATGTCACCTCGCTATTAAGATTCTTTGGCCTCCCTCGCCATGCAAGCGTCAGTCACAACCAACTGCATATGAAACAACACCTCAGAGTCTGTGACAGTGAATTAAAGCTAGCCGGATTCTCAGCATTTGAAAAAACTTTATGTTTGCAGCACCTGTGAGACAAATCACTTACAGGAAATGATGAAGAGACTGGCTTGATTTAACAAGTCGCCTGCTTCGTCCACCCCTACTGTAAACAAGCACCTTCGCCTTACACATAAAGCATTCCTGAAATGCAGCCATTGGGCCAGGGGGGTAGAGCAGCTGTCACGCCAACAACTGGCTCACCACACAAGAGCTGGGAGGTGGGAGATTTTGGCCAAGGACCCAAGGCAAATCACTGCTTCTGAAAAGTGTAACTGGTACTATTATTCACATAGTGCAGACAGGACCTTGGCCGTAAAGGCTTCATCTAATAACTCATTTCAGAAGACACACAGGGATTGTGCATCCTCATCTGCTGTCTAGTTGTGTGTTGAGAAAACTCATTATTTAAACTGCCTATCTGTTCTCGGAAAGATTGAGATTTACCAATATTGCCAGGTAATTTGAACAACTTTTAGGTATCTCCAGTCAGTGCTCTATTCATCTGTTACTGCATGCCCAGAACTTGGACAATGCTGTCACGGCTCTGACAAGGTCACCTGTGTGCACAAGGAACCATCATTCTCCGAACTGCACAGCAAAAAGAACAAAACATAAACCTGCACTCACCCCGTTTAGTTGGGCTTAATTGCTCCATCAGATGATTTCAAAAGGGATAGCCGTGTTAGTCTAGTCCAGTAAAAAAAAACCAACAAGGAGTTGTGTGGC
>ML682138.1:2889525-3167128 GCA_007922195.1 Podocnemis expansa
CTCCCACGAAAGCTCATGCAAAAAATAAATCTGTTAGTCTTAAAGTGCCACACAACTCCTTGTTGGTTTTTTTCCATCAGATGATACAACCTTCCCAACAGAAACACAAAATCCAAAATACGGGCTAGAAAGGGGTCTTAAGAGGTCATCTAACCCAGCTCTCTGCACTGAGGAAGGGCCAAGTGAACCCAGACCATCCCTGACAGATATTTGTGGTGTTAAAAATGCCCATTTATGGTGATTCCACAACCTTCCTTGGAAGCCTATTCCACAGCTTAATTACCCTGATAGCTAGAAAGATTTTCCTAATATCTAACCTAATCCTCCCTTGCAGCAGACTAAGTCCATCACTTCTTGTTCTATCTTTGGCAGACATGGGGAATGCCTGACACCATCCTCAACATATCTGAAGACTTGTTTAGGTGCCTTCGTCGCTCTTCTTTTCTCCAGATTAAAACACATCCAGATTTTCTAGCCTTTCCTCATAAGCCAGGTTTCACAAACTTGGTGTCAGGACTCCTCAATGTGTAATGAGTGTTTTTTTTTTTTTTTTTTTAAACAGGTGGATCACAAGCTGTCAGCCCCCACACATGCCATGGCTGACCGCCAGAGCTCTTCAGAGCTGGATTGCTGGAGAGTAATGGCTGCTGTCCAGGTGCTCTAAGGCAGCACTCCCCCCTCTGGCAGCAGCACAATAATAAGGGTGGGATGCCATGGGGGTTATCACCTTTTGGGGAGGTGTGGATCATCACAGCCTGCAATATTTTTAAAGGGAGTCCCAGGAAAAGAAGTTTAAAAACCTCTGCACTAGATTCTCTCCAATTTAACCACATCTTTCCTAAAGAGTGATGTTCATAATTAGACAACAACACTCCACCTGACACCTCACCAGTGACTCAGAGGAACACTTACTTCCTATGTCTTACATAGGACATTCCTGTTAATACACTCCAGACTTCTAATGGCCTTTTTTGAACTGCACCACACTGTTGACCAGTATTCTAGGTATGATCCACTAAATCCCCAGATTCTTTTCAGCTGTTCTAACACCTAGGTAGTTATTCCTCATTTTGTAGTAGTGCATTTGATTTTCTCTTCCTAAGAGTACTCATAATTACTGACTCTCCATATTTTTTATAGCCATACAGATACAACTCTCATCCAGATTCTCATCTTCCATCTCAGTTACCACAACATCCTTCTTTCTGGTCTTTACAAATGCGATCTCACCCCACTTGTGTCCATTCAGAAAGCTGCTCCCAAGTTCAGCTTCCTGAGCTGTGGTTCTGACCATTTCCAAACCCTCCCTTTCCACCTCTGCACTGGCTCCCCCATCCCTATTGCACTGAACACAAACTGGCTGTCTTCACTTTTGAGACCCTTCATGGCCTACCCCCACATCCCCACCTGTCATCTCCCATTCACTATTAAGATGTTAACAACCATCCAACTGGCCCATATCAGCCTCCATTGAAATGCATTTTCAAAACAAGCAACTTTGTGCTCTCTCATGCTGTCCCTCTTGCTTGGGAGGAGCTTGCAGTAAACATCTGCAGAAATAATTCATCCTCTTTCAAACTCTCCTTTTCCTGCTGCATTAAAATGAGGGTGGCCAAGGACAGCAGCTGGCCCATGGACCACTCCCAGCCTTTGCCCACCAAGAAACCTAAGGTGCATTATACAGCTGAAGCTGTAATGTCAAGTCCATGTTAACCGACATCTTCAGCCCAGTTTTCCAAAGCTTAGATGTGCAGAAAGTGCCGGAGACCACATGCATGGATTCAGAGTGGCTTTGGAGTCCTCGCCCTTTGTGCCCTAGGGCATTGTGTACTGGCTTCAAGGATGCTCCTGTGTACAAAGCACTCAGCTATCCAGCTGCCTCCTGTGGAGCTGTCATAAAACCTGCAATAAAACAGCAGCACCTTACGGTTATCTGCACAGTAAGACAGTCAATGTCTCTCCTCACCTCACACTGACCTCTAGCGTCAATTCCCCTCCCCTCTGGAAGGAGGGCACAAATCTGTAACCACTAATGCAAAGGGGGTTGGACTAGATGACTTCGTGGGGTCCCTTCCAACCCTATGATTCTATGATTCTATGATCACAGGTGTATTCTGATGTGCAGGCACTTAATGCAACTTCTTTTCCCAAGATGCTACGGCTTACCCGCTCTTAACAGGCAGCCTCCCTGAAGAGCAGGAACCCTGTGGGACTCTTGAACAGCAGAGGCTGCTCTGCTCTCAGCCTGGAGAGAGTCAGAATCCACTCTTCTCTATGACTGATTGGACGTATCCTGAATTCAGAAAACAGAAGGGCCTGCAGGAGAAACATTCCTCTTATCTCACTACACTGCTCCACTGGATTTCTTCCACACAGTCCATTTATGGAGGCAGAAAACTCCATTACTGTAAACAGAAGAGGGTTCTCTCCCACTTAATATATCTTAGAATCTGAAACACTCCCTGCTAGGCAGAGCCCTGACGAATGTATTCCTTGCCCTGCTCTACACTAAGATGACTCAGCAAGAGAAGTAATGTACATTCGGTTAGTGCCATGGGGTTTGACAGACTTCAGCAGTCAAACACCTATTCTCCTTCATCCCATTAGGTCTGTTTGCAAACAGCTGAACTAAGCAGGGCTGACACCAGGTGGGATCTAGCTAGAAAGACATTCAGACACAGGACAGTGGCACCAGGGCTTGCCTGCAAACTACAAGGCTGCCTCCTGTGATTCGGATGTGGATTTCCTACCCAAGCTGGAAAGGTGGCAATTAAGTTAGAAGGCAGCAGAGGAAATTTATTACATTGCTTATGCCCCCCTGAGACAACTAAATTTACAATCCAATCAGCTTTTAAGATGACCTGTCTTGGCAAGGTTGTAACAAGTATTAAACAATATTTCATGACTGGCTAACCCCAAATGTTACCCTCAAAACACAGTTCTGCCCTTGATGCAGACTAGTTTTACCTCACCTCTTCAGGGCCGTAAATGATATCCAGCCAATCACCAGTGGAAAAACATTTCTGAGCCAAAACGATTATCATACATAGTGCATTAAGAGTGTCTGTGGGCCTTCAGACTTCCTCCAGCCCAGTCTTCGATGCACTTGCTACCCAGGTTTTATTAGCAGGCTGCACCATAATGGCGAAGTTACCCTCGGTGCACATGCTGCCTCAGACAATGCAATGGGCTCTCACCTGTCTCAGGTTCCCACTAACCAGACCTGCTTGCCTAAGAATGTTAGTATCAGCCCAAATGCTGTTAGCAGCCAGAGACTTATACCCTCTTTCCAACCCCATATGTAACTCTTAGGAGGGCTTGCCCAATCATCCAGTGATGGTGCAAAAAGCAAGTCTAGAGCCTGTCTCCTAGAAGCCTCCAAATACTCTCTAGCCATCCCAGACTCCAAGAGAGTCATGTCCAGTCTTTCAAGAACAGCTGTGTTCCTCTGATGGGGCCTTTTAGCATATTGAGGAAAAACAGAGTGTAGTGAAGGGGAGTAAATCCCTGAGGACTCTTTGAAGAGTTTCCTGTGGGGATGGCTGAGCAGACAGGTAAGAGAAAGGGGGAAAACAAGAATGAAGTGTAAAGCACCTGGCTTTCAGAACCCACCTATTGGTTGAAAAGATGTAGCTGCTTCTGCTTGCCCTAGACACAGGTTCATACAGCAGCTGATGGAGGAGGAGCAAAAGCAGAACAGAAGGGTAACTCCTCTGGGTACGTTTACACTGCATTTAGACAGCCATGGCTGGCCCATGTAAACAAACTTGGGGTTGCAGGGTTTGGGCTAAGGGGCTATTTAAACTGGAGTGTAAAAGTTCAGGGCTTGGGAGCCTTGGGACTCACTGATATTTAGGGTCCTACAGCCAGGGCACCACCCCTAGCCCAAATGTCGACATGACAATTAAACAGCCCCTTAGCCCCAAGCCCCAGAGTCAGCCTGCTGAGGGTTTTTAATTGCAGTGTAGATATACCCTCAGTTCATGATATACCTACACGCAATGTCAGAACAAGGCCAACTGAGGCCACCTTGACACTTGAGGAGAGAGAGAGAGTCCAGCTTTCAATGCCAGAGTCCCTCTCCTTACAGGTGCTCAAGGGTGAAACATTTCACTTGTCACATGGCATGGGATCCAGAGGAGACATTACCTGTGTTGGAGGTGTAGAATGTGGCAGCCTTGGACAGGGAGCACTGTGTGAGCTGTAGCTTGCTGCAGTCAGAGACACCAGCAATGGGAGAGTGAAACTGAATTCAAGTCAATGGGGAAGAAGTGAAAATACTTAACATGACTGTTAGGGGTGGAGATGCCTTTTTAAGAAGCTAAGCCCTTATGACAGCAAGGGCCTCGCCCTTGGCTGGATGAGAGGAATACTAACCATCCATTTCTACCAGCAGCTGGTTTAAGGTCTGCTCCTCTTCAGTGTTGGAGAAGCCGGAAACGTTGGTTGAGCGTTTCTTACCCACAGCATCTATTTCATCAATATACACAATACATGGGGAACGACTCCTGGCTTCTTTGAAGAGGCTCCGTACACGAGCAGCTCCAAGACCTAGAGAAGGCCAAGGAGTAAGAGGGAGAGAGAGTTATAGGAATCAAGCCTCACTTGCTGTGCACGTTAATCATCGATAATATAGTCACTCTCACCCAGAGGTCCCCAACAAAGTAATGCCCAGGCCCTGACCACACACAAGAAGTGATAGGCCCTGCCCTGATGACTTTATCATTTAATCAGGCAAGGCAGACAAAGGCTGGGAGGTACACGGAAACAAAATGAATTGCTCATGGTTGCCTTGTGGGTTAGGGACTAGATCCCATGTATCCCAAGTCCCTATCCACTGGACTACATGGCCTCTTCAGCTCAACTACACACACAAAATCAAAGTGCACAGCTTCTCTCAGAAAAGCAACAAACCCATTTCCAAACAGGCACATCTGCTCCTTTCCCCAGGTTAGGAATTTAAAGGCTCAGCTACGCATGAAGCTATGCTGTACTTTAAGAACTGGAGGCAGCTTTCTTTCCCTCCAGCATCCCCCACTGGACAGTTTCTACTCATGCACTAGGAATCCACTGAGAAGTACAGAGGGCAACTTCAATTGGAATGATTTAGAATTATGAAAGACAAGGCAAGCGAGAGGAAAGTCAATGAACAGATGGTTAGAGTAGATGCTCTTTGGGCTCATGCCATCTGCAAGTGCTACCAGAAACAAAGATGTCTGAGAGGTTCCCCACCAGATCTTAGGTAGGAAGGAACTGTACCAAAGAATCTGAGGAAATCACTCTCTGATACAGATTTGCTGTAGACACCAGGATAAAGAACTTTCTTCTAAAGAAATGAATGGGAGAGAGAGAAGTAGTTCACTTCCACATAGCTGTACTAATGCCACTATCAACTGGTGACAAAGCATTTTCTTCTTTGCAGAAACACCCAGTCCTGCTCAAACCACTCCCCATGCAAGGACAATCCTGAGTTCAGTTCCTTGTTACCCACATAAGCAACACTTCTTCCAGGGGGCAAAACAAACAAGTAGTCCTGTGGCACTGAAAGACTAACAAATTTATTTATTGCATGAGCTTTCATGGGAGAAAATCCCACAAAAGCTCATGCAATAAATAAGTTTGTTAGTCTTTCAGTACCACAGAACTTTGTTTTGCTGAATTAGACTAACATGGTGCCCCTTTGAATCTAGGGGGCAGCAACCACATGTGCTGCACCACAGATCTGAGCTACATGTGCTCTTTTCCTAGCAGGTCAGTTGACTTACCTCCTATCACCTCCACAAACTCAGAGCCGGCTATTGCCAGGAATGGCACTTGTGCTTCTGTAGCGACTGCCTTTGCCAACAAGGTCTTTCCACAGCCTGGTGGTCCAAGTAACAAGGCACCTTTGGGCACTTTGGCCCCAAGCTGAAGGTAGCGCTCTGGGCTCTAGAATTACAACACAATTCCATTAGCTATCCATGATCAGAAGCACTGTTTCCAGGAAAAAGAGCTGTACAGAAGTTCATTGCATGCCCTTCCCAACATGAGTAACAGCAGCATCTGCTGCCCCTGGACTCATCAGCAACAACATGCTGCTTCTCTCTCAGAAACCAGACAACACAAAGACTTGTGTTTGCTGTCACTGATTAAAGCCTCAAAAGACTGTTGGCTCATTAAAAGGAAGGCTGCTCAGTAAACCCACAGGAAAGATGCCCCCTGCTTGCCAGACTAAACACAACAGCCCTTATTTTGTTCCTCTCTTTGGAGTAGAGGAAAGACAGAGAAAGGATTACAACACCCTCGAAGCACTGCCGGCTCTGAGCATCTTATCCACTTAGGACAGGAAGGCGCAGGCTAGGGATGTAAAAAACTTAACTGTTTTAAACATTCCACTGTTAAGTATCAGTCTTACCATTGAGACAAATACTTATTGGTTAACCAGTGGTGCGAGCTCTCTATCTCCCTGGTGACAGCATCAGGCTAAGGCGAAGGTGGCCACTCGGCTCTTACTGCCTGGGGAGGCCAAGACTCTGGTGCGGGCACTGTGGGACACCCACACCCTGCTGTGGAACTCCAGGGACCACAGGTTCAAGAAGGGGGACTCCCGTGGAGCCAGGCTGGGGACGCTACCCAAGGCGGAGGGGAGGACCCACACAACATAACCAATTATAAACGGTTAACCAATGTAATGTGGATAGTTTAAGTGGCTACTTTTTGTAACCAATATTTACATCCCTCGCACAAGTCAATCTGTCCTTGAGTTGAACACTGTCCTTCAGCAGAGAGAATTTCCATCTCCCCTTGTCTCTAGTGCATACAATAGCCTGATGCAAATAAAACATCCATTATTTGCTGGAATAACACCACATTTATTTGGTTTGCCTGGCTGATTCGCTCCCTCCCATCCACCTCTGTCTGTACAAAGCATATCTGAGGTTCTTACCTTCAGATAATCCACAAATTCCTTGACCTCCATTTTCGCCTCATGCAGTCCTGCTACATCCTTGAAGCTGATCCCTTTTCTAGATGAACCTTCCACAATGGTAAAGCGAGCCATTTTCAGCTGGTTCTGCAGAGGACAGAGCACAGTGAATTCTCAAGGCACAGTCCTGACAAGGGACAGACTGGAGGGGTAGCGGGGTAGCAGGCAACAGAATACACTTATTATTTTGAATGGGGGGAGGCAGAATACATGAATGAGTTGTGTGTGATCTTCCCAGATGAAGCACATTACAATGCCACCACCTCTCGTCATTAGAGCAGAATGGATTCGAGGCCCAGAACTCAGCATAGTGCTTTCATGAGGTCCTCCCTGTGGATGATGGTGTTTGGCATGGGGACTACTCAAAACTTCATTAACCAATGTTTTATTAAGAAAGGGACACAGGAAACCTGTAGCAATTCCCCTTATAACAACTGAGGACATTTAATTTAAAATCTGTGCCGACTGGCCAAGTTTGAAAGGTCTGTCAAGAACTGCTGCTCTTTAATTCTTTGACCCTAATCCTTAGACTAGCTGGGCCAATTACCATTGGTGCCATCTGGGAAATACTATGAATTGAGTGTGATCTATCATCAACACACTGGTATATATGTGTGCACGCACACCCGCTCCTGCCACAGATGCTGTTCCAAGACAGGCCAGGAATGGAACTATAGGATCTCAAGTAACATGGGCTCCACATTTTAGTCTCCTGGTGTGCATTAAACCACAGTGACAGTCAAAACAACAATTTAGTTAAACACACTCCCTGTAACTACTTATTATGCTGTGCTGAAAACAGCCACTAAGTATTTATTTATTTCTTATTTAAGAGGAAAAAGCATAAAGACATTCAGGCCCTCAGACTTGCAGACTTCTCCAAGTGGAGAACATGGAGGGGCTAATCGTGAATCCAGCTCTTAAAGACCCCCCAAGCCCCCACACTCAGTTTTCTAAAGCTCTTTCTTTCTTCCAATCCAAGCAGTTACCCCTCACTCCACTAAAAGGAAGTCACCCAGAGCAAGGTGAAGATTGCACGGGCTGCCAGGAACCACCTTACTGGGCCATTGAGGATCTCTGCTCTTTTCCTCCAGAAGTCCCCTCGGTTACAGCTTCCACACCCTGAACAGCTTTATGCAAGCTGGATCAGCTGACCGTGAAAGGGATTGGATTGATGCTGCCAGTAGGGCATGGGAGATGGGAGGGAGGCCAGCCCATAATGAAAACCAGAATCGGAGCATATTTTAAAAATCAAAAAGTTACTTTGCAAGGCCAGAGATTCCCACTGATGGCCGCATGGGAGGCTCGTTGGCAGGAAGAAAAAGAACTATCCCACTTGCAGCTGCAACTCATTAGCGAGGTTTGAAAATAGCAGAGCAAACGGCACTGGAAATTCACTGAGCTCAGCCCTCCTGCAATCAGGGAGAGGGCCTCAAGTGAAACCAGTTACTGTACAGTCTAGTCAGCTGATCAGGGAAAGATGCGAAATATGACAGGACCGCACAGTACCTGGCATTAGTAATCTGCATCCTCGGTTGGCTTTACCAGGGAAGGAGCAGGAAATCACGCCAGCAAAAACTCTCACTAACCAAGAGCTCTAAAATAATTATTCAAATGGCATCTAAACTACTTACAAAGGCGCTGAATCCTCCTTCCCTTACTGCTGACCCAGCAAGGCGGAACACGTACCACAATATGGCTAGGCCCAGAGCTGTCAGTCCTAGGGCAAAAAAGGCACTGAAAAGAGAACAGCTAGTCAGGTACAAATGTAAGCCATTAACCACAAGACTGTTATAAATTCAGCAAGTGTTGCCCAAGTGTTATCTGTTTTCAGGATTTTATAGGACCTGGCAGTGAAGCTAGAAGGGCAGCTATGGGCAGAGGAGTGACTCAGAAAATGGTACATCACAGAGCACCCAGAACATTCACATAAGCAGAAGGTTAACTAGATAAAGGTAGACACAATTGACACTGGCCTACCATCTCTTTCAGAGTCATATCTGCTCATAATACAAATGGGCTAGACCTTCACAGACTGGCTTTGCCAGATCAGTTCAGAACCTGATGCAGAAGATGCAAAGGCCATTTTGGCTCTCCATGTAAAGAAGAGTCATCTCTGGGTGCTCTGATCTATGTTAGCTGGCAATGGCCCCCCAGGAGACACTACAGAGCCAGAGCCAGAGCCAGAGCCTGCTGGAATGCAAGGCACTCAGTCATGTCTCTTATGCCACAAGAAGGTAGCATAGCAACCAGCATTGCTAGGGTAATTCCTAGATGCCCTGTTACGGCAGGCTTCCAACCCCTTTGTGCAGGGCCAAGGACATGGCCCAAACACTACAGCTCCAAGCCCATAACCTACAGCTGGTTTTGCCTCCTGCATCAGCGACAAAATGCTCCATTAAGTTCCAACTGCAGAGTCCTTTTGGCAAAAAGAGGAAGGATGGTCCAGTAGTTCAGACAACAGTTTAAGGCCCCTGTTCCTGCCCATGTGACCTTGAGCAAGTCAGGTAGCTTCGCTGTGTCTCAGTTTGTCATCTGTAACATGGGAGTGATAGCCCTGCCCTACCTCTCAAGAATCTTGAAAAGATGAATACATCTGATTGTATGGCAATTAGCTAGTACAGTAATGAAGGGGGTGAGGAACGGGATGGATGTAAATTCCCCACCCTGAGAAACAAGAGGCAGAAAGAACATAGCTGGGTTTGTGATCTAAGACTTAGTCTGCAGTGTTGGCAGTTAAGAAGAAGTCATATTTGACTTGTCAACTGAGTGAAAAAGCTGCTTGATCCTTTAAGGTACAAAATGCCCTGTTCTCCGAAAGAAACAAAATACAAGTTGCCAGCACTCAGCTTTCTACCAGCACAAGCTCTAGGACTTGAAGCCACTTTGAAGATGGAAGCCACACACTATCACATTTAGAAAGTCTCTTCAGAGCACAACTCCATCTCTGAAAGGTAAAGAAGAGCCAGAAATACAAACTCTCTGGGGCTGATATACAACAACCTGGAAAAAATAGCAAATCTACAAATTTCGGGCTTTATGACCAAAAGCTAACAAATGAACTGTTACATCTTAGAACATTTAACCAAGCAAACTGCCAACTCTAGGACCTCACAGCACATGAATTCATACTCTTTCACATGTATTTCTTTTATCTGAAGCATTTTCTAATACTTTCATAAAACACACGTTTTGCATTCACAGAGGAACTTCCAGGACAGGAAGTTACATACCACAGCCAATCATGATTAACTGGAAAATATGTCTTACCCACTGCATTCCATCAACCACTGAAAACAGACCCCTTGCACATCCACTTAATGCTGCTATCACAATGCTATGTTGCAAGTAGGTGGCTAGGGAATGCTGAAAGACAGCTGTGCTCCTCTGAACCAGAAAGACTGCTTGAAACATCATGTCGTCTTCGAGAGAGGACTATAGGGCTGGCAGGTAGAGCGCTGCTACATTACATGTCTTTGTTGGTGGATTAGAGGGAATAAGGCATTAGAAATACTCCCTATGGTGGAGTCTCCACACACACTTATGGAAAGCTTCCCTCTACAACACAATCTGCCCTCAGAGAGGGATATACTTCTGGACTCATCCAAATCTCCAGTGAGAGGGCTTTATTAGTCTGTTTTGCATTCTAGATTGCATAAATCTCACTTTGCAAAAGCTGCCAGGTATAACAGAAAGACAAATAAACCATAGCAGCAGAAAACAGACCACAAAATGTTGGTGCTAGTGTTGGAAAACACACAACAAATTCCAGCCAGTCCTCTCACACATGACAGATTTTTCCTCCTTTTGCTCTTTTCTCATTCATCTGTTAAGAGACTCATATTAACCACTGATGAATTGTTTTGACAAAGGATTTCTGCTTATGGACAACAAAACAAATCTATATATTTAACAGGAGCATTTGCTTCTCATTGACACTTTGCCTCTTATTCTAACTGTTCTCTTCAGTGTGTGGCTGTAAACCTGAGTCAGTATCAGATGCTGCTGTGTCTGAACTGCAGCTCCCACTGTAATGGGTTAAAGGATTTATTTTTATAACCTTGCTCACCACAAAATAAACTAGTCTCAAGCTTAAAGCACTGTAAAATGGAGAGGCACTCTTTACAATGGGGCATTCAAGACAGTAGACAATGTTATGTTTGCTTGCTCACTGCCTTCTTGGTTTTATCATGGTTTGTCTCACAACAATGGATTAAAGGTGAAGTGCTCAACCAGGTGAACAATTACTACAAAAATGCAATGACTGGTAACGGGTATTTCTCAGATATGCAGATGGTGCTCTGCATTCTGCCAACCAGAAGAGAATTTCTGTCTATACAGCAACATTACCTCCCTGAGTGACATTAGCTGAGTGACAAAAACATGCTATCAATACACTACAAATTTTACCACCATATTTATGTCAACTGGGTGGGTGTTTTTATCACATCATTGACCAACACAGTTTTGACAACAGAAGTATGTACTGTAGACAACTCTATGTCTTAAGATGCCTTAAGATGTTAATAACAAGAAGAGGATCAGGGATGGTGTAGCTCCCTTACTGAATGGGGCAGGGATCCTCGTGACAGAGGACGAGGGAAAAGTTGAAGTGCTCAATGCTTTTTTTGCTTCAGTTTTCACAGGCAGGGTCAGCTCCTAGCCCACTACCATGGGTATGGCAGATTGGAGAGAGGAAGAGAGGCCCTTAGTGACAGAAGGTCAGGTTAGGGACTGCTTAAAGAAGCTGGATGTGCACAAGGCCATGTGGCTGGACGAACTGCATCCAAGGGTGCTAAGGGAATTGGCCGATGAGATAGCAGCACTGCTGGCCATTATCTTTCAAAACTCATGGAGAATGGGGGAGGTGCCAGAGGATTGGAAAAAAGCAAATGTAGTGCCTATTTTCAAGAAAGGGAAAAAGGAGGATCCAGGGAATTACAGACCTGTCAGCCTCACCTCAATCCCTGGAAAAATTATGGAGTAGGTTCTCAAAGAATCCATCCTAGAACACTTAGAGGATAATAAAGTGATCAGGAACAGTCAGCATGGATTTATCAATGGTAAATCATGCCTGACCAATCTCATTTCCTTCTATGATCAGATGACTGGTTTTCTGGATGCAGGAAGAACCGTTGATGTGATATACCTTGATTTTAGCAAGGCTTTTGATACAGTTTCCCACAGCATTCTCATTGGCAAATTAAGGAAGTATGGGTTGGATAGGTGGACTATAAGGTGGATAGAAAACTGGCTAGATCAACGGTTTCAGCGTGTAGGAATCAATGGTTCCATGTCTAGCTGGCAACCAGTCACGAGTGGTGTGCCCCAGGGGTCAGTCCTGGGGCCAGTTCTGTTCAACATTTTCATCAATGATCTGGATGACGGAATAGACTGCATTCTCAGTAAGTTCGCAGATGACACCAAGCTGGGGGCAACAGTAGACACGTTGGAGGGCAAGGACAGGATTCAGGGAGACCTAGATAAATTGGAACAGTGGGCCAATACAAATCTTATGAGGTTCAATAGGGACAAATGTAAAATCCTGCACTTGGGATAGAAAAACCCCATGCACTGCTACAGGCTGGGGAACATCCAGCTAAGTAGCAGCACTATAGAAAAGGACCTGGGGGTCATGGTGGATGGGAAGCTGGATATGAGTCAGCAGTGTGCTCTTGCGGCCAAAAAGGCCAATGACATACTAGGCTGCATCAAAAGAAGTGTTACCAGCAGATCAAGGGATGTGATCATTCCCCTCTATTCTGCACTGGTGAGGCCACATCTAGAATACTGTGTTCAGTTTTGGGCTCCCCACTACAAAAAGGACAGGGACATGCTAGAGAGAGTTCAGTGGAGGGCAACCAAAATGATTAAAGGGCTGGAGCACAAGCCCTATGAGGAAAGACTGAAAGCATTAGGCCTATTTAGTCTGCAGAAGTGAAGATTGAGGGGGGATTTGATAGCAACCTTCAGCTACTTGAAGGGATGCTCCAAAGAAGATGGAGCTCGACTGTTCTTGGTAGTAACGGAGGACAGAATGAAGAGCAATGGTCTCAAGTTACAGTTAGGGAGGTCAAGGCTGGATATTAGAAAAAATTTTTTTACTAGGTGAGTGGTGAAGCATTGGAATGAGCTGCCAAGGGAGGTGGTGGAATCTCCATCTTTGGAGGTGTTTAAGGCCCGGCTGGACAAAACCATGACTGGGATGGTTTAGTGGGAGTGATTCTGCCTCTGGCAGGGGGTTGGACTAGATGACCTGTCAGGTCCCTTCCAACCCTATGATTCTAAAGATTAGGCTGCTTCTAAAGGCCATTTGACAGCTCTGCAGGGCAGGGATCATCACTTTTTAATGTCTGTACAGTGCCTAGCACTGTAAAGCCCTGATCCCAGATTGGGGCTCTAGTCACTACCACAGCACAAATATGTGATCAGTTAATACCATACTTTCCAAAAAAGCCTGTGCGCTTGTAAGAGACTGGGATCCTGTCTTTCACATCAATATTCAACTCCTCCTCTGCCGCTCGCAGCTTCTCTTCAAACTTGTCAATATTTGCCACCTGCATCTTGTACCTCGTAGCAGTATGCTTCTGGGGACAGGAAATCAAGAGAACCACACGCAGAGTAAGGATGCAGCAGATACTAGGTCACCTATTGACAGTGGACAGTTAGGCTAAAGGCCCCTCCAACTTACAGGTCACTCTCCTGCTGGCAACTCCAACAGGGTGCAAGAAACTGGACATAGGACCAGGAATGAAGGCTAAAGGAGAACCAACACTTTTTTTAAAATCCCAATGATATCCCTATGGATTTTTAAGGATAAAATTTGCTAAAATGGAGCACAGAGGTTAGTCTCCGCAGGTAGGGAGATAAAAGGACTTTATACACAAGTTGGAGGATGGACTTAATCCTTCCAAAGCCCACATTTAATGATACATTGAGCCTACAATCATGCACTTGCTTCACACAGGAAGATCTCCAAAAATCCATGAGAATCGAGGTTCTTGTGCTTATATAGACTTCTTAGACACCATGTGCACACCATAGACTGTAATGGATTTTAGTGACCAGTTTACAAAGGGATCAGAAGCCACCCAATTAAATAAAGGGCCATTAATCAAAGAAATAATTTACTGTCCAGAGTTTTGCAGTGAGCTGCTGACTCTCGAAAGCAAGCCCAGTAGCCTGTGTCCTACCACGCACTCAAACTCCTTTTAGTTTTAAAAAGGTACGTGCTATTAGGGCTTGGCATCTGTCTGGAACTAGCTTCCACATAGGTTGCTTAGAACAGTGGTTCTCAAGCACTGTGTTGGGACACACTTCTGTGCGGCGACACAGTAATAAGAGTGCCAAGGAGAGCTAGAGAGATGGCTGGATTTGGCCTGCAGGGAGTGAGCTGGTGCATCCCCTAGGGTCATGACATGCTGCCAAGTATGTCATGACCCACAGAAGACTGAGAATCACTGGCTTAGAATATTATTGTTTTTCCTGACCCACTCTGTGGTAAAAAGTTATAACCAATTCCTAGCTCCAGGGATAATTTTAAATTATGCCAATATTAGACACAATTTTTTAAAATGCTACTTTTCTGAGGCCTATGATGTGTTTTCTTACACCACCCCCATCCAGTGGGAGGAAAATTCAGAAAATATTCTTCATGCAAACAAAAGGCATTCATTTCTCAGTTGGTATAACTGACAAAAGTCACAGAGAACTCCAGACCCACAGACAAGAAGCAAATCAGTAACTAGCAAAACAGCAGCTGGAGCCTTAATGAAAACACATTCTAGAAAGTCTTCCCAACAGCTTAATCTGGGATTATTTGTTCTAACTGCACAAAGACACTTACAGGCCTTCCAAACACAACTGCTCCTGGGTGCAGATAGATTTCCACAAAATCACTCTCTGGAACCACCTGAATGCTCTGGACCTCCCCCTTCGCCAGCATCTCATTCACAAAGTCATTCCAGGAAACGTTGCTCCCGCTGGTATTCAGACTGTTCAGCACACTCAAGAGGACAGCTAAGATGAAGAGTGTCCGCAAACGCTCACGATACATGTCCTCTTCCAACTTCTTGCGCCTCTTTTCCTCTAAAAAAAAAAAAAAAAAAAGAGGCATGAGAGGAGAGAGACTAGTGTGTATAATGAGTGACCCTGTGATCCTTCCAAAGAACAGACAATTATACCACACACCAAAGACTGATCAGCTGCATAGTTTGATACGAGTTCTCTGTTGGATTGGTCTAGGAAGGCTAGGCTCCGAGGTAGCTTCTAGTTTGCTGTGAGGTCTTGTGAGGTCAGGTTTCCAGCTGAGCTGAATGAGGTCCAAGATCACATGACTCATCCAAGGTCAAACAGTGAGTCAGTGTTTTAGGTCTCTTTGCAGTCCAGGACCATGCTGTCCACAAAGTCTCCACTTCTGCACCCATTAAACAGCATATGTTCAAAAGCTTGTTTCTAAAAGTATATGGCACTGGGTCTAAAATTAAGTCACTAGGAAGGAGGCAAAGTTTCCATGCATTAGCTGGCAAATACTTGCTTCAATCATACTGCTGCTTTCCACACTTGAAACTGCTGCCAAATTCAGCTGCTCCTGACTGCCTCAATAGCCTGAAGAGAGAAACTATGTGCATGGAGTAAGTAGTGGATACAATGGAGAGTCAGGGTTTTCACTTCAACTGTCACTTCAGTAAAAGGAGGAAATGAAGTGGCACAAAGAGCCAGACATTCACTTTTGGAAGGTACCATAAGAAATTAAATACCTCATCTGCATACCAGACAATTTCAAACATATTTTAGAAAGCTTTAATCAGCATCTTGTTTTTATTTAAATCTAATCCTAGTCCAGAAGGCTTTAGAAATTCAAAATCCATTAACCAGTTGGTGAAAAGCCATTTCATGAAGAATCCTAGCCTATTCTAAACTGAGGAACCATTTCAGTTGCCTGGCCTAATGCGGGCATCGATCAAACAAAACAACCAGATCATTATTGCTGGAAACAAACCACGGAGAGATTTTTGTAACTCCAGCTGTATACTGCACTCTTCTATACTGTGACAAATTAGTGGGTCAGCTAGTGTGGCTGCTGGTGGTCAATACTATGCTGACAATGTTAAGAGAATAAGTAAAACCCATCACAATGCTCCTGGGCCAGCTGTGCTTTATTACAGGGCAAATAATTTCCTGACCAACTCTTGATCAACTGATGTCCTAAACCATGAAGGTTGCCATTTACACTACATGGAACAAAACTATTAATATTACACAAATTTTACAGAAGCAGCTAATCTATGCTGCATCTTGCTAAACTATTAGTCTCAATTATATCCTGCAACAATGATTTGCAGTTTAATTTACATGCTGTAAAAATATTTTTAATAGCCTGCTGGAAGTTCTGTAGATATTACAGATGAATCACTTTTCATCTTACAATGCCAAAAGTAAAGAACTTTATAATGCCATTAGAAGGCTTGAAAATCAATGCCTTGTGGGTCTCTCCATTTGCATCCAACCTGTTATTTTAGAACTATGGCATTTTCCAGACTTCTTTGGTGGATTCAGAAGATTGCAGCCTATAAAGAACTGTCACAGCTGAATGTTTGATTTCAGTTGCTGACCATCATGTGATAAAAAAGACAGTTGTCATCTCCCTGTCTCTATGGTTGGAGCTGGATGTTCCTGATAAACAATTTAACCACCACTGGCACCATGACATACATAAATATCATTCTACACATAGAAATAAACTAACTCTTCACCACTGTTTATAGTGCATCTGCCTGCTGCAGCCCAGATTAGGTTTATTTGCAAATTCATAACAAAGACTTCTACACTGACATTTATCACTAGCCACCAATTAGACCCTACACAACAAAACAAAACCAAGGAACAAAAATATGACCCAGTCATCAACTCCCAGGATGTCCCCTGTCCTTCAGATATTAAGCATCAATTTTCACTTCTCCTTACTTCTGTTCTGTTTGCAACAGGAAAGGTATGTGACAAAATAGAAACAATACAGCTTTTCAGATAGAGCCATCTTTCTAGAACATGGTGACAGCTCAGGATCTGTGTCCAGACCATTCCCTTTTGTTCTTTTAAGCCACAGTCCCCACCTATGTTATCAGCTACATCCAGCTACACTAGAATAAGTAAATTTATCACAAAGCTATAGTCTAATATCCAGCAATGTCTTATTAAAAGGAAAACAGCACTGGCTAAGGATGATTGAGACCTTAAGTAAGAAATACATGCAATATTTTTCTTGACCAAAGTCTGCACCCCCTCCCCCCACCTTCTCTTCTGAGAAGCAGCCATGCCACTGAAAAAAGATCATACTGAATTCAGAACTGGCCATCAGCTGTCTTGGCTTGACGGACCTCTCTGCATTAATGCAAACTGGAAGCACCCACCCATTCAGAGCTGAAGCTGAGCACTTTCAGATGACAATGCCTTACAAAACTGGAGGAAACAGTTCATATTCAGACAGCAGAGGCAGCTATGCAATTCAAACTTCCTGATTTCTGCATCTCAGGGATTCTGCCACTTTTCTCTGTCAGAAAATGCAATCATCTTCTCCATGCAGCATCCATGTTACAGTGTAAACTGCCCACCCTAACTATTCAACCAGTAAGTAACAGTTGCTGGAAGCACCACTTGGAGACAACCACTGTGGGAATGCTTCCAGCTCTTTAGTCTCAGAAAGCCTTCAGGAAGAAATTTTGTCATTAACACCAAATCTGAACTCTGTGATTAAAAGCTTGCAGCGCCTGTAGTGCCCATGCAAAGGGTTCTTTTCAATAATTGCAGCAGAGACAGTCTTTCTGCTAGGGACATGGAGGAGGAAGATTCCACCTCCCACACTTACATTGTCCATTAATCACAGGAGAAGGGCCGCTGAACACAGCAGGTTACTGTTTACAAATTTTAACAGTCAATACTTCTTGCAAGATCTCTGGACACAATCCTTCCGTGTGGTCTTCCAGGCAGCAAAAATCCCAGGCTTTGAAAAAGAATGCTCAATAAAGACCTTGTGGTGTTTACATTAGCATCCCACTGCATACGGTTTCAGCGGTGGCCTAAGTTTGTCTGCCTGCACTGACAAGACCAGCATTCTTGGCCTGCAAAAGCTGTAGATTACCAACATGAATCAGTATGAAAGTATGGACAGTATTTTGTTGGCTAGATACAACTTGAGGAGTTCCACCATTATTTCTGGAACCACATCTAGCTTTTACTGCCATCTCAATCTTTGTATTTAAGTGAAAATGTACAATAAAAGCAATTACTATACAATAGATGTATAATGCTACTGTCACTGATGCAACTATATGGTGTAAAGATAAACTGGAGCCCTCTTTGCCTAGAGATTTATCTTTCACCCAAGGTCTCAAGAATCAAATGACAGCATCACAGAAGATGCAAATCTAGATCATCATTTATTTACACAGATAACAGTTCAGGTATCAACTGGCATGAAGACAACATTCTCAGATGCCAGCTCTTGTCTTACAAGCCCCTGTCATGTTTCAGCAGACATCACGGTATACATGAAAGAGCATGAAGCTTCTCACCTGGGACATTTCTAACATTTTTTTAAAATAAATCCTTAAGACAGAATATAGTACATGCCACTGGCTAGGGGTCTTTCTAGCTGTAAAACCAACAAGAAGTCCTTTGACACTTAAAGACTAACAAATTTATTTATTGCATGAGCCTTCCTGGGAGAAAATCCCACTTCATCAGATGAAGTGGAGTTTTCTCAAATGAAAGCTCATGCAATAAATAAATTTGTTAGTCTTTAAGTGTGCAACAGGGCTCCTTGCTTGTTTTGCTGAACTAGACTAACCCGGCTGCCCATTTGGAACTTTCTAGCCGTAAATTCACACCGTGCCGAGTTCACCTGCAAGCTTAGTCACAGACTTTTTCAGTTCCTAATATCTGGAGTAAAGGAGAAGGGGGAAGGCAACTTGGTTACTTTTTAAAAAGCAGAGTCAAATTACACTTGGAAAAAAAAGAGAATACAGCTGTTGGCTATCCACATATAAGAGAGCTGTTGACAACAACAAGGGGCACTATCAGGTCAGTTTAGACTCAAGATATGTGCTCTGAAGGCAAGCTATTAGAAAATCTAGCATCAGTAGAAAATCTCCCTGATTTTTTTAAATTTAAGTTGAACCAGTTTTAAAGAAATAACATCCTCCTCAGGTATCTGCAAACATTGCAGTACCCTAGGAAGATCAGAAAATTAAATCTATTAAAAATGATTGTGGCCTTGTCTACATACAAACAGTTCTATCAGTTTAGTTACAGCACTTGGAGTGCTTGTCTCTGCTCAGCATAATTAGGGGCATCAAATCAAGTAGAGGTTTATGAACAGATTCAGTGGAATTAGTAGAACCTGTGTTTGATAAGGTCTACCACAGATGTAAAATTGGCTAATTTATTCCAATGTCCAAGATAACTGAAAGGCAAGAAGCATGATTCATTTGTGTTTGATTTAAGACTATTTACTATTGAAATGAGAATATGATCATTAGTGTTTTAATAGTTATAAAGCTTACATTTTTTGAATCTCAACATCTATTATTAAATAATTTCCAGACCACTCTGCCATAACTTCCTGCAATTATGAAAATGTAAATGAATACATTTTTGAAAATGCTTGCAACCCATAATTTTGCACAACTGGGAAAATTTAAATAGATAAAAATTGAAAAAAGCTTAAAAATACTCAATACCTATCAATATGATAAAAGTCTGCCAACCCTAGCTGTACATTACAAAAGTCAGTTGAGATACAGAAAAGAAATAAAAGCCTTTGAGCAAAGCTCAGATATCTATGTATTAGACTCAGCAGACCATGGCTACCGAGCCGATGGCTGCCTGACAGTAGTGGCTCCAGCGCACATAGAAAGAGCTGTCGCTGTCTGGCATTACATGGATCTTGCATGGTCTTGCTCACACCACTCCTGCCTGGAACTGTAATTTTATTAAGTATCATCTGTATCAAAAGTTCATACATACCATCATCATCCTTATCTGAATTATTCTCTTTGGATCCTCCTTTCATCTTATTCCACTGAGGACGTGAGCCATTAAAGTAGTAAATGCTACCTACAAATTCAGATAAAAGGTTAGTAACTGGAAGAGTTCTGGGAACCAGAAAGAGAAATGAGACATGCAAGCTTTGAATATGCCAAGTGTTAAATTCTGCCCTCATCCACACACATGTAAATCCCATTTACCTTCACCGGAAACCAGGTGTACGCATCAGAGAAGAAATGTGACAAAGACGTAGGAAAATTTGAATGTTATTTCTAAAATAATTTTTTCCCCAGCAATCTAGTCAAAATACAGCTTTATTTAGAAATTTCTCTAAGGTGCCAGCAGTTTCTTTTGGAGAGAATTCTCCACCAGTTTCTAGGTTATTAAACTTTCCTATAGAGTAGTAAGTAGAAAATTTGGAGTATACCAATGTACTAGTTTCAGTAACCCCATAATACTGGTGTGAACATATTCTGATGGAAATGCGTGTGTTACAAGCGAAGAACATGAATCAGTCAATATATACACAGCAGTAAAAAAAAAATGCAGTACCAGCCACTATCACTAGTAGTAAAACTTCTGAGGGACAGCTTCCTTTTTCTACTGGAGAGCAGCAAACAGCTCAGAAATGAAAGTAAGTTACATGATATGATTGCTTTTATTCTCCATGGAAAAGCAGGCGAGTCCAGAAATTAGACTATGTGACAGAGGAGTTCACTTCCACCTGTGCAGACTATACAAGTGTCCCTCCCATTCACCATTTCCACATGAGTTTTTAACCAAACACAAACACAGAAGTTTAAAACATTGCAGCTCTCCAACCCAGCTTGTGCTCACTAACTCCGAAACCACCCTGTGTAAATAATGATTTCATGGACTGTACAGAAATCATGACCTCAGTCCAATACGGTGATTTTTCTAGCAGTGGGAAGGTGGAAGTGGGCATTCCCACTTTTATCTCCCTGCTGTTGGAAAACTCATGGTATTGGGTTAAGCTGGTTGCTCAGGCCAGGAGGGGTATCTCACCATACAACATTAGCTTGTCAACCCACACCAGGGCAGGCACTGGGGCCTGGCTTGCCCCACAATCAGCTCCAGCCAGAGCCACTCCTGCTCCTTCGGAAAGGGGACAGCGAGGGAGGGAGACGTGATGCTGACAACACATAGTGATTAAAACCCTCAGCACAACCCACTCCATGCCAGTCCCAGATGAGAAACCACTGTGCCACCTGGTGAGCAGCTGAGACCAGGATCTGCCATTTGGAGCATGGACAGGTGTGTGTAGAGGCCTTGCTTTGACAGGAGGAATGTTGGTGAAGGGATAAAACCCCCACTGGTTCCACCCCAGTTCCCTGGAATAGGACCGGCCCACCAGCCAACTCCCAGGATGGGTCTGGCCAGCTAAACCCCGAGAAGCAACCGTAGCCTCAATGAGGAGGCAGAAACAAGGATGCCCTCTTCCACCTCCAGTTGTTGAGAAAATTGCAACAGTTTGGGAAGAGAGAAAGAGACACTTTTCAGCAGTCATGCATATTGTACGAAACTCAATAGCTTATCTGTGAGGCTGCTGTGAATTTAAACAAAAAACTAGGATTTTGCTGTGCCTTATCCATAATGACTACATTGGCAGCAGTTAGCTTAATCAGTTTTCTGACGAAGGCAGAAGGAATTATAGCAAGGGACACCTACCAAAGAGCTAGTCTACACTCATAACTTTCAGCAGCACAGCTGTATTGACACAGTATCAGCACAGCTGTGCTGCCGTAAGAGTGTTTGTGTAGTTGTGTTACATGGATGGAAGTTCCAAAGGGGCAGCCATGTTAGTCTAGTAAAGCAAAAAAAAGCAAGGAGTCTTGTGGCACTTAAAGACTAACAGATTTATTTATCGCATGAACTTTCATGGGAGAAAATCCCACTTCGTCAGATGCTTTGGCAGCTCTCCTGCCAACCCAATGTAAGAGCACCTAACCAAGTGGAGGCACCTATGTCAGCAGGAAAGCATCTTCTGGTGACACGCTGCTGTCCATATTAGCTTTTATGCTGGTAAAACTTATATCGCATAGTGGGTGTTTCTTCAAAACACTGTAGGATCAAGGTGTTCCAGCATAAGTGCTAGTGTAAACAAGGCCAAAAAAAATCCATTTTTACGCTTATTATCTTTAACAAAGTCTGACTACCTTCATGTGAAGCAAACAGGAGTCCTGTGGCACTTAAAGACTAAAAAATTTATTTATTGCATGAGCTTTCGTGGCAGAAAATCCCACTTCGTCCAGTGTCTGACAAAGTGGGATTTTCTCCCACGAAAGCTCATGCAATAAATAAATGTTAGTCTTCAAGCGCCACAGGACTACTTGTTTTTTTCACTGAACTAGACTAACACAGCTGCCCCTCTGGAACGTAACTTCATGTGGTTTATCTTATTCAATTACAAGTATTTTTAGAGCAATTTTCAGCATATTTACAGTATCTATTGTTAAAGCTGCACCAAGATTTCCTAATAACATTCACCAATAAGGCACAGAAGCAAATCCATTCAAAAAAAAAATAAGCAGCAGCAGCGCTGGACTGTAAAATCAAACGCAAAACATCTTCCAGTTAATGAATGGTTTCAGAGCTCAGGGAGGTAGCTCACAACACTCAGTCTGACTCCAGAGGTACCACCGCTTATCACTAGCCAAAAATACCTACAAGCAATTACATTTCTCAGTAGGCCACAAATTAATGTCTTATTTCAAAGAAAATGTCCTTGTCAAAGTGAACAGCCCTCTCAGAAATACAGCTGTTCTGACTGAGATACTCACCTAGGAGTTTCCGGAGTCCCAGTGGATCTCGAATTACATATTGTTTCACTAGGAGTCCGTTGAGTCCTTGAAACGTGGGGGAAAGTGTTCGAGACAGAAGGGTCTGAGGAGAAAAGAAAAGACTGTCGTTGGAGACTTGTAAAAAAACAACAAGCAGTTGTGTGGCACTTTAAGACTAACATTTATTTTTTGCATGAGCTTTCGTGGGAGAAGATCCCACTTCCTCAGATGCTTCGAAGGAATGAAACTAAATGCAAGGGGGTGTAAAACATAGGATCAGGTCATAAAGTAACAGCAAATCAGAGCAGTTTACAGGCTTGAAGCCTGGAATCACTTGGCAATCCAAGGAAATCACACAGTGGTGTCTAAAATATCTGAAGGTCACATCTTTCTTCCTGTGCCTAGATTCATTCGCTAAATAGTATACAATGAAGCGACTCTGCCAGGGATATGGAGAGGTTACATTCGTTAATGTTGGTGAAGCGCTTTGATTTTCTCAGATGGAAAAGGCTAGATAGGAGCAAAATAATAACCTAGCAGATTCCACAATAATGAGACTATATAAACTTATAAGTAATCTGCAATGTCCTGATTAACCTTGAGGGTGATCCATGGATGCTAGAGCTGACTCGAATTGTAGATCAAATTCCAATCATATTAGTCACTGGTTGACCTGGCCTACCGTCACACACAGTACTCCCACTGCCATGAAGAAGCAAAGCTGTTAAATAATGTTTAATGCCTACTTTAAACTGGCAGAAGCAAAGAGCCCTACAATGAACCTGGTACTCAGGCCAGCTTTCCACTAGAAGTTTCTGCCAGTGTAGCTATGTTCGTTAGGGGCACAAGGAGGTGTGATCCTTGATTGACAGAACTCTGTTGGATGAAGCCCCTGTGTAAAGACTGAGCAAAACCGTGCTTTTACTGAAATAGCTCGCCTTTCTTGGGGGAGATAGTTTTACCATTCCAGTTCAAAGCATGGTTTTGCTTCACAGACATGTGCACACAACACATGTATATACCAGTATTCCTAAACAAGGAAAGCAGAAATAGCTTGAGTTCTTCACTTATTCACTGCGCTGGGATATTACAGGGAGTCTCAGGAAGGCAGAATTTCAGCAGAGAAGAGCACGTTAGAGAACTTTTAAGTCAGAACTTACATGTTTGTGTCACTTTAAATCTCATTTTACCAACCTTTCTGTTAAATTTTCTTTAAAAAGTGTGGTCTATATGGCTAAACCAGTTCAAAACCTGTATCTGTTTAGAAATAGAGATAGCTTAAATTACTGTAACCCCCAAAGGTGGATGTAGTGTCAGCAAAACAAACTATATTGATATAAACACTCTTGTACAGACGTAAATGCATCCACACCTGAGGCTTCACAAACTTAAATTATATCTGCTGGCCATGATCCAAAGGGGTAGCTGTGTTAGTGTAGTTCAGTAAAACAAACAAACAAAGGAGTACTGTGGCACTTAAAAAAACAAAAATTTTCTTTGCAAAAAGTAAATTTGTTAGTCTTTAAGTGCCACAGGACTCCTTGTTTGTTTGCATATCTATTTGGAAACAGATACAGTTAAATCAGAACTAAAATTTTGAGAAAAATAGCCCTAAAGACATTAGAAAGTTAAAGGCAAGAAAATTTAAAGAAAAATGCGCAGGGAACTCACATGCTTCCTTCATTTCCATAATTGCTCTGGTGAAGACAAACATAAAGCTAATCTATTTTTAAAACTTTCTTCCAAAGGGGCAGCCGTGTTAGTTTAGTTCAGCAAAACAAACAAGGAGTCCTGTGGCACTTAAAGACTGACAAATTAATTTATTGCATGAGCTTCGGGGGCGACAATCCCACATAGTCAGCTGCCTTGAGTGCCACAGGACTCTTCATCTGTTTGAGTGGACTAAACCATAGGTCAGCAAGCCCCGGCACGCGTGCCAAAGACGGTACGTTGGCTGAGCCTCAGCAGGACGTGACGTGGCTCAGGCTCCCCCGCAGGCCCCGTCCCCCCAGCAGCATGCAAGAGTGGCTTGCCATGGCTCGAGGCCCCCGTCGGCTGCGTTTCCCCGCTGGGACGCGTGGCCGGCACGGCTAAAGAAGCTGTGGGGTGCTGGTCTCCTGGCCGTGCTGGTCCCACCCTCGCAGGGCAGGGCCGCTGGAGGGGAGTGGGGGCTTGGCCCACCCAGAGCGGTCACCGGCCCCGACTCCAGGCACTGGGGGCCACCTGCCAGCGGAGCCGGTCCTGACCCCGCCCCAGCACCTGCTGAGGCTGCGCTGGGCGGGGCCGGCCCGGGCCAGCAAAGGTCGCCGACCCCTGAACTAAACCGGCTGGCCTGTGGAAATCGGCGAGGAAAGGGATCAGCGCCTGGCGAGGGGACCTGGCTCAGAGATCTCGATAAGAGCGCCCAAGTCTCCACAGCCCCCAGCTCTCGCCAGGGGCTCAGCCCAGGACAGTCCGCCCGAGCCAGCAGAGAGGCTTGATTTTTGCCACGATCCGAGTCCCCAGCTGCGGGCCGGTGATTTCTGAGGGGCTCCAGCCTGGCCCGGGGGACGCTGTGAGGCAAGTGCTCGGCGCTGTACATCGCGGCAGGAGGCCTGGCCCCGCCTGCCGCTCTCTCCCCCCGCAAACCAGGCGGGGAAGGGCCCGAGGAGGCCCGGCCCCTCCGCCCGGGCCACTCACCGGGAGCGCTCCGCCGCCCCGCGCCCGGCTTAGGCCCCAGCGGCCGGGCGGGGTCCCCAGCAGGCCGAGCCGCCGCCAGCGCGGGCCCCGCAGCAGCAGCGTCATGCCGGCCCCGGGAGGCGAGCGGGCCCCGAGCACGGGCCTCAAGGACGCCGCCGCCGCCGCCGCCGCCGGGCCCTGAGGGAAACCGGAAGTGGCCGACGAAGGCGGGGCAGCCATCTTGGAAGCGGCTCCTTGCGGGCAGCTGCCAGTCTTCAAGATGGCCGCCGCCCCGGCCGGGGGGCCGCTCTGCCCTGCAGGCGGCAGCGCCCCCTGGGCCCCGGTGGGGACACTGCAGCCCTGGACCCGCCCGGCCAATGCTGGCTCCTCCCAGGGTCCCCATGGCCTGGCCCTCCTGGGTCAGTGCAAGGACCCCTGATCCATCCTGCTTCTCCCGGCCCACCTGCGAGCGGCCAGCACTTGACTGTTCATTCTGCCCGGTGGCCACAGATGGAGACAACCGCACCCGCCGTGGACTGAGCTCGTGGGCAGCCTTGGCCCTCACCACGGCCCCCAGCAAGGAGTTCCACAAGTCAGCTGGGCATCGTGTGAGGACAGAGCCAGCCCCAACATGTACGTGAACTACGCAGTCAACTAGGGTTACAGGTTTTAAGAGGCATTAAATGAGATGGAAAAACATATTATCATTTTTCTCTGTATCAGACATGCGTTGGGGGCACCAAAATCATAGTTCGTCTAGGGTAGGGGTCTCAAATGCATGGCCCACAGGCCACATGCGGCCCCTAAAGCTATTTTCTGCAGTCTGCAATGACACTATTGTTACCAATATTTGCTATATTGTTGTATGGAAGGGTTTCAGTGGAGAGGCCCTTGGGCTAACATGCTAGTTCTCATGTGGCCCTCATGGTGATTTGAGTTTGAGACCCCTGGTCTAGGGCACCAAAAGCCCTTGGGCCAGCCCCGTGTGAAACAGCACTTCCTGGCACTTGTTTTAAACCTGCCATCTGTTGACTTCATAGGGAGACCCCAGTTCTTGCGTTACGAGAGCGGTAAATAGCATGTTAATTTTTTTCATGTGATTGTATTGATCTATGTCATATCCCCTTAGTTGTCTCCTTTCCAAGATGAGCACTCCAGCTTTTTAATCTTGCCTCAGACATGAACTCTTCCATACCCCAATCATTTTTGTTGCTCTTCTCTCTACCTTTTCCAATTCTAATTTATCTTTTTTTGAGATGGGGCAACCAATGCAGTAATCCAGGTGTCGGTGTACCATGGATTTATATAGTGGCATTACAATGTTTTCTGTTTTATAATCTGTTCCTTTTCTTATGGTTTCTAACATTTGGTTAGGTTCTTTGATTGCTGCTGCACATTTAATAGGTGTTTTCAGAGAACTACCCACACTGTTGCTGAGATCTCTTTCTTGAACCATAACAGCTTAGACCCCATCATTTTGGATGCATAGTTGGGAATATGTTTGCCACTGTGCATTACTTGAGTTGAGAAATGCAAGCTGCTGTTTTGTTACCCAACCACCCAGTTTAGTGAGATCCCTTTGTCACTTTTCATAGTCTGATTTGGACTTAACTATCTTAAGCAATTTTGTAACTTCTGCAATCTGTGTCAAAGGCTTTCCTGTCCCGGTACACTGTGCTCACGTGGGACATTGATTTTGCGTACATTCCAGCTGGACCTTCCTCGACACTAGTAAAGAAACTGCCCCTCGTGCCAACTAGCTGCCTTGTGTATGAGATATGGATCTAGGGTGTGATATCACAAATATATGTCTGCATAATGATCTCTCTTAATACATTGACAAACAAGCTGACAGGTGAGCTCACAAATTATGCAGATTTGGGACAAGCAGCAATAGCTGCAGCGCTTTTTGGATATAAATGGCCACACTCCTGGATCTGTGCATCATTCTCACCCCAGCCCTTCAGTGACTCCAGACCAGGGGTCTCAAACTCAAAACACCACAAGGGCTGCATGAGGACTAGTATGTTAGACCAAGGACTGCACCACTGAAACCTTTTCATACAACAATATTGCAAATATGGGTAACAAAAGAGTTGTTGTGGGCTGCAGAATATAGTTTTAGGGGCTGCATGCGGCCTGTGGGCCATGTCTTTGAGACCCCTGCTCTAGAATGAGAGCTGAATGGACAATGGAGCAATGAGCAGTGATCATCTGTCTGGAAGCCTGCAGCACTGGTTTGCTAATGGTCAGTGAGAAATAATTTTTAATTAGAAAATTCCCAGTGGTGCCATCATAATTCAAATATGTAAGTCCATTAATAGTTACTGTGACTCACAGCACTGCAATATGGAGATGGATTTACAAAAATGGGGTTCCCAAACCATTGTGGGGTAATAAAATGCACATCCGCATCTTGGCTCTAGCCTGCCTAGCTACAGACTGTATCAAGAGAAAGGCCTACTCTTCTGGGTCTGCTTGTCTGTCTGATCTGAATGGGGGCTGGTCAGGGAAGGGGCATGATGCTCACATCTTTAACATTACAGCACCGTACAGAAAACTGCAAGCAGGGACATTCTCTCCTGAGTAGCAGATTAATACTGGTGACGTGGAAATGCCAGTAGTGATTCTGGGACCCTGTTGGCGCATGAAGCCATGCACTGCCAACCTTGATGGCATGAAGGAAAGATTCTGCTACTGGCTCAGGAGGTACAGAAAGACTGTTGAATGAGTTCTGGTAAATTGAAGCTGTTGATAAACTGAGAGTGGTGTTAAATCACTGGAGTAGATCTCAAGCAGAAAAAAACATCCCACTGGTTATAGCTGCATGTTGTGCACAGCATAATATTGTTGAAACAAAGGGGGGAAAAATACTGCCAGGGTGGAGGGGCAAGGTTAACCACCCTTCTGCCAAATCTGAACACCTAAACACCACGGCTATTAGAAGAGCCCAACATGGAGCAATGCATTTGAAGGAGGCTGTAAAAGTTCATTTCACTCAGCCACAGTAGCATTCTTTTGTTGTCTTGCATAATTTGAACCAGGTATTTTTTTGGTTTTTGTCTGCTGGCATCTGTTCTGTTGTGCCTGCTGCAAATTATAAATACTGCTGGGCCTGGTGCGTTGCCTGCCACTATGAATTGTGGGCTGCTTGCTATTAGTTTATTAACATGGCTTAGTGTTTTTCTGGCAGTGTGACAGGGGTGGTGCTTGGTGTGTGTATAAGAACTCTGATTTCTTGGCTTTCACTGTGTATTCTGCTAAAAATTCAAAGCATCCCCAAAAATTCAGTATATTGAAAAGTGAAAACACATATTTTACAAACTTTTAACCTCATGAAATGGGCTGAAGTTTTTAAAACTCCACTGAAAAGGAAGTAAACATTTTTGTAAACAGAAAGGTAGTTGAGTTAGCTACACATACACCAGTCCGTGGCTTTCACAGGTCATTGTCTATGAAATTGTGGTTTTCCTTGTTATCAGTGACAGGAGGTGCTGGGGTGAAACAGTTGCAATCTATAATGCCCTGTGATATTTTGGGGGCGCAGGGAGCAGTAACCCTTGAGTTCTGCAAGGGATGCAAACACTGGTGAGGCTGGGATTGAATTTGCTGGACAGCAGCATTTGGGTTTACTGCTTGAGAAAACCCATTATTGTCCTGGCGTACTGTTTGCTTCTTGTCCTGCTGGGACTCCAAGGCCTCTTGTCTTTCTCTAGGTGCTTGGTCACATTGTCCCTACAAGCTCTTGTTTGTGGTCTGATGCAGCACTGGCTTGTAGGATGTCTCAGAACATGCCCTCCCTAGAACTCTTCCTTTTCCTCTACTTTGGGACCAGGTCTTCTACAGGAGTTGAGGAGCACCACACCAAGACCTGCTAGTAAAAACAGACATGCCCCATTAGTCCCATAAATACTTCTAATGAGAAATGGATATTGGCAATTCAGCTTTGGAACACCTCATTACAGCTCCAACCATGATGAGTATGACCTGGCAAGGATGGGCTGGGAAGGGGATTTTCTGCTTCATGAAATTATACAATTCTGGCTGCTGTTCCATGGGCAAGAGTACAGGACAAATGCCTTGAAAATTGGCACTATTTTTCATAGGCAGTTGTAATTTTAACTGATTTATCTCACAAAAGAATCCAGCTGATATTGGTGTCCTGAAGCCACCTGGACCTGTATGCCACTAGCGTGTTTACTGCAATGGTGCCAACTGAACTCATTGCAGAGTGGCATGGGGAAGTATTTTACTGCAGAGGGAGAAATGAGGCTGCCATCCCTAGACACTTTGAGGAGAATATTTTGTCACCTGTGTGTGTGGGGAGAGGCTTTGTAACTGCAGCTCTGGACTAGCCATAGACACGTGGACATTTACAAGCAGATTGGATAGAGATGCAGGCAAAAGAGTATGACAGGGATCAGCAGCAATCCTGTAATCATCATCATCATTTCAGGAGGATAAAAAAAGGACACCCCTTGTCATATAAACAGACTCCTCTGTCTTCCCTGCTGCCCCTCCCCCCAATGCCTAGCCCAACAAAGGAATGAAAAGCAGATGCCAACTCTACCTCTGGCTGTCCTCCTATCTGAGCATGATGAATCAATGCAGATCCTGGAACTGGACTGCCATAGGGTTGTTCAGGAATTTGTTTTGAACTTTATTTTCTCAAGCAAGCCAATAAAACAATGCAGAGTTGTCTTGTGCATTCAGCAGTTGGCTGAGTGATATATTTAAATGGGGTGGGTGAAGGCGAGGAAGGAAAAGAAAACAAAACACTGTAAGGAAGATGCAGCCATATGCTTACCTGAGTTTCCTTCCTTTTCATCAGGCTGATCTACGCTAAATTCCTGTGCAATTTCAAACAGGTCCTGGCCTGCATGGCATGGTTGAAGTTGTCTCATGTCTTCCCTTACCTACCTTCAGTGTTCATAGCAGCAGTTTCCCATAGTGCACTGAAGAATCCAGAGATCTGGCCAGCTGTTACAGGATCCTTCCCTGTTCGTTATTAAAGTGTAAGGTCTGTGGGGCTGCACCAAATTTTTTACCCTCCCCGGCCTTGTAATATTCCTGGAGAAACTCCTTTGCTTTCATGCAGGACTGCTGCCAATCCCCATCATGCTCCTCTGCCTGCTGCCTCCCCTTCCAATCTGCTTGTACATGTCTGTTTCTACAGCTAGTCCATAACTGCACAGCATCTCCTCCCCACAGCAACTGGGGATTCAATACTTCCTGCCCGCCTCAGGCGGGAGTGCCTCTGGTACTACTTTGTGTGTGAGAACTCAAAAGTGAGTTGCTAGGTGCGCTCAGCAAGGTGGGCAACCTGGAAAGGGCATTTAAAAAACACAAGGTTTTTAAACTGGGGGGTGACATGGTATAATTTTTCAGTCTCTGATCCCTTTGGCAGTGGAACTTGAAACTGTGAGGGGAGATATTGCTCTTGCAGGGACTGGGGGATGCGTGTTGGAGGACTGTTAGAATTGACGTAATCATACAGTGTCTATAGTCCCACTGCGTAGACCTCAGTAGGCTGGCCACGGTTTTATGCTAGTTGGAGTGGTGGCATTACTACATCACTGTAATAGGACACTGACAGTACCAGACAGATTTGAGTGTAGAGACACATACAGCAGGTCAACGCATGTGGGACTTAGGTCAACCAACCCTGTAATGTAGACCAAGCGTCCAGGTCTCTTCATTATACTTATTCACTCATTCTATCTGCACTTTTTTGCATGACTGACTGCTCCCCTTCCCTTGAAACCTCGCCTGTTCTACACTGAAAACTTACTTTGACTTAGCGACACTATTGAGCACCAGGGCTATGCTGGCCTAAGCCCCAGGGTAGACATAGAGCAATGGAAGAATGCTTCCATCAACCTAGTTACTGTTGTCTGGGGAAGTGGAGTTTCTACAGCAATGGGGGGAAAAAAAATCCTTCCGTTGCTGCAGTCTGTGTCTACACTGTGAGTTACAGTAGCATAGCTATTCATATGGCCCTCGTCTCCTGCTCAGAGCTTCTTTTTGTGATTACCCTATTTTGTTAGCTGGTCCCTCAATGTTACTGTCAGTAGATAGTCCTCCTTCTCCCTCACCTGGTGGATATTCACCAGGAATCTCTCCTTGTTTCCCCTCTATACATGCTCTCTGGATATCTCCATTCACTGCCATTGTCTTTTTTCACCTCTGTGTTGGTCAGACTCACATTCCTCTCTCAACCTGGATTCCTCTTCAGTGCAGGTTCATCTGTCTCCAACAGCTTTTTAATGAAAGGTTATAATGCCATATGAAAGTTTAGTAGTACATCTTTGCTCCTCCTTGGTGTCTGAATTAACACTCCCTTTTTGGAAGAATTTCTTAGGACATTAATTGTGTGTCTGTCTATGCTGCACTGTCTCTTAGCATATTAACATCCTCCTTATGCCTGGAATCTATTTCTATCATTGGCTTGACTGTCAAATGGTTTAATTTTATGTCTCTAAATTAATCTATCTATCGGGTTGACAGAGCTGGTACCATGACAGTGGGTAACAACTTGTGAGACAGAAATTGAGGGTCATGAAATAGCATGAAATAGCAGGCTCCTACTCCTTAGGCTGCCAGAGACTCGATTTGATACAGAAGTGAGGAGTTTAAACCCCAGCTGTCTAAACTAAGAAAAGACTTAACGTCTAAAAACATGCTAGCCAATGTGTTAAGCCTCCTCTGCACCCCCAAGGTTCATCATGACCAGTTAATACATTTAAAAGGTGCTAAATGTTATTTCTACCAAGTGCGAATCATCTTAGCTATCTCCATAAAAAAATATCTTTTAACAAATCATGTTTATTACAGCAGTGCCTCAGGACCACCCATAAGTAGAACCCCATGTGCAAGACACTATACACCAACAGCAGACCTTCTCATTTAAATAGAAAAAGACAGGCCCAGCCTGGGGCATGGGGGAAGAGGTAAACACACAAGCAGAGTAAATATTCACTGGTGGCAAAAAGCATGTTAGTCCCATTTCGGTGTGGGGGAGTGGAGAATGCGGGCTTAATTGGGGGGTGGTATCAGCTAAGTGGAAAGAAAAGTGAATGGAGAGCAGACACTGAAGGCAGAATTGTAATGAGGCCCTTCCCTAGGCCAGGCCTTATCTATGTTGGAAAAGTGCAGTCCTTTAACTAAACACAAACTGCAAGCAGCTTAAAGTGGTGCCAGCCACTAATGCAGACTCGCATCAAACCATTTAAAAACTTTGCTTACATCAGTGTATTGTGTGTTGGTATGTTAGGCCTAGGCTACAGACAGAACTTGCGCTGTTTAACTAAACTGATCTTAAAACAGATTTCAAGTAAACTGGGGCAATTTTTTTAGACATTACTGACTTCAACTAAATTGATACAATGAAGGGATTAAGCTGGTTTAAGTGCACCTACATCAGGAATTTCCACCAGTTTCATTAGGCCTTGTCCATATAGATTAGCAAAGGCTGAGTCTACACTAAGATTTGGTGCCAAGGTTGAGTAACAACTACTCTCCTGGACCCCCTGCAACCAGAGGAGCATAATTCGGTTACTCACATAAGAGTACGCCTACATTCAGAACTAGGAGTGTGATTCGTACCTTGAAAAGACATTCACTCTAGTTGTCACGGAGGCAGTAAAACTAAAATATAGCCGTGGCAACACAAGCAGCGGGATGGGCTGGCTGCCCTGAGTGTTTCCCATTAGAGATGCTAATACGTACCTGGGATGGATAGCTCACCCCACTACCAAAGCTATGCTATTATCCATAACATGCTGGCATGAGTATGTCTTCTTGAACTGGGAATTGCACTTCCGGGTCAAAGTGTGGACAAACCCACATGACAGACCCAACTCAGACCCCCCCCTCCACTAGAACATTTTAGTCCTGATGCAATAGTTGCATATTCAGAGAGGCTTGAAACCATATTTTACATTTCAGTGACTCTTTACAAACATAACATGTAATTGAGTTGTGATGCTTGAAGTCCTACTCCCCTGCCTAAATCAAACTCTCAAAGCACTGTCACCAATCATGAGATGCGAGCAGGTACGTGAGAAACCAGTACAAAGATACAGGACGCTGCCTTTTGTAATGCTGAGTATGGAGCATGGTACAATTAGTGGGAGATGCAAGAAACCTTGACTAACGTGTCTCAGATGAATTCCCGAGCTCTATTATTAGCCTGACAAGATGTATTCAGGAACCAAAATATCTGAAATCACAACTCTTGGAGTTCATACATCTGATGACATATTGCACAGGTTAAAAGTGTGCAGGTACTTTTTCTCCTTCAGTGTATGAAATGTAACCTTGGAAAAGGTGACTTCATTCCCTGCCCTTGGATTGGTAACAGTTTCCTTTGGGAGTGTATCCAATACTCTGAGCAGACAGATATTATCTGATCTGGGTTTGGCCATGCTGGGATATGTGCCAGTTATGACCTCATTGAATAATACTGTGCATAAAAATAAGGGTATTTACTACTGGTGAAAGGTGCTGACTGCAGACTAAAAGCTTCAATTTTTCTACTCAACAGGTGCACTACAGGAAGCCATAGTGATCTCCTCTGGCCCATATCCCTCAGCCCAGGTCCAGAGAGACCTCCTTCAAGAGTGCATCAAGGAAGAAAGGTCAGTTTCCATAGCCTACTCACTCCTTGGCCTCTTTTTAAAGCCTGATGACAGAAGGGGCAACTTCCACCCCCTGCCATGGTGCTGTTTGCCCCCATGAGCCCCAGCAGCTACTTGGCATTTGGGGCACTATGGGTTTTTCAGTTCAGCATAGAAGTTGGTGATAGCCAGGCATTTATTGGATTTGGGTTTTTTGTTTATTTACAAAGAATGTATAAAGTCCAGAGGATTGGAAAAGAGCAAATACAGTGCCCATCTATAAAAAGGGAAATAGGGACAACCCAGAGAATTATAGCCCAGTTAGTTTAACCACTGTACCAGGAAAAATAATGGAGCAAATAATTAAGGGATCCATTAAAAAACATCTAGAAGAGAAAAAGGTGTTAAATGATAGTCAGCATGGATTTGTCAAGAACAAATCATGTCACACCAACCTCATAGCTTTCTATGACGGGTAACAAGTCTTGGGGATAGAGGAGAAGCAGTAGATGTGGTATATCTAGACCAGGTATGGCCAAACTGTGGCTCAGGAGCTGCATGTGGCTCTTGAATGAAAAAGTGTGGCTCACAGAAGAATATCAGCAAATCAATTTAGTAGGTAAAAGCATATGGCTATGTGCCTCAGTGCGGCTCTTGAAGGTTTAATAATCAACTTACGGAACTCAGGAGCCACACAAAAGTTTGGCCACCCCGATCTGGACTTTAGTATGGCTTTTGATACAGTCTCACATCACCTTCTCGTTAAACAAGGGAAGTACAATCTAGATGGAGCTACTATAAGAGGGGTGCAAAACTGGATGGCTACATGGCTTCTCCTTAGGCACAATCAATCAAATCATAGGGCTGGAGCCACTACACCACAAGTTGTCTGCTCTTCCCATTACAACAGGTGATTTGACTTCACTCTCCTGTGTTGTTTCAGAATCTTAACTGCTTTGATTTGCTGTTACTGTGTGACTTGATCCTGTCTCTTACGCTCCCTTGCATTTGTTTGCAACCCATTCTGTAAGTTTCCCTATCTTCAAAGCATCTGACAAAGCAGGATTTTCTCCCACAAAAGCTTGTCAGAAAAATAAATCTGTTAGTCTTTTAAGTGCCACAGGACTCCTTTCTTCTTTTGCTCCCAGTTAGCAGTTATCAATAGCTCCCAGTCATGCTGGAAGGGCATAATGAGCAGGGTACTGCAGGGATTGGTTCTGTTCAATATTTTCATCCATGATTCATTTTAGATGATAGCATAGAGAGTGTACTTATAAAATTTGCCAATGATACCAAGCTGGGAGGGGTTGCACATGCTTTGGAAGATAGGATCACAATTCAAAATGATTTGGACAAACTGGTGAAATGGGCTAAAGTAAACAAAATGAAATTCAATAAGACAAATGCAAAGTGCTCCACTTGGGAAAGAACAAGTCAGCTGCACACGTACAAAATGGGCAATGACTGCCTAGGAAGGAGTACAGTGGAAAGGGATCTGGATATCATAGTGGACCACAAGCTAAATGAGTTGAGTGTAACACGGTTGCAAAAAAAAAAAAAAAAGAGGAAATGCCATTCTGGGATATATTAACAGGAGTATTTTAAGTAAAACAAGTAGTAATTCTACCAATCTACTCTGCCCTGATTAGGCCTCAGCTGGAGTATTATTTCCAGTTCTGGACACCTCATTTCAGGGAAGATGTGAAGAAACTGGAAACAATCTAGAGAATGGCAACACAAAGGATTAAAGGTCTGGAACACTTAATTTATGAAGGAAAACTGAAAGAGCTGGGTTTGTTTAGGCTGGAGAAAAGGAGACAGAGAAGACATAAGAGTTTAAGCTAGAGAGAGTTCAGAGGAGGGCAACCAAAATGATTAAAGGGCTGGAGCACAAGCCCTATGAGGAAAGACTGAAAGCATTAGGCTTATTTAGTCTGCAGAAGAGAAGATTGAGGGGGGATTTGATAGCAACCTTCAGCTACTTGAAGGGATGCTCTAAGGAAGATGGAGCTCGACTGTTCTCGGTGGTAACAGAGGACAGAACAAGGAGCAATGGTCTCAAGTTGCAGTTAGGGAGGTCGAGGCTGGATTTTAGAAAATCTTTTTTACTAGGCGAGTGGTGAAGCATTGGAATGAGCTGCCAAGGGAGGTGGTGAAATCTCCATCTTTGGAGGTGTTTAAGGCCTGGCTGGACAAAACCATGACTGGGATGGTTTAGTGGGAGTGGTCCTGCCTCTGGCAGGGGGTTGGACTAGATGACCTGTGAGGTCCCTTCCAACCCTAGGATTCTATGAAGTGTCTAAAAAGGTTTTTAGGAGGAGGAGGGAGAAAAATTATTCTCCTTAACCACTGATGATAGGACCAGGACCAGAAGCAACAGGCTTAAATTATGACAAGGGAGGTTTTGATTGGACATTAGGAAAGAATTCCCAAATGTCAGGTTGATTAACCCCTGGACTAAGTTGCCTAGGCAGGTTGTGGAATCTCCATCATTGGATGTTTTTAAGAGCAGGTTAGATAAGCACCTGTTAGAGACAGTTTAAGAGGGAACTTCATCCTGCCATGAGTGCAGGGGACTGGACTTGATGACCTCCCATGGTCCCTTCCAGTTGCTGTGACTTCTGTAGCATTTTCCAATCCAGTTACAAACTACCTATGTTCAAGCCTGCTTTGTGCAACAAAAAGGAAGGAGATACAGGCAAACAAACAAACCAACCAACCACATTTCCTTCTGAAGGCACTCTTTAAAAAGAAAAGATTCTAGAAGGTTAGTCTTCAAAGATGCCCACTCAAGTTTTTCTTAAATTCCCAGCTCCTGGAGCCATAGCACTATGTCAGAATCCATCTTCATTAAAAATACAGGAAAAAAAAAAAAAAGCAGTTTTTGACTGGAAAATGTAGCTTCAGGACACACTAAAGGCTGAAAAAAACAGAAGACAAATGTTTTAAAATACCTTTTTCAAATTTTAATGTTCCCTGGTGGCCTCACATATGACTTCAGAATGCCTGACGCTAGCAATACTGAATGTTTAGTGTACATACATGTATACACATTGTCTCAACTTAAGTCAGTAGAGTGATCACAGCCTAGATTAGCAAGAAATATCTAAAGATGTGTGCTCTTTTTAAGGGTCTAATTGAGGACACTCACAGTGATATTTTTAACCAAATGGTCTAATTTCCACAAAACTCTTAACCTGGGCAAACTCCTCGGTCCTGTAGTGAATGGGTACGGAGTTCTAACATCAAGATATTCCTCTTCTCTTGGCCCAAACCCTTCTTCTGCTGGGATCCTGCCATCTCCAGCTCTCTCACTATCTTCCTCTGAACCCTAGTAGAAGCATGGGGATGGAGCTGAACTGGAATTAATCTTGTTTATCAAAGACCAGATAAAGCCACTGTATGCTGTCACAATTTACTTATGTTAGATAGAAAATGTACACTGACAACTTCGTTAATGAAGTCTTAAATTTGCCCAGTGGTATCTCATGCCTTTCCAGAATGTTAATCTCAGCAAAACTCAAAACCAGGAAAAAGTAAAAGTAAATGCCCATGCAGCCTTAACAATGACCCTCTAACGGTGGCAATAGCCAAACTCTTTGCATATACCCTAACTGCAGTGACTATAGTAGGTGTAACTGTACTGAATGGTGCAGGGATCAGCAGGACCATCTTGGCAGACCTTTATTTGTTACACGGAGGGGAGCCCCTCTGCCCGACTCCTGTATGTGTGATTGAAGGAGAGAAGCACATGTCTGCCTCATTCCAGCCTTGCAGGTAATTTCAGTAGCAGGGCACATGGGGACTGTCAGCAGCCCTGTGGAAGAGAAGTCATCTGTAGGGTTAGTGAATGGAAGAGAAAGTAGAACATACTGTTAAATGGCATTGTGCCATCTAATGGGGAAAGGGTTGTAAAATTTCTATGGAATAAGCAAAGTGTTTGCAGGTCAGGCAAATGTTGGTAGCTCCTGCTCTGTAGTTCTAAGGCAGAGATGGGGCTGACACTATAATAAGAGGAACAAATAACCCAGGGCATCCCTCTGCCTTTTCTCTGCATCAGAAGGGATAAAGGATGCAGCTCCTGAATCAGAGAAGGGATCCTGATCTAAGAAGTTTGGCTAGTAAGACTACGAGTTCATCTGCTGAGAAAACCTTACTTTAATTGCAACAGTTTAAGTTAGGTACTAGTTGCAGTTCAGCTTTACATTTCTTGTAGCCATTTCTGACTTTTCTGCCTCATTACATGTACTCACTTAAAATCTCTTTGTAGTTAAATTGTTTTATCTAATTCAGTGGCTTTAAATTGAAGCATCTGTGAAAATCTTATGTGGTAACAAGGTGTGTATATATTCTTTTGCTTAAAGAAATACAGACACTGCATAGATTATCATCCAGGGGAGGGCTGGCAATGCAAGCCATATGTTTGAGGGAAAATTTAAGATGGGGGATGTGTTGGGGTCACCCTGAAGGATAACCCAGGCTGATGAGAGCCAAGGTGTAGCTGGAGCTGGAGCAAACACACAGACATACCCTTTGTTTCAATTAGATCACTCACAACAACAAGTTCACTGCCTGTGGTGCTTGTAAGATCAGGTCCAAACATGGCAACACTGATTTGGAGGGAGGTGACTATATAGGTCCTATGTGAAGACTATCCTTACTTTCATGAATGATCTGGAAGGAGTGAGTAGAATACAAATAAAATGTGCAGATAATACTAGGTGTAACAAATGAAGTGAGAACTGAAGAATAAAAACAAAGGAAACTAGAGACAGATTTTAACAGAATTGCAATTTCTTGGACAAAACTTATTGAATTAAAGTACGTTATCAGTTCATTGTATTTAAATGCAAAATGTTTATATTTTATATTAAGTCCCTCAGACTAGACTGGCTGGGAAACCCTGGAAAATGTTACAAGCCTCAAAAGAATTCTTTTAAACACTGTGCCAGAGAAGAATCAATTTTCAGTGGAGTTGGTTTCCTGACCTAGGCAATACTTTGGAAGAGAATACAGACTCCCAACTCTTGGTCCCAAACTTTTGATGTTATTCCCATAGGATGAAACCCAGTGGCTGCTGATTTCTTGTTACCAAGATCCCCAGCCCCACTTGTATAAAAGGGGGTGGGGGCAATCTCAGATTCATGAGGATTCTTGGTTGAGCTAAAGATGTTATGAATTCAACCACACAAAAACCTTTTGTATAGGATTTGAAGGACTGACTCCTACTAGAGCCCTTATTGATGTGATCTCTAGTAAGCTTACTAGCATGTGTTTTATTTTTATGTTGTCTCTTAATTCTTTCAGCTTAAGAAAAAAAATGTGCTTGTTTAGGAAAAGATCTATGGTACCTTAAAACTCTAAGTAATTATGCTGTTAATAGCTTCCGTAGAGAAAAGAAAGCGGACCTGCTCAGGCAGTCTGACTTGCTGAGGAACTCTATGTAGGCAGAGAATGGAGCCTGGAAAACCCTGATGGGGGTGGGGTGACCTGGTCTCTGACCAAGAGAGAGCCAATGAGGAGCTGCAGCCTTTGCTGGACTACAAGGGTGAAATACAGATGCAGTTTCCCTTAGCAGTGACAGTCATAAGTTGAAGAAAGCAAAGGGAGAAATGCAACTCAAAAAAACTTTAGAAAACTATTCTAATCCACATTTACCATGAGGGAGACAATCAGCAGCAGCTGATGTGTTTAAAGTTTACTGTAGCCACAAAAGAGTTTGGGTTGCTTGTGCAAATGCATTGTTTCATGTGCCACCATGATAGCTGTGACAGAAACAGCATAGCTCAAAGAGTCCCTAGCACCTTTTCTGTTGCTGGGCCTTGACTGCAGAATACGATCAAACCAGAACTCCTAACGAGTCCTGGTGTCTCCATTTGGACTTAAAAAAAATGGAGAACTCTTGAGATAGGTGGGTCCCTGACTTGAGCACTGCCCAGCAGAAGGCCCCAGCACAAGTTCTCTTCACTCAGTTTCCTACTGGTCTGGTCATAAAGGGAATACAATTACACAGTGTCCAATTCCAAAAAGCTCATGTATATATAAATTTTGCCTAACAAGGTCTGTAGTCCACAGAATCTTTCAAGAGCCCAACGTACCACAGATACCACCACAGCAGTTTTCTATGACCCCTCCCAGGCTATGATATTTAGTTCCTTCTCCCAAGACTCCAGTTTCAGAATGTCCCCAGACTCTTCCTATCTTGTTCCAGGGCTCTATTCTCCAGCCATCTGCCTATCAGCTCCCAGATTTGTTCCCTCTCCTGACTCTTCTCTGGCAGCCCCAAGTCAGGTCTCTCACAAGGTAACTTCTTGCAGCATTTCACTGCCCAGGCCTGCCTGCACCTCCTCTGCCCAGTGAAAACCCCCCAGGACTAACTCCTTGTTCTGGTCTTGGCTTCCTGTAACCCCTCACTGAGACCTCCTGCAAGAGGACATCTTGCTGCGTTCCACTTGCCCTGGCCTCCCAGCCTTAAAGATCTACTCATCCTCCTGGGATCCATGCTCTAGCATCAGCTTTCTCATATTGGGCTGATGGTCTCTTAAGCAGGCTGGTTTTTCTGCTTCTTCGTAAAAGCCTCTGCCTGAGCTCAGTGTAGCAGGTATTCCCCTGATCTGGCCAGTCTTCACAGTCAACTTTTTGCTCTTTCCCATGGTGCTCTGGATCATCTCCCAACTGCTGCTTTTGGTTCTCTCTGGGTCTCTTCTCTCCTCCTCAAGCAACTCCCAGCTGCCTTTCTCTGTTGTCAGGCAGCTCTAAACGACCCTCTTCCTGACTCACTTCTGTCTGTTGTCCCTCTTCTTGTACTCTATTTATACAGCCCAGGTAGTTCCCCTTTAAAGCCAGCTAGGACACAGCTTAAATTATAAGTAATACATACAAAGAAGCTCATGCACCCCTAAAGAGGCCACTGAGGCTGTCTCTTTACCCTTTTGTTCCTGAGGTTTCATCAGCCAGGCTCAGTAGCAACTCTGTTCTTATTACACAATCAAAGTAAACAAAAGCATTTCAGAAAAATTCCCCTTCCATTCAGTCAACTAGAGCAGTCCGGAAGAGAAGTGGGCACAAGCTCCACTTACTAGGCTTCATCCACACAAATCTGTTAGTGCCTCTCAACCAGAGGGCCAACCCCCGTAGCGCGTCACAAAATCCTCAGCAGCCCCCGGATTTCAGTTCTTTTTCTTCTTCCCAGAAGGAAGAGGCTTTATTTTCCCAAATAAAACCCTTTCAGAATGAAGCCTCACACACTCTCTAACTTCCCGGTGACCAAGGGCCTCCCGCAGGGCTCGATCTGCCGCTCCACGTTAATGCCAGCAGCGCAGGAGAGCCCCTGCCCAGCAGCGCGGCTCCCAGCCCGCTCGCCAGGCTGGCTACTCGCCTCCCGGCCTGCTCCTCGCTCACCTGCTCCTGGGACCCCAGCAGGCCTGGCGGGGGAAGACGGGCTGCGCCTGGCGCGACAGCCCGACCCGGGCCCTTCCAGCCCAGCGCCCCAGCCACCCGGCTCCGCGGGGACCCGGAGAAGGCAGCGAACCGGCCCCGAGAGAGGCGAGCGGAGCCGCCGCCCAGCCCGGCAGCTGCAGCCCCCAAGGCCCCATGGCGCACCAGCCAGACCCGGAAACGTCCCTTCATGTGACCCGACTCCGCCCACTCGCGCGTCGTACGTCACGGCACCTGAGCCAATCGGATTTATCCGCCGCGCCTCCCCTCCACCCGCTCCGCCCCCCTCTCCCGCGCCTGCGTCGTCGTGGCGTGTTTGGCGTGGTTGACGTGCGCGTGTCACGTCGCGCGGCGCTTTCGCTGCCGGAGTCAGCCAATGGGGCGGACCGGTGCGGCGGACCAATGGGCAGGCGCGTCTCAGCGGCGGGTGGGAGCGAGCGGGGAGGCAGGAGCCGGAGCCGGAGCCGGAGCCGGGGGACGAGGCACGAAGGCCGGGAGGCGGACGGGCGAGCAGGCGGACGGGCGAGCCATGGAGCGCGGGCCGAGGAGGCGGCGCCGCCACAGCCGCAGCCCCGAGCACTAGAGCGGCCGCGCGCGCCGGTGCCGACCGAGCCGCCCCCGCCGCCCTCAGCCCAACCGTCGCCTGCGCTTCCCACGGCCGCCGCCGCCGCCGCCGGGTCCCGAGCCCCTTCCCCGCCCGCCGCCTCCTCTATGCGGCGGGGCCGGAGGCCGCAGCCGGGGGCCGGAGCGTGAGGAGGGGCCGAGCCCCGCGCGCCTCGGGTGAGGAGCGGGCCGTTGGCGGCCGTTGGGGGGGGCGGGGGGCGAAGCGGGGCGCTGTGTGTGTTGGGGGGGAGGGGCGCTGGGAAAAGTTGACCGAAATGGTCATTTCCGTTTCCCATTTCATCATCCCCCGGCGGGGGGAGCCGATCCGCCTGCAGCCGGCCAGCCTGGCCGATCCGCCGTTCTTCCTTCCCTCTTCAGCTCTCAGCTGCTCGGGTTCTTTCTCCCGGGAGCCGCCTTTGTGCGCCGCCCTTGCCCCCTTCGCCAAAAAAACCCAGCTGCCCCCCCCCCCGCGTGTTTATAAAGGCAAATCCTGCCCCCCCGCAGCCGAGCCCTGCCGTGCCCTCTGCCCTTTCCCAGAGAGAGCAGCTGTCTGGTGGAGGGGGGCGTGTGCGGGCTTGAAAATCGGCCTCTTCATTGAGGCCCAAGAGCCGGGGTGTTTACACATCGGCTCCTGCTCGGAGGGTGGAGATCTGTTTGGAGATCGGGTTGCAGGAAAGGGCTCCCGTCCCTCCCCCTTTCTGTGGTTTTAGACGCCAAGGCCTCACTTGCCACCAGCAGCCCGGCCTGTGAAAGGAGATCCCAATCAGCGCCCTGAGAGCAAAATTCGTCTGACGTGACATAAAAATTGGGGCACAGGCGGGGTAGTTCTGTCTGTCTGTCCGGGCAAAGGTTAAAGGGACAGCGACAACTCGAAAGTCGCATTTCTTTCTCAGTCGTTAAAGTTACTGGAAGCGGCTCAACGGGAGGAAGATGGTGGGTTCCATATTTTTCCCTGCTTTTCTAGGGGGTTTAGTCCTTTTGAGACACTGTTGGATAGAGTCATGCTCACTGGTTTTCCTGTTTTTGTCAGTTTCCAAAGGGATAGCTGTGTTAAACTAGTCCAGCAAAAAAACCCCAAGGAATCATGTGGCACGTTAAGACTAACAGATTTGTTTTTCGCATGAGCTTTCATGGGAGAGAATTCCACTTTCAGATGCTTCGAAGATGGATTCTGTAAGTTCACCCATCTTCGAAGCATCTGACGAAGTGGGATTTTCTCCCACAAAAACTCATGCGAAAAATAAATCTGTTAGTCTTAAAAGTGCCACACAACTCCTTGTTTTTTTCCCTGTTCTTCCTTTTCTGAAAAAAGACAAAACCCCAAACAGCCTTAGAGCCATCAGCAGTGCAGCAGAGCGGCCCTCCTGCATTTTAAAATGTTTTAAAAATCTAAGTGCTGTGGTATTTAAAGTGTGTTCCATCAGGTCCTAGGTTCGGGTTTTTTTTTTTTTTTCCATTTTAATTAATTTTAATTGAAAATGGGAGAGGAGTCACCAAATAAAAGGGGTGCAGTGGGGCATTTTTACATGGTTGGGTGAGCAGCAGTATAAATGTATGTAATTGCTGGAGAAAAACTGAAACATGATTCATGTTTGACTCCCTCTCTGTGAATAAAGAGAATTCTTTAGCGTATTGTTTGAAATGCTTATGAAACATCAGTGTTGAAGTGGTATGACCTGTTTTGTTCTGTGGGAAGGGTTAAGACAGTGGCAGATCTTTCTATAGATCAATCTGTATTTTTGTGTGGGAGGTTCTGTGTAACTCTACCTATCTGGGGCCACACAAATGCTGATTTCTCTTAGCAGCCAGTGCTGTAGGAGGTCTAGGCATTTAAATACTGGTTGCCTTGGTAGGTTGGTATCTCTCTGTAGGTGTTCTGTAATTCACTCAGGTGCTGCTTGTAGTCTGAAGCTGCATCTTTAAAATCAAAATTGATGTCCCTATCTCCATTTATTATCTCTTTGTGACAAAATGATTAACTGATTTTTTTCATGTCTCCAAGGGATTTGTGGTTTTGGCGGCAGTAACATTAGAAATGTCGAGTTGTGACCGTCAAACTTGATACTCATATATTTTCTGCTTATGAAAACAGGAAGAGATGCATAATACAATAATGACCCTGTTTCCTGTGTTTTAACTCTGACGGGTTGTCCATATGTTGGTTTTGGAAGTGAAGGTATTGGTGAGAAGGGAATGAAAGTTTGCAGTGATGTCATGGGGAGAACCTATTTAGATTATGCTTTTAGCTTTAGAATCTGCTTTATGTAGTTTGAGAATGGGATCAAATATAGCTATGTAGAACATAAGTGGAATATAAAATAAAGTGGAGAGATTCTTGTATGGTTTCCCTTCTCTTGAGTATCATTTTGCAGCACCCGTCTATTGGTCAGTAGAGCAGGCCAGTGTGTTTCTCTGGGGTCAGTGCAGGCTAGTCATGTGGATCATGCTGCACCAACGTTTCCTCCCTCAGTAAACCAGATGGTCTACTTAAAACTGGTGATTATTTAACTGTGTAATTACAACATGAATGAACAATGACAATTTTTTCTGTAAATATATTGGAAAGAAAAGTACTAAGATTGATATTTTTTCTGAGTTCAGTCCATTTTGTTTCCTTTAAGGCATGGGCATGTTGTAGTTTTCACATATAGGCTTGAAATACATAGTTTTCATCAACCATTTTGTCATAAAAAGCAAGCCAAAATGTATGTACATAATTGTCTTGCACAGGAACAAAACAGGATAATTTGAGACTGGTTGGTGTTACTAACTGCTTATGTACATTTTGACTCCTACAATGATGTACATTAAAAGAAAACTTTAGAGCCACTGAATAACTGACATCAATTAGGAGAAGCTGTGTTTTCAGCCTTACGGTAAAGTGAATGGTCTGCACTATTTAAAAACTCTATTTTCAGTACATGTGAATTCTCAGGGGTTTGAAAATAAAAATTATTTTAGGGATGGGGCATTCCTCTTAATCTCATGGTTCAGTAAAAATGGAAAATTCTAATTAACCGTGGAAAAAATTTTTAAAGGAGGCAAAAATTGAAAGACTCTCTGGCTCCATGGATATTTTTAATAACATTCTTAGGTGACGGTTTTCTGTTATTTAAGCTCATTTACCTCTCTTCTGTGTAGACTAGTTGAATTTCAGGTATTCCATGATGGACTGTGGTATAGATTATAACTGTCCCTTGATACTGAAATACTATGGTGATGGATTGCACGGCAAAGGCCTAACAGATACTAATAGATCCCACAACAGCAAATCCAAAATGTTTGGAAATATTTGAGTGGTAGCTACTGTAGTTGCATAGTCAATTGGCTGCTTTTTTCCTTCCTTTTAATTAGCTAGTGAGAATGCAATAGAAGTACTTGTCTGTAATCCAGCTACTGTGTGTGAGAATTAAAGCTTTTACACCTGTTGGCTGCGATTAAGGCGAGAGATTGGTTTCTCCCTAGTTAAGGTTGAGATTAGTATTTTAGTATAAACTTGATTTTTTTAAAGCTTATCTCTACTTTCATGTAATTTAAATCAGTCTGTTTGAAATTTTACAGCGGTGAATGTATATGATGCCTTCAAATATGCTCTTAAGCATGGGCATGTGGCTTCTGCATAATGGGGCTATAAACCTCTGCAGGTCGGAGCTAAGTATTATATAACTTGTGTGCCAGAGGTGCAGGGTAGAGAGAAATCATAGGTACTCAAATTACCCGGCATCACAGGCACAGTACACAAAGTAGATTTATACAGCCATAGGCTTATTAAAATGTCTGTTTTTCATTGCAACATGTAGTGGGTTACTAGGATGGAAAGTTGCTCATGCCTGAGGTCAGAGCTAATGGTGTTCCATTTTAATGCAACCTGAATTAGCAAGCTTTTAAATGATTCTTGAAAAAATTACAGCATTTTCAAGTATCTTCTCTTATGTAATTAAGGTAGTTGTAATCTTAGTATCAGGTTATTGAAGCCTATTGCCTGGTTCACCCTTATTATTCAATTATGATCCAGTTGAGAGTGATGCCAACATAGGATATATGCAACGAGTCATTACAAAATGAAACCAAACCCGGTCACTGCAATGCTAATAGAAGAGGAAAACCCGTACAGAACATTTTGTCTCCTGAAAAAGGCAAGCACATTGCTTCAGTTTGCATAGCTTCCACTGTCTGTGTGATCTGTCTCCAAATCTGCTCTAGATTTTATCCTGCAAGTAGGATGCTTCTCCCATTAAAAAGCCATACCTTTTGGCTAAAGGAACACTGCTGCTTCGTTTGTTTGAGCAAAATATTTCCAAAAGATGGTGCCAGGCTCTGTGGCTCCAAGAGTAACAGTCCTCACACAAAAAAAGATCTTACTTTGATCTAGTGGCTTCCAAGATTAATTTCTGACTATTGAGATCCGTTTAGACTTTTGCAATGGTGCCTTTGGACTTTCTTTCCTTTGCATGAGTCCTTTGGATGGTTGCCTGTATTATAGTTCTTTTGATTAACCAAGATGAGGAATTTGGAAATGAGAGAAGAAATTCTGTCAATGGTATCTGGAGCTTCTTTATCAAAAAGCCCAATACTGTTTACTTTGATTCTCCATCTCTTCTAGTCTCAGACAGTTTTCTAGAGATTTGAGGGAAGGGAGAGGACAAGCTATCCAATAGTCTCAAAAGTGGGGATGGTTGAACACTTGCATACACTTAGCTAATTTGAGAGAGGGTGGCAAATGAGTCTTGGGGCTTGCTAACCTTTGGAAATATTCACCCTCATAAGTCAGATCAGAATCTTACCTTTACCATACTGGTACAGGTTTTCCGTATTGGGCTCAATATATGTCACCATGCTGTTTTGTCATATGCCCTTCCATATTTTTAAGGCATAAGTTGCTAATATTCTTTCTAATGAGGTCAGCTAGTTGATGTTGATTACAGCTTTTAAGGTGCAATGCCCTTTGAGCTCCTAAAAGGACTGCTATTGCGAAGAAGCATGTTGCTACCCCATGTAAATGAAGTGTTGCAATCGCCCTTAAAACCACAGGTGAACAAGGGCCGAGGTGGGTTGAATAAGCTTGTGTAGTTAGAAGTCTGTGTTGTGTTTTCCCCTAGGTCAGGGTTGAAGTTGCTGTCAGGGTGGTGATGTGAATCTGATATTACTGTCTGCATTGTCGCTCCCTGCTGTAAGGATGAATGCAGGACTTTACTTGCAATGCTGTCCTTGGCATTCATACAGTGAATTATTTGTCCTTCAGAAATCTGTAGATGGTCTTTTCCCTTACTCTAAGGAATCCAAACTGTGCTTGTTGAGTGTTATTTTAGAGTAAGATCTCTTCTTCAGATAAAATCAATATTATGTCAGTCTTTAAAGCAGGGGTCTCAAACACGTGGCCTGCTGGCTGCATGTGGCCCGTAGAGCTCTTGGTTACTGATATTTGCAATATCATTGTATGGAAAGGTTTCAGTGGCGTGATCCTTGGGCTACTGTGCTAATCCTCATGCGGCCCTCTACTAATCCTCTTGCGGCCCTCATGGTGATTTGGTTTACTAATAATGCAATGATTTATGGGAACATTGAAACACATTAAACTTTCTTGAGATCAGCAGCCTTGCACATACATTTTTTTTTTTTTTAAATACTGGTTTAAAAAGTTTTCTAGTAAACGTGACCTTGGAAAGAAAGTTGGGGGAAGAAGACAGTGGCATTATAAATGGAAGTTACCCCAGGATGGAGTGGAGGAAGCTACCTTTTCACCAGGGTTAGCGATGTCCTTGGGAAAAAACTAGTTTAGGACAGAGCACTGGTAAATGCTGGTTTAAACACATTGATACTGGAAAAATAAAACACTTCTAATGAAAATTAATGTACAGCATTTAGCAATTTGATAATTTTGTATTAATATATAATATTGAAAACTAAGATGAGTCGCAGCACAGGACTGCCTACAGAAAATATTGAATCTAATGTATACAAACATTCTGATCTTCAGCATTATATTAGGTATGTTATTATTACATCTACTGCCATTCTCCTTATTTGTTCAACCCTAAATTAATCTCCAAATCTATTGCCTTATGTAACCACATTTTGCATACACAACTAAAACTAAGTGTAATGTGGTGTGCATTAATGAAAGTGTTTAAAATAGAAAATGCCTTGAAGGACTGGGGGAAAAACTAGTTTTTCCCATGATGGTTAAAAACCACGAGTTTACCTGGTAAAAGCCACTTCTAGTAAATATCTGCTATCCTTCCTTTTCTTCTCACCCTTGTAGATTGCCTTTGACTTGCTCCATGAATAGAAAGTGCTATGGTGTTTCTTGTTTGTAGCAGTTTTCAGACTTTGGACCTGTGGTGTTAGTTTCTGTAGTGAGCTGCCTTGGGACATTTAAATGCATCTAGGTAATGGAAAAAAGAACTTTGAAAGTATCTTAGAAAAGCTGATTCCCACTTTTTAAAATATACTTTTGACTGACTTTTTCCAGTATAATCATATTTTTTCATTTAGAACCACATGAGGTTGTAAAATCTTTATCATTAATCATAAATGCTTTGTGGATTAGTTTTAAATGGAGTACTTACTGGGTCTGAGACAGAGGGGAAGAGATCATTACCCTTTAAAACATTAACCACAGTCCAAAGGCAGTAAATTGTCCCTACATGCAATTTGACATTCTGTGTAACAGGAGATTAAAAAGTTACTCATTTTGAAAATATCATTTGTTGTTTGAATAAGTTACATTAGAATTTATGATAAGAAAATCAGTATTTTCTTAGCCACTTTTAAAGACCTTAACAAAATTTATTTATTGCGGGGATGGCCAAACTTAGGGAACTCAAGAGCCACACAAGTCGATTATTAAACCTTTGAGAGCTGCACTGAGGCATATAGCCATATACTTTTTACGTACTCCAAAATTGCCAAGTTTAAAATTCATTGCACACTTTAATTTTATCGTAAAAAGTGGGTAAATATTGATCCTACTAATGTCAGATTCTAATAATTACTTAAGGTTACCATGAAAACTAGGCCTCTAGTCAAAATGCCGCCATTTCCCTGCCATCTCCAACATGCCGTGCCTCTCCCTGCCATGCTCTTCTGGGAGCTGCACTTTTTCTTTCAAGAGCCACACGTGGCTCATGAGCCGCAGTCTGGCCACGCCTGATTTACTGCATGAGCTTTTGTGGCGGAAAATCCCACTTTGTCAGATGCTTTGATTTTTCTCCCATGAAAGCTAATGCAATAAATAAATTTGTTAGTCTTTAAGTGCCACAGGAATCTTTGCTTGTTTTGCACAGCTAGATTATCATCGCTACCCCTTTAGAATTTATCAGTATTTCCTGATAAATCTGTACTCCAACAATATTGAGTAATTTTTACTGAAGAAATTATGAAATCACGTGTGTGTGAACTTCCGTTGTTGAATAACAAGTGCTTGTACACAGTTCTAGGTGCCACTGTGGTGGTTCAAAATAACAAATTATACAGAAATAATTTCTGAGTAGCATAAGAGGCCTCACATAAAGTGTAATTAACTTAACCAGTCAGTTCAAAGCAACAAAAAAAAATCTGACAATTGTGCCCTAATGTCCACAAGGCGGCTTGACCTATGAACATAGGCTGAACCAGTGCAACTTCTTTGTAGGCATGCCCCAAAATGCTAATAAATGCGTTTTTACAGTATGCTGTAATGATAAACTGATTCAGGGTCTTTTAGATCAAGGGTCAGAAACCTCCACATGAGCCTGGTTGGAGTGGCATGTGGTGCCCTTGACATCACCTAAATTGCTGCTCCTGAAGCTGAAAGCCACTCCAGGCACCCATGGAAGGGAGCCGCCTGAGGTGGCTCCTCTCTGTGGTGTGTCTATGGAACTGCTGCAGGTGGCTTCTTTTGGCAGCATGCCTGGGGACCCTTCCTATCCTACTCCACACCCCAGCCATGGTCACCACCAAATTTTCAAGCTATGGCCTTTTTTTTCTTTTTTGGGTGGATGGGACTGCTGGCACAGGTTGGGGAGGAGGGGCTGGCACGGGAGTTAGCAAAGGTTGTTTTAGATGAAGGTAGAAGTAGGTCACAGGCAAAAGCCCTTATGGATAGACCTCAACAAATCAATACTTCTGGTCAGCATAATGACCAGTTTTAGTAACTTGTTGCCTGGCTCCACTGCAGCAATGTAATGGAGGAGAGCCCTCTGGTGACCAAAAATAAAATTGCTGGTGCCTAGCTGTGAGCCAATTTTGTCCACCCCTGCTTATGGAGAATGTCCTACTGGCAGCTTGCCTGCCATTTGCGCCAAGGGGATGATAAAGACTGTAAGGGCTGACTGCAATGGTGGCAATATCACACCGAATGAAGCAGTTGCTCGACTGTTTTACAGGGACCCATCTAGCACCTATCTTTTCATGCAAACCAATAGATAGTCAGTACAAATGGTGGAGAATGGTTATATCCAAAAAAACAACAAGCAGTTGTGTGGCACTTTAAGATGCATTGCTTGCTAAGCAGGCTGCTGTGTGTTGCTCCTGTTTGTTTTCAAATGGACTACGGTTATAGCTTTGTGTAGAGAGCTTTGCTGTTCAGAAGGCAAATGTGTGGATAAGTAGCAAGCTCTGCATCCAAGGGGAAAGATTGTTGCTTCCTGGGCAGGAGCAGATGGGAAAGTTGTCTTGATGACTGATATGCTAAGGCAGATTAAAAACAATTCAAGTTAACGGTGGTTGCTGAACTCGATCTTATATCTGCAGTATTCTTTGTTGCTTCCCACAACCCTCATTTTTTGTCCACTTTTTTTGTTTGGGATTGAGCTTTAGCCACTTAGGTGCTTAACCTTATTCTCTCATTTGCCTAGGATGGGCATAAAGATGACCCTATACACATCTTGACCAAGGAACCGTGGGTAGTAGATTGGTTTTCCACGGCTATCCATTTTTATCTGAGAAAAGAACATAATAAAATCATTTCAATGAGTGGTGGTAGTTATGTCAGTGGGAGAACCTGAGGGATTGTGTTTTTCACAACCCTGAGCAACAGAAACGGTGCTGACGTAAGTGGTAGCATAGTCATGGCCTTAGTCTTGATCTTCACCCATCACTGTAAGTGGTCACTGGTCAATGGAATTTGTGTGCCACACACAGTTCTCCAATCAGAATGACAAGGACATGGAGATCTGAGGCATTTAGACACCTTGGAGTGCCTTATACCCTTCTTTTCATTAATGTGTCTCAGAAAAGTAAGACTCAAGTGATAGATTAATAGATTTTAAGGTCCAAAGGGCCCACTCTGTAAGTTCCCCCATCTTCAAAGTGTCTGACGAAGAGGGATTTTCGCCTACGAAAGCTCATGTGATAAATAAATTTGGTTAGTCTTTAAGTGCCACAGGACTCCTTGTTTGTAGATTTTAAGGCTAGAAGGGACCAGTCATTAATTACCCTCACTGTTAGAAATGTGCACCTTATTTCTTATCTGCGGTTGTCTACTATCAGCTTTCAAACTTTGAATCTTGCCATGCCTTGTTTTGCTAGAATATGGAAGCACACTATTTGAAATCTTTTTCCAGTGTTGATGCTTGTGATCAAGTCATTTCTTAACTTTTTCTTGGGTAAACCAAATTGTTTGAGTGCCTGAAGTCTCTTCTTGTAGCTCATGTTTTTCATAAGCTACAATCATTGTTTTGTAGCTTCATGCATCTGCTGAAGGGGGTTGGGGCCTACGAAAGCTTATGCCCTAAGAAATCTGTTAGTCTTTAACAGGTGTGGCCAAACTGCGTCTTGGGAGGTGCATGTGGCTCTTGAATGAAAAAGTTTGGCTCATGGAAGAATGTCAGCAAATCAGTTTAGCAGGTAAAAGCACATGGCTATGTGCCTCAGTGCAGCTCTTGAAGGTTTAGTAATCAACTTGTGTGGCTCTTGAGTTCCATAAGTTTGGCCACCCCTGGTCTTTATGGTGCTACAGGACTCATTTCTTTTGTAGCTTGTTTTTGAGCCCTTTCCAGTTTGTTCATAGTGGACAGTCACTGGCCAGATCATTATATGATGGTTTCATGAGTGAAGACTGTAGTTATCCTTTCAAAGCAATTTGGCATTTTGTCTACCCTGACAGGCTTTAGAGATATCTACTGATCCAGTGCTTTCCAGCTTGCCTTTGTCATCTAAAGGATGTAGATAGAAAGCTGAGCTCCTCATGGCATGAATTTCTCCTTGACACCTCCCTTCAGTGAGCTGAGGCTGCTCAGAACTCAGAGGATTAGTGTTTACATTTACTGTTCTCTGCAGAATATTGCTGTGTCCCACAGGTGGAGATTGCCTGTATTGAACCTGAACAGTTATTCTTCACTTTAAATGGGTCTTGAGAATTTGCTAGATCCCAGCTGGGAATGGGGTGGTCATTGACACAGATGCAGTGCCCTGCTGAAAAGCCCTGTCTGCTTTTCTTGCTGCAGCAGCTATCTTGCCTGGTGTTGCCTCTGGATCCTTTTCAGGCTTTCCAGGCCTTGATAAACTTGAAAGCCCTGCAAATTGCCTGGTGGTGGAAGTAAGAAGTAATTTCCTTTGAACACCCCAAACCCAGGGTTGCTCCTGGGAAGCTTTCTACCATACCTCTACCCTATTATTTGGTTCATTCCCCCTTTTGATCAGCTCTGATGCAGAGGAATTAAACTGACTCTTGGTGCAGGTGCAGTTACCTTTTCACTTAGAATCCTCATACAAGAGAAGAAGGTTGCAGGTGAAAGGTAAATCTAGTAGTCTTTTCTGCATGTGGTGGTGTGCCTGTTAAACATTGATTTTAAACCATGAAAATGCAGTGAGGTATCCTCCCCTCTATCAGCTCCCCACACTGTGCATTCCCCACTCCAACACTTGGAATATTACCTCTTTGTCCTGCCCTTTGGTTTCTCTCTGTCTCTTCCCTAATTTGGAATTCACACTCTTCTCTAATTCTTTGCCTTTCCTTTTTGAGATCATTCCCCATCTTGTCCCCTCCCTGTCATGCACCACCCCTTGGTGATAATTCCTTCTCACACTGGAGCACAGCTATGGCCACAGCTGTGCTGGGAGGCTAACGAGAAGGAGCTCTGCTTTGATCCCCAGGTGGCTGTTATGGTGGTTACTTGGTAGTTGAGGGGTGGGTATGTTGGTAGAGGAGCCAGCTGTGTTGCTGGGATCCAGTTAGGCCCCAGTCTCGCCTTACTCTAGCTCTGCTCCACCTGGACACAGCTGCAGCCCAGTCCTGGTCCCATTTGAGGGTCTTGCTTCAGTTCCTTCCTCCATGTCTGGTTCTCAACCTGATGACTCTTGTGGGCCACCTCCGCAAGATAGACATGCTACCTTTATGGGTCTGAAGATGTCACATGGGCCGCAGCTGTGTGTTCATTGGGGCCACAGGTTGAAGACCACTTGCAGCAGAAGACTGTGGAAATGATTCTTGTTTGCATTGCTACTTGAGTGGTAGAAGTGACACTGACTAGTGAGTAGCCAGAGAGTCACGAGGGCTATCTCCAGGTCCTCAAGGACTGTGGTGTGTTTTTCACACTGATTTTTCCTGCCGTTTGAAAGGTCAGACAGCTTAAAAAATGACAGCTTAAATTTCAAAGTTTCTGACCTGATGTGAGCAAGTAAGCAAGTGGATTTTTCAGTCTTGATTCTTGTGCAGTTAGAGACAAGTTACTTTAATATGCTAGAATTGTTTTCAGGCGTAATGCAGTGAATAGGGGAAATATTTTAATTTATTTTAGCTTTGATAGATGACCTGAGTTTTGGTCAAAAAAGTTCCTTGCACAAAATTTAATATATCAGACAAAGTAGTTAACTCGGATTGACATCAGTCTCTTAAATTAAACGTCTTAATATTTGGGTGGGTAAGCCTAATAGACCTCGTAGGAAACCTGTGAAAACGATGTATTTCTAAATTGTAGTTTGAGTAATTTTGTCAGATGTTATCTTAATGGAATTTATATGTGCTCTTTTAATGTCACATACACATTTCAAGTACGACATGTCTTATGTCTCCCCCCCCCCCCCCCCCAAAAAAAAACAAAAAAAACAAAACAAAACACAACCCCAAACCAAAACCAGCCTCCTAAACAAATCAAACTGCCCTGTGTGGTCTTGTTTGGGTTGAAAGAATAGAAATATGATGGTAACATGGTCTCTGGCTCTGTGAATTCTAAGAATGGAGTGCAGAATAAGATATTGACAAGGTACTGAAGCACGTTTGTTTAAATTTAACTGGCACGCTTGGGTCTGCTTAAAGGGATACTTTTAGAATTGAATAGCTCCAAATTTGACTTTTACCCCCAGAAATAACATTTTTAAGTCACTTGGTGGAGAGAGTGAGTTCCATTTCTCCAAAATAAGGGCTTGCAAAGGTGTTAAATCCTTAGCATGTTTGATCAACAAAACTGTAAACCTGTTTGTGCTCGTATGCACAACTGCTTTGCTGTGTTTTTAACCATATCTTTACCAGGCTTTTATCATCGTTCCCCACCACCACCCAAAAAAAATTGTCAGCACCTGTATTGAAAGTGCTGGTAACACTTAAAGTCCTCTCTGCATTAGCACTGTCACTCCTGGAGCTACTGCGGAGAACCTCTTTCTTTGAAAAAAGGAGTGTATGAACACAGTCCCATTTGTACTTCCACTGCCGTTATTCTGATGAAATGTTAGGCGTTATGGTTGAAATGAACGAGAACCCTGCTCCCCTGTCACTTCAGAGAACGAGACCCCTATTCATTTCTTGCTAATTTATCAGGGTGTGATGGAAGACTGATGTGAAGTGGCATGGCAGATGCAGCATCCTGGGGTGGGGGTGGTGGTTTTGTGCTGCTCTGTTCAGAACACTGAATAATGTTGTTATTCCTGGAGAGTTGATTTTTTTCATTAGCTATGGCTTCCATTGTGCTCTGCTTCAGCCCGCTAACAAACTTTCTGTCTTCATTAGGATTTTGTCATGTTACCAGGTGTAAGCCAGTGAGTGTAAGATAACACCTTTTTTTCCAGTGGGTGCTGTGCATTGTAACTGAAAGCTTTGCTCCTTGCAGCGGCTTAACCACCATGAAGAGGCATCCTCTGATGAGAGGAGGCCAGGTCTGTTCAAAGAGGCTGCTTGGCCTATTGGGATTCTGCTGTTTGGGGAGGAGAATTGTGGGGCAAATTTAAAAGCACATTGCCTGTGATGATTCATTAAAGTTAGATCCTTGCCATTGCAAGGTCTTTACTCTTTTTACATGTTTATAAGTACATTTTTTTTCATGTTGAGCAAAAAACCCTTTTGCGCCCCCATAGCACTGCAGAAAGTAGACTCAGTAGAAGGCAAACTGTGGCAATTGTTAGAGGGCTTTTTAATTGGCCTAGCAACTGCTACTGCAGTGAAGCTTGCATTTGGTTTTTCCGTCTTTCTGTATGTAATCTCTGACAGGTCTTACTGCCGCTGCATCAGATAGGGAGGTTCTGTGTGTCCTTGTTTGGAGAGGAAATTGTGAAAGGAGAATTTAGCTACCAGTTGTTATGGACTGTGTAGATTTCAGTGACTAGATTCATTGAAGTATCTGCAGTGCTGCTGTGGGTCCTGCAGCAAATGATACTAGGGGAGCGTGGGTGGAGCATGACTGGAATACGCAACTGGGAGTGTGAATTTAGTGTTTGTAGGTAACCTCCTTTCTACTGCAAAACTACTGCGATGCGCACCACTGATAGCTTTTAACACTACTTGGATTTTGGAGCTTAAATCTGCTTGACAAGTGCTTTTTCCATAGATGTAAAAATATAAAAAAGATACTGCAGACCGATTTTTATTCATCTACCGGGTATTCTTGCATTCACTGTCTGTAAGTAAAACATCCAGGAAGATAACTTGCTTTAGCACTAACCTGTGAGTGCTTTTATGTACAGGTGGAGTGAACTGTGGTTTCCTCTCTACAGTAAAGTCCTGAAGATTTTTGGGGGTGTGGGGCGAGGTGGGCAGTAGCTGGACAGATGGAGAGGTCCCTGGGAGCATGCATGGTATATAGCAGAGGTGGCCAGACTTATGGAACTCAAGAGCCACACAAGTTGATTATTAAACCTTCAAGAGCTGCACTGGGGCATACAGCCATATGCTTTTACCTACTAAACTGATTTGCTGATGTTCTTCCGCGAGCCACACTTTTTCATTCAAGAGCCACATGTGGCTCCTGAGTTGCAGTTTGGCCAGGCGGGTTATATAGGTTCAGAGCTGCCCAACAAAATGCACACACAGCCTGGTAACTGGAACTGATTGGAAGGAGGGTTTAATGTGTTTCCCCCACTCCTCCTCCCCCAAACTTACTTCCATGGTTCAGTACGGAATAGCCTGACATTTCAGAGAGGACTTGGCAAGAGAAATGAATTGTGGAATGCATTTGAGGGAATTGCTTTTAGACTCTCACAGGGTGGCCCTTAGGTATAACAGTACAGGGGAAGAGAAACCGTAAAATAGGTTGTAGTTGTCTATAATCTCTTAGGTTGGCCTTTCTTCTTTCGGGTGAGCAACAAATGAATTACTTCAGGAAAATGACTGTCTTAAGCGTAAGATCAAATTCCAGCTATAAGTAAACTTGGTACATAGTATATCTTGGTTTGTTCATAGTTCAGGAGCTACGTTCCTCACTGACAGACTTATTGTTCCTGGTTGGTAAGCATGTTGAAGGGAGAAGAGGATTTCCCCTCATGTGTTACTCAAGTATTTGGCAATACTGGGTCTCCTCTGACCTGGGAGGCTTATTTTACTGAATTATAAAAGTGCCTTCTAGTTTTTAAGCTGAATACCATGAATGCTGTTGTGCAGAAGGTTAAAACAAAGCTGTCTGCTGAGAGGGTAACTAGTTAAAGCAAGTTCCAGAGGGGTAGCTGTGTCAGTGTAGTTCAGCAAGGACTTTGGTTTTTTTAGTTATAGCAAGTCATTATTTCCATTCAGCCAAACCTGTAAAAACATTCTGAGTGGCTCTACCTCTCAAATTCAAAATGGTTTTCTTCCATGATGGAAAGTCATGAAAATTATAGGATAACACCCAAATCTTGCATCTTTCTAATTTGTATCCCCCCTCCCCCTGTTTTAAAAGGTCGGTACATTGTCCAAGTGTGTGTCAGTTTTGAATATTTTTGTTCTGCTTTCAATTCTGATCTGGCAGATTTATGAATTTTATTTCAAATTGGGGAAGAACGTGAAAAATGCCACTGTTGTCCACAATGCCTGTGTCATACATAAACTGTTTTATCTAGTCTTTTGTTTATTTGTGTCATCCTATGTGGGGAATTAAGCATTTTATCCTGAAATGCCTTGAAAATGTTCTTGCATTTGCATGTATTGTCATGGAGAATAATTTTCATTTAACTGTAGTTTGCTTTATATTTTCTCTCTGGTTGCTATAGAAACCCAGTCCCGTGTAGCACTTGCTGCTAGCTAGGTTATGCATTGCTTTTATAATGGACCTCTGATAATCAGGCCACAGTTTACTGGGAGGGGATTGTGATTATTTGAGGAATGTGTATTTAATTTATAAAACTGTAAAATACCCAAATTACTCAAGCACATTTGCGAAATCTCAGCATTAAGCAGCTCTGTTTTTGTGCTGCAGTTTGATCACAAGAATTGTCCGGTTATCTGAAATTTTTGTTGCATTTATTTTTACATCAGAATTTGAAGCATCAAATTTCACCTAAATTAATAATTAAGTAGCTTAACTGGCAACGTTCTTTTTCTGACCTGTGGTCCCATTTAAGATTCTGACTTTCTGAAACATGGAAGTAAGATAAAACACTTAATGATGTCAGTCTAATAAAACTAACTTTTCTCATAATATATCATTTTTCTTCATTTGGGTGTGATTGCTTTTGGATAGAAAGCTTCCCTAGCAGAGTAACCTTTGCCTCTAAGAACGACACATTTTGGAGCATCTAACAGAGTGATGCTGAAGCAGAAAATCATGCTTATGAAAGAGGAGATGTTTCATTTCAACTAATAACCAAGCAGGGCTCGTGGAGATCATGCCTAGTCTTATTTTCTAACTAATTCAAAAGGATTTTGGTTCCATTTTGCTCCTCTCATGGCTGACATGCCTCCCACAGTCTCTTTTTTACCACAGCTGCCAATTCTCCAGAGCTTTTTTTTAACCTTTCCATCTGATTTACTTCCAACAATAACCCCACCCTCCCCCAAGGTTAGAAAAAGCAGATGTGGAGATTGTGTCCACTGCAGCTGACAATAGCTTCTGCTGTCAGGGCAGGCAACAATCTGACTGATTTGGGAGGTATCCTCTCTGAAGGGTATACGGTTTTACAGTACGACAGTGCCAATGGATGGGTCTCTTAGAATAGCAATGCATATGATCTTCAGTATACACTGCCAGCCAGGCTTATTTGGAGCTCTCTTGAGGGAGTGGATAGAGAGTGGAGAGGGCTTGCTCTCTTGTGGTTGCAGAAGTGGAAGGCTTCTCTTCCAGTATGGTTTACATGAGGCCTCAACAGATCTGTTTCTGGTTATCATGGTGACCAATTTTAGTAGCCTGTCACCTAGCTCCACTGCCTCAGTGTAGTGGAGGAGCGTGCTCTGGTGACCAAAGTAAAATTGCTAGTGCCTAGCTGTGAGCCAGTTTTGTCCACCCCTTGTTTACTTATCAATTTAGGATCATTACAGTATGTTTTTCCTGAATTACATGTATCCATGAGAGGCAAAGAGTACTATGTGAACAGAGAAATGAAGATAAATCAAATCAAATCAAATCATAGGGCTGGAAGGGACCTCGTGAGATCATCGAGTCCAACCCCCTGGGAATTGAACCCAGGACCTTCTGCATGTTAAGCAGAGGTTCTAGATAAGACATTAAAACCAGATAATGACTCCTTGTCTTGTACAGCTCAGGACACATTGTTTATCCCTAACAGAAATACTAAAGTAATTACAGTCCTTAGTGCAGAGCTTGTGTGCCATTCTCAGTTGATCACCTCCTTCCTGAACTATGATGAGGTGCTCTGTCACAACACAGCTTTGTTAGCCTCCCTTTTCTTTCTCTTTGTCATGGATCTGCCCCGTCTTTGCTTCCTCCATTCCATCTACCTCTCTAGACTGTGAGAGAACTGGGCACTTCACCATTCTCATGAAAGCAAAACAACCACATGGAGGAAGAATACTATATTTTCTTATTTCTGGTTGGGTATGCCAGCGTTTGGAATGTCCAGGGAGACAGGAGGACTGATTTTACTTCTTTCACACGCAGCTAATTGAAACATTGCTGTTGTCTGCCTCTCAGCCACTGAATCAATTGACATCCTTTAAGAGGACAGAAGCATGTATCCCTGTAGTACACCATGCAATGAATCCAAATGGAGAACACCATGGCTTGCAATTCTTCCTTGGTTCTAGATGGCACTGTTCTCCGCTGGAGGAGTTGGGTGAATAGTGGAAAGTATGACCTCAGCTGCTTTTTTATTTGTGCACAATTTGGCAAGAACCATAACCCTTCAATTCAGTAGCACGAATTTATCATTGACTTCCAAAGCCAGCCACTATAAGCCAAACTTCATCTTCATTCACATGTTGAAGAAAACTTGTGTTTGATATTCTGAGAGACTGAAGGGATTGCCTAAGTTAGTAGTCCAATACAAAAAGAACTGCAAGGCATAAAAAATGAAAATGAATTGCCTATAAACATTCCTAGCTCTTAGCACAATTTTTGTTGCAGTTGTTTATGATGAGAGATAAGGTTGGGCTCTAGTCCGACGTACTCGTAAAAATTAGTTGTGTAAAGTTAGCATACAGACAATTGGTGGTAATATAGTTAAAGAATTTAGGAAAGGTTGGGGAGATGGGAGTGGAGTTAGGGTTGAGTCATGTCTGTTTCCTGTGCATACGTAGCACCGTTTTCGTAGTATTTTCTTTTCCTCAGATGTGAGAGACTAGTTCATTAGGCTCTCTGTAATACAACTGTGATGTGTTGTATTGTGTGTATGTACATGGAATAGTTTTGTCACCTCCTTGGACCAAATGAAATAGCACAGCTCAGATGTGGAAATTCCCTGCTGTGTGTACAGGCATGCGCACACAATGGAAGGGGGAGGTGCTGTTTTAATTGTTTGTGACACACTAGTTACAAGTTTTAACCTCACTGAACCCTGCTCTTTGTCAGTAGATGGGATCTATTTTGGTGCACCTTTGCTTGTTTATGTATCTTACAAAGCACAGTATTGACAAAAAGTGTTTTTTTTATTACTGCAAAAGAAAAATGGTGGTGGTAGAATCTGTGGCCCCAAGCCAGAATCCTGACTCTAGAAAATGTCTAAAAATACGACTTGACCCATAACCAATATTGCCCCCCCCCCCCCAACTCCCATGTTAGGGTTGCTATGCACATTTCCTCTTTTGGTTGTTATAACTTATGTTTTTGGATGCAGCCAAAATTTGGAGTGCATCAGTGTTTGACTGTCCAACTTGAGTTGTTAAATGGGGCTGATGTTAAGAAGACAGATGAGAGCTCTTTCTCAAAATCAGCTCCTTTCAGGGTGTGTTAGATTGGTCATTTCTTAAAATGAGCACTATAATTCTAATGGAAGTGCAATGTTTAATTTTATCAACACTTTATTCAAATTTTAAGAAGGCTAAATTTCTTCAATATGGCATGTTCAAAAGAAGTAATTATATATACTTGATATATTTTACTTCACAGAGAAATACTTCATTCTTTTAAAAACCTGTAGCATCTTCATTTTGATCTGTTGTTAAGGTAACTGTTTCCTGATATTAAGAGCAAGGCTTTTATAGACCAAAATACAATATTGGAGAAATAAGCAGACTGTAGTATTTTGCACTGTTTCGTCTCATAGCCAGGCGGAAGGTGTTCTTGTTAATGTTGTTGTGTGTCCAGCATGGATGTCTGTCTGTCTGCGTGCATTAGTCTCTGTATGCATGTTCCCTTAGGGCTACCCCTGGCCCAGATCTCTGACTAGAAGGCTGGCTTGGATCTTCAGCAAGAGCTGAGTTAGCCAGGTGATCCTAAGCCGAGGTGTTCCTTAGGTTAACATTTTGGGTTATCATTGCTTGAAGTCTCTAGTGAGGGTTGAGTTAGCTCATTGACCTTAAGCCTAGGCGTACCCTGTGTGCAAGAGGGAAATTGAGGCAACACTCGCGATCGAAGAAACCAGCACAACCATGGAACCTTGTAGAAACGAAGGTGCCAGGCTAGGCCTTATTGCAACGCAGCACAGTGGCAATGACCTTTGTCAAAAGGTGCTCTCAGTGCAATGGAATAGCTCAACGGCTGGCAGCATTCTCTCCATTACCCGCTTTGGCTGCATGAAATCTGGGCTCTGGGGTGCCTACTTTTGCAGTCTACTTGGACCTAGTCACTCAGCCCCCTTTGGGATTCAAATTTACCTTGATTGGTCTCCACACTCCTGTTTTGATGCCACCCATTAATTTGGTAGGTCTACACACCACTGGATAGCTTATCTTCATCCGTCAAGGTGTCAGTTTTGGCTGAAATGTTGCCTTTATCTGCTTGGTGCTAGGCTAACCTGACACTTCCCACCTTTCAGGTACTTTTCTACTCTTCCTGTGGCTGCAGCTGACTTCTTGCCAATTTCTGTGATGCTAAGACTACTGCCGGCTTGACCATTTATCTGACTCAGGCATACTGTTTTGTTTTGTTTTGTTAGGCCTTAAGCCTTAGTCCTGACAGTTTCTGCTTGTCTGTTGTTTTATCCTTTTATTTTCTCCTACAGTGGTGTTGGTTGCTCTGGTTTGTTTTGGCAGTATTTCAAAGAAAGGGATGTCAGTGTGGCTTAACTGGGCAGTCTTTTAAAAACATGTTTTTTTAAAAAATTGACCCCCTATGTTTAGGATAGAAATGAGTATAAATGGCAGTTTATTTGAGAAGACAACTAGCTAAGGTTGGGGGAAAGACCATGAAGAGTGCAACTTAACTAGTCAGTCCCTGAGACAATTTTTTTTTCCAAGCATGCTTTTGAAGAGGATAACTTGACAGAATGTCACAGTGTAACCAGAGTTGCTTACATAAATTAACAGATGTTGTGAGCAAGCTAATTGCTGTGGAACTCACTGAGTAAAACCTTTTAAAAGAATATCTCATAAGAATGTGTTTATTCAGTAACCAAACAAAATAGTGGAATGGCTTGGCTGGGCCAAGTGAATGTGTTTGGCTCTGGCTGGAACTCCATTGAAAACTGACTTGGTAAGAAAGAAACAATTTTTAAGAACCTTCTATCACATAATTGGGAATTTCTCAGAATTAAATTTGCTTTCAAGTCTGACAGCTAAACAAGCTGTCATTTTAATGGCTGTGTTCCCTGGATTCTGGTGACTTTTACCCCTCCTACTCCAGTTCTTGCTCTGAAGGCTACCTTTAACCCTGTGTTTTGCAGTACATAGCATGGAATGGAGGGATGTGGTCATCCCTTGGAACATTTCTTCTTTTAATGTTGATAGCGCATATATGCAAGTCAAGAAGGGACTATTCTACTCTGTGTTCTGGGCTAACTGTGCTGTTACAGTAGATAAGCTGTTTAAAATCAACAGCGAATATTTTCTTCAAAAGAGCAAATGACATTGGAAGGCAAGTTCCAAAGAGGCAGCCATGTTAGTCTAGTAAAGCAAAAAAAGCAAGGAGTCTTGTGGCACTTAAAGACTAACAGATTTATTTATCTCATGAGCTTTCGTGGGAGAAAATCCCACTTCATCAGATGCTTTAAGGAGGGGGAATTTATAGAATTGGATGAAAATAAATGCAGGGGAGTGTAAGACATGGGATCAGGTCATGCTGCAACAGCAAACCAGAGCATTTGCTAGGATTCAGACTTTAGGAAACAGCACACAGAGGGAGGGTGAAGTCAAATTACTCGTTATAATGTGAAAAGAATCCATAGTCACGATTCAGCCCTGCTTTCACACAATCTAATCTGCATGTTTGAATATCAACTGTGTCTCTTTGAAGTCTTGATGTCCCATTGATTTTCTTTAGGACCATCATTAACAAATCATCAATGGAGTGATTAGGAAGATGGAAGTGCTCAGCAACTGTTTTGTTTTTGTTTTTTTTTGTGTTGTGATTTCTGATGACAGTCCCTATACAGAAGAATAAATGCACACAAAACTGACCTGTTTGTCCAATGTATAAGGTGTGGGGGCATTTCTGGCACATGATGGCATAAATCACATTAGTGGATGAGCAGGTGAGGGACCCTTTGATGGAGTAGCTGGCGTGATTAGGTCCTATGATGGTGTCTTTAGTGCAGATATGTGGACAAAGTTAGCAGCATGGTTTGTTGCAGGGATATGTGCCTGCTTTAATGTTTCTGTTGTTAGGTCTGTAGTTGCTGGTGAGTATCTGTTTAAGGTTCGGTGGTTGTCTGTAGGTGAGGAGAGGTCTGTCTCCCAAGGCTAGAGAGAGTTGAGGGGTCATCTTTTAAAAAGGTTGGAGGTCCTTAGTGATCTGTTGTAGAGGTCTGACTTGAGGGTTGTATGTGGTGACCAGTGGCGTTCTGTTGTTTTTCTTTTTTGGGCCTTTCCAGTAGTAGTTTACTGCAGGGTACCAGTCTGGCCCTGTCAGTCTGTTTCTTTACTTCTCCAGGTGGGTACCGTAGTTTTAAGAAAACTTGATAGAGATCCTGAGGATGTCTGTCTCTGTCTGAGGGACGAGAGCAAATGCGGTTATGTCTTAGGGCTTGGCTGTAGACAAAGGATTGTGTGGTGTGTTTAGGATGGAAGCTTGAGGGATGTAGGTAACTATACTGATCAGTAGGTTTTTGGTACAGAGTGGTGTTAATGTGTCCATCCCTAATTTGTACTGTAGTGTCCAGAAAGTGGATCTCCTGTGTGGAGTGTTCCAGGCTCAGTTTGAATGTCTATTGGAAGGCAAGATACTCTATGAAGAGATCACTTTGACTTTCTTTGACTTTCCAGTGCAAGTTTGTCCTGTTTCCCTTCTCAAAAGACAAAAAAAAAAAAAAAAGGGGAAAAGCATGGGAAGAATTGCAGAAATTGTGGCAATTCATTGGCATAATACTGATTAGTGGTGCTCTCAACTTAGGGAAGTTCTGTTAATTTGTATGAACTTGAGGAACGATAGGATTTTGAATGGGTTTCTAAGCACAAGGTAGCATGAAGTATTGTAACCAGCTTTAAAGATAATTTTGATCTTGTCTGTATTTTCTGCACAAAAGTGAATTTTTAAATGTGCTTTGACCATGCTAGGTCTGGCTTGTGCTACAAGCATTCATTTGGTTGAATTTTGGCGCTTTTGTGTTTTTGAGTGGAAGATGATAATGTGCCTCAGTTTGGCAGCTAGCTTACAAGCTGTGTGGCAGAGCTCTTGAAGATCTTAATGTTACCTTTTCATAGAATGGTTTTCTTGATGAGTGGATCAGCCTACTACACTCGTAGCAATTTTACCCCAAGGTAGATTGTGATACCATACTTCAGAAGCACTAAATTTATAAAATCTCTGTTAAGTGGTGGTTTCTTTTGTTAGTTTCTAAAAAACATAAAAATGCACCTGCTACTTTATTTCTAAAGCATTTAATTTGTGGCAGCAACTATAAGCCTACTAATTTAGATAGGTCATGGGGCCACTGGTGTTTTTAATGACCTTTATTTAGATAGCATAGCAATAAAAATGCTGATGATAGGTCAGAACTAGGTTTCTCACTGTTGCTGTCATTGGAGCTGCAATGTTGAGAAGTTTTAAGAAAGTCCATTCGACACACACATGGTTTTTCCTTATGTGTTTGTAGAGGGCATAGTGTATTAGCGCTCTTCCATTGACTGGGACCTCCAAATGCTACTGCAGTACAATAAACCTATGAAATCTAGAGCATGTGTGTTCAGCCATATAAAGTAGGCGGAAATTCCTTCTGACTGAGCTTTCCTTACGTGGAATGATTCGGGTGAAGCCCTTATGCTGTTTCTCCCAGTCCCACTTTTTGAATTTAATGATATTGTGAAAAAACATTGTAGTTCTTGGCCTTGGTAATATGGAACTGCTAAAAAAAATAGTGTTTAGGGATGTGAATGGGAAGCAGCATCTGTAAGAGTGGCAGTGGCTATTTATGCGTGTTCATTGCTCATAATGGAAGAAGAAACTGTAAGCTGAAGATGCTTTCAATTTTATGTAACTTAAAAATATCTTTTTATTCTGGCAAATAGTAAACAGTTGTCTAAACCAGTGGTTCCCAGCCAGTGTGCCGGGACACACTGGTGTGCTGTGGGAACACCCAAAGTTTGCTGTGAGCATGCCTGAGAGCTAGAGTTAAAGGTCCCTCCTTGCTCAGCTCGGCCACCTGGGCTGTGTAGGCCTGGGAGAGGCAGGGGTTAAAGTATGGAGAAAGGAACTGGAACACAGTTCTGGGGTCCCCTATGTTTAGGCAGGCAGCATTCTGGCTCTGTAAAAACAGAGGAAGGCACTAGAATGGGGAGTTCCAGGGGTCCGCCTAAAAATAGCAGGAGCAGCCCAAAAGCAAAACCGTTCAGATGGCTCCACCTTAAACCCAGCCAGCAGAGAGCTGGGGGAGGCTGGGAGTGTGTGACCCCCCCCCCCGCAGGGCGGAGCAGCTTGTGTCAGGCAGCCTAAGTAAGGGCTTTGGGAGGGAGGGCTGCTGGGGCTTGTGTGGGGCAGGTGTGTGTGTAGCAGAGTGGGTGGGAATGAATATGTAGCAGAGGGTGTGTAGCTGGGTTTGTGGGGTGGCTGTTTAGGTGGGGGGGTGTAGCTAGCGGGGGTGGGGTGGCTGTGGGGGGGTGTATCTGGGGGCTGGAGGCCTAGTTCTGGCCCCTGCAGTGATGGGAGGGTCCATCACAGGCAGCAGGGGGCTGGGGAAGGGGAAGATGGGACCTACTGGTCTGGGAGGGAGCAGCAGTGGGGTGAGGATTTGTCCTGGGTGGCAGGGAGCCACTGTGGAGGAGAAGGGGGAAGTGGGTGCTGCACCATGCTCCCCTGTCCTACCTTCCCACTCCCCAGGTTCCCCCCTGCCCGTACACAAAGCCACTCTTGTTCTCCCTTCCTCTCTCCTCTCTTGCCACCCTTGTACTGTTCCCCACATGGCTGCCCTTGTCCTCTTTTGCCACCCCTGCCCTGCTCTGCTCCCTACACTCCTGCACTGTACACGATTCCTGACCTCCCCTTTTTTGCTACCCCTACTACCCCACATAGCAGCATTTCCAAAACAAGGTGCCATGGTTCATGAATATTCACAAGTAATTTAAATTAATTTGAATATTCACGAGTTTTTTAAATGGTGGCATGCCTCGAAAAATTTGAATGTCTCAAGGTGTGCCATGGCAGAGGAAAGGTTGGGAACCACTGGTCTAAACAATGGGAAAAGTTTCTATGTATAAATCTATTGGGACATCCCATTTAAGGTCTGTCTCTGCTCTATAGTTTGAGGTCATTTTATGGTCAACTGTTGTACTCAGAAACTTAGCAAGATTTCAAAAATACAGTTGTTAAAACTTGCTTGTGTCTCTGGCTGCATCAGAGGGGTTCAGTTAATTTTAAACTATTTTAGTAACCAGAACATCTATCTTTTGAAGTGAATTCTGACCCTGCATCTGTGTACTTAGTCTGTTTACTAAGCTTTTGTTGTGAAATTTACTTTCATGTGTCTAATTGTAAATGTGATGTAGTTATAATTTGATTTTTACCTGAGTGAGCATGTTCTGTACCACTTTTGGAAGATCACAAGATGGTACAGTCGTTCGAGGCACTTTTGGGGTGAGTTTATTATACCTTTTTTCTCTGGAAAGATGCAAGATTTTGTTTACCTGAGCCTGCAGAGATCACTGCAGCAAAATGTCTTCACTTTTTTCTGTGTATGCCAAAGAAGTGTGTCAACTTTTTTATTCCATGCTGGCTTTCAAAAAAAGAAATCCTGGAGTATGTTTTGTCAATATGAAGGATCTTTCTGTAAGTTGCCATTGATTTGCAGAGTCACATTTTTACCTCTGAAATGGACAGCTTTCTCCTCTTTGAAAAATGTTATTCGTTATTTTCTAAGGTTCTCTGTACCTTGATGTGAGGGAGAGAAGCTAGCAGTGAATATTGTTTTAGTTTCATAGCTTCAAGATTGCATCATCCTTTCCCACCATTGCTAGATTCCATATTCCTCGTCAATTCACTTTTGCCATTCAACTTGTTTGTTGTAGACAGCAGTTAAATGGAGAAGGCAATTGCTCCTCCTCTTGGATGGGAGTAACGATTACAGGAAAAAGGGATTTGATCGAAATGTTTGAAAGTAGAGGCTTCTAAGGAGGCGCATAAGGAAGGTATTTGCTGTCAGTGGATGGGATCTGTGCATCATTGTCCCAATTAAAACTTTTATTTTTAGGAAGTCTCATTGCTCTGAACGAGAGGGGGAGAATGCATCTTCAAGCTGGAACAGCAACCTAAAACTGATTACTGGCCCGTATCTAGAGGGCATCTAGGTTGTCTTTACTGGCCTGTTAAAGAGCTATAGAAGAGTGCAGAGGCTGGGCTGAGGCCAGTTCAGAGACTTAGATTTGCTTTACTACTACTGCTGGATGTGAATTTTTCAATTTCAAAAGGGATAGCCGTGTTAGTCTAGTCCAGTAAAAAAAACCAACAAGGAGTTGTGTGGCACTTTAAGACTAACAGATTTATTTTTTGCATGAGCTTTTGTGGGAGAAGATCCCACTTCCTCAAAGCATCTGAGGAAGTGGGATCTTCTCCCACGAAAGCTCATGCAAAAAATAAATCTATTAGTCTTAAAGTACCACACAACTCCTTGTGAATTTTTCACATCCCAGAGTGGTGTAGCTTTGTTGTCCCTGGTGTGAGGTGTAGGCCAGGCCTCAGGTATAGATCTTGGTCAGCAACAAGTTCAGATGTAGGCAGTTGTAATATTGCTCTCTGAGTTGACATTTCATTAGAGACACTTCCTACTGTGCTTGAGATGCATGTTTTGTATTCTTGTTGGGCAACAGGCCTGAACGCCTGCTAATAAAATGCAACTTTAAAGCAAGGGAATCCACTATTTCTTGAACATTATATTGTACTCAGCCTGATTTCTCATTTTGATGCTCTTTGGAAGAAATTTGGCAAGGCTCTGAAGGTCGAAGACATTAGCATACTGATGTCTGCCTCTAGAGTCCTTAAAGGAAAGATGGCAAAGACTAGAGCAATGGTCCCCAAACTTAATAGGTTGTGACCACACCTTACTCCTGTCCCTGCTCATCAGCTGGGGCTGGGAGCAGGGCTGTGATCATAGTTGCAGGGCTGTGTTTGGGAGTGGGGTTGGGGCTGGGTGCCAGGTGGGACCATGGTCAGAGCTGGGGTAGGGTGTCTCTCCCTCCCTGCCACCCTTAGGAGCTAGCCTTGGCCTAGCTGTGCCCCCCCTCATGTTCCTCTTCATGCCCCATAGTCTGGGGGCCTCTGATCTATACGGTTATTTGAGGTGCCACAGCCAAAAGCTAGAGGGTTGGGGTTTCCTAGATTTTTTTTTTTTTTTTGACTGAAGCTGTTCTAGATCATAACTATTCTGTCCCGTATGAGCGTTGTTTTTATTTCCTGTGTAGGAAAATGATGGTTTGTTGATGCAAGTAATGCTGCTACAAGGGAAGATTCTTCCTAGAATAGTTTGTGCTAGTTCCTCTGTTTCCATTTCAATATCTTGTTGATGGACTTGGATTTATGTTTAATTTTAGGAAGGTGGAGATGCCTGCTTGGAGCTGGTGGTGATTTCTTACTTATCATGTATTCTGCAGTGGCAGAACAAATCTTGTCTCCCTTTGCTAGCTCAGAATGGCAACTTGTAGTCCACTCCTGGCAAAAGAAATAGCAGGAATTATATTTTAACTTGGGAGTTCTCAAAATTTTTTTGCTGGGACTCCCTTTGACAATATTTTAGGCTGTGGTGGCACCTCCCCCCCACAAAGAGTGATGACCCTCCCTGTGCCGTGCCCCACTTACTGGCATGCTTGGGTGCTCACTGTTGGCGACCCCCCCCCATAATAACCTTGTCACCCCCTTAGAGGTCACAACCCTCAGTTTGAGAATCCCTGTTTTAACTCAACATTTTCCACAAACCAGCCAAGCCAAAGGGATCGTCCTGGGTGAACGAAGAGATAGGGAGGAACGCATGCTTGTAGATTTCTATAAAATTTTAATTGTGCACATAACATTGAAAACAGCTTGGGTACAATAGAAACAGTTTGGCTTTGCTTCACATCCTTTTGTCACCTCATATCCTACAGGAAAAAACAGGTACTAAAACAAGTGACATGAAGCTTTCAGCTTGTGCTAAGTGCTTGGACTGTTCTGACATCTCCATTTTATTTTATTTTATTTTATTTTATTTTATTTTATTTTATTTTATGTTTTTACCCACCAAGTACTTCTAAAAGTACTTCCACAGATTTTTCCCAGGTGGAACAATGCGAAGTTATGTGACTTTAGGGATTAGTAATTCTGATGTATTCATAGGGGTAGAGAACTTAAAAATTTTTGATTTAGAGAAACCAGCCAATGTATAAGAATAATGAAGCTGAGGTCTTCTGTCACTTTGAAAAGTTCAGTTGTTTGCATTATTGCAGTAGGTAGGTAGTGCTGGTAACTTTCTCCTGGCAAGATTAAAAATTTAATTTGTATTCTAACAGTTTGAATGGTTTTCTTATGTTTCCTTGGTTTAGTGAAATGAATAATGTCCTGGATTGCTGGAATATTAACCATAGCAGAAAATCAAGGTGGAAGTGTGCGAACAGAATCTGACAGTATATTTGGGAATTTTAGAAACACCTGTGGTGTGGGCGACAATGCTTGTCTGCAATTTTATATGATCCTTCAGTCTCAGGTGTCATGAAACCTTATTCACAGTTTATCAGAGCTGCATAAATTATGAGATAAATGCAAATTTATATACTGAAAGGTGCAAATCTGTTTTAACAACAGAACACATTGGATCTAGTTTCAGCTTTGACATAGGACACCTTGACTACCTATACCTTGTTCATTGAAGCGGTAGAAATACCTTAGATAAAAGAATCTTCCCTTTGGGCTTTTGAGGTGGGAGAAGTGAATTGAGAGTACAGCTCTGTGGCTCAAGTGTGTGTGAGGGGGTCTTTCTCATTGTTTTTTGAGAAAGCTGTTATGATTTATTTCTGTATTTTTTTACTTTGTGGTTAAAAGCAACTGGATCTCTTGGTGCATATTTTTTAACGCTGGTCTAAATCTAAAAAAAAAAAAATACAGATAGAGAAGATTTGAAAATACTGCAGCTTCAGGCTGATGATATGACCATTTATAGAGCTCCTTGAGCCTGGTAAATCAAAATCGCCTTTGTTTCTGAAAATCCATATGTCCTCTCCATTTACAAGCCTTCAGTGCTGTGAGTGGCAGAAAACGTGATGCCTTGTGTGTTTCAGTTTTCAGTAACTTCAGTAACTGGGAAAAGCTGAGTGAATCCTAGGTAGCTTGACGACTTTTGGTGAGGTGTCTGCTTGTCCATGAACTCCACAGTTAAGTGCGTTTGATACATTAGGTCATACAGAGCTGCCTGATGTTGTTCTTAAAAAAAGCAAGTGAGCGATATTGATGCCAGTGTTATTTTAGAAAACTGAAATACTTAGCAGACCCCTACCAAAGATGAGAACGTTGAGACAGAGCTGTGAAAATGTTTATGATGTGACAAAGAATTTTCAGTTAAGACGTTTATGTATGATGAAAATCAGTTAGTTTTTTGGAATTTACTTTCTGTGAGGCCACCATGGAGTTTAAAAATTGCTGTTGGCCCTTCATATACTGTTCTGGTTTATGTTGTAAAATTGATGGATGCCTAGCAATGATTGTCAGCAATGTTTCACCAGAATGGGGACTGAAAATGGGTTTAATTGCCATTGTAGATAAGACAAATAAGTTTTCAGAACTGTTACAGAAAGTGTGATTGAAATTTTTAACAGTCTGGTGGTGTAGATGAAGCTCGTGGTTGTTTTTCTATAACAATTATTGCCCATTCAGAAACCTTTTAATTCGTTCTATGTGGGTCAGGGTTTGTCTTCCCTTTGTGAGAACTAATCTTGCTGCCATAACCAGACAGGAATGTAATATCTGTTTTCCCAGAAGATGAGTCTAGAAATACTCCAAGGAGGCTTGTAACTTCTAGGTAAAAGGAATATTTAATGCTGTAATCTCGTAGCTTTCTCCCTCAGTCTTGCCTTTTAACATGTGGTCACCATATATGAAAATAAGTCTCCCTTTTACCATTGTGAGGAATAGGAGGGCATGGTTTTGTTTGGTTAATATGGTACCATGTAAAGCTACACAGATAACATTGTTTGACTCTCTCTGGTGTGCTTGTAGACTGTGCTGTGGAATATTTGCAGACATCAGCCTCCACCCCCTCCCCAGTCCACTAGACGAATTTCTCATCTGATGAGGTAATGGAGCTTTCTCTTTGAAGGATAAGATCATCAGTCCCTTGTATTTTCCCAGGAGTGTGTCCTTTTTACTGAAGCTCTCAAGCAGCCCTCATTGAAATACATTCCTTCCCTTAAAATATCTGTGTTACAGGAAGACAGATGAGTACCTCTGCTGGTATTGGAAAAAACCATATGCTTCTCCCAGAAGAGACTTGGAAGTGAAGAAGCCTCAGACTGTAACTCTAAAACAGGAAGATAAATCCAGTGTTGATTTCATTGGGATGCAATTTACTGCAGTATCACCATAAAACCTGAATTAAATGGAGGTTACTGTCTGCTAAATCAAAATGATTTTATTTGCTGCTTAGAAGTTAATGGGATGTGGTCTCGGTATCTACTCTTTAAATCTGTTCACTAACTATGTCCTTTTGGGGGGGGGGGGGGGGAGTAAAAGGCTCCCGGTCATTTTATTTTTTCGTCCTTTTACATTGGCTTATTGTAGGGTTGTTATGGACTCTTAATGTTTATTTGAAGCAGTATTTGAGCCTTTGGTTCTTCCACACCACTATAGAAAAGAAAACATTCATTGTTAAGACAACTATTTGTTTTCTTAAAAAATAAATAAATAAATAAATAAATAAATAAAGGCAGGGAGTTCTGTGGCACTTGAAGACTAACAGATTTATTTATCGCATGAGCTTTTGTGGGAGAAAATCCCACTTCATCAGATGCTGTCAGATTCAGAATTCTTGCGAGTGTTTATAGGTTTTGGTTCCAAAGATCATTTTTCTCAAACACCTTTCATTGTGGCTGAAGTTCTGTATCTGTGATGGAGTTGTAAAAGTCTTGTTCTTTTATCATTTTTATCCATTGCCCTCCCTCAGTCTGTATCATGTCGTCATCTCACTAGCTGTTGGAACCGTCAGCCACCTCTATTTCAGCCCATATTTAATTTAATTTAATGTCAATATGGAAAAGTAGAAAAAGGGTTTTTTGCCAGATTCACATCTTGTGGTTGTGAAGTGCTTTGATGATGAAAAGCACTAATTGTCTGACTTGGATTCAAGAAAGAAGTAATATAAGCTTCTTTTAAGGAAGGTTGAGACTACCTACCCTGATTTTTTTTTTTTTTTAAGCAAAAAAGGCAAGAAAAAGCCACTCAGTGCACTCTCCATCTGAATAGCACCCACGTGTGCACTGAACACAGGACAAAGAATAAGAATTCGTTATTGGGGAAAGGCTGGTAGCCATGTATATTGCACCGATTTTCTTCTGCTTAAGAGTAGAGGTTGATAGGAGGACTTGAAGAGGCCAAGCCATTCATTTACTAATTACTTTTTTTTTTTACCTACCCTTTCTCCACTTACTTAATATGATATAAAGGATCATAACAGTTCACCAAAGGCTCTTGACCTGCTTCAAGTCCAAACCTCTTTGAGTACTCAATTATCTAATATTAATACCACCATTTTGTTGTGGAGAAATTTTAAAATTCCACCATTTTCATGTTATGTTGCAAAACAATCTCCCTGCTGCTTTGTAGCAGGAATCTTTCAGAATAAGTCCAGTATCATACATTACTGCTTGCCAATGAGAAATGCACCGAAAGAAGGGAATTAAGTCATCTCGGCTCCTGAAATGCTAGATTTGCAATAACGTAAAAGTGAGTTAGAAAATATTGGTGGGCAATGTGTTTAAAGCTTCCAACAGATTAAATGTTATGTAGACTGCTGTAACATTGACCTCTAAAATGTAGCTGATTAGGTGCATGTTGATTTCACCATTCATCTAAGCCAGTGGTTCCCAACCAGTGCACCATGGCACACTGGTGTGCCGTGGCAACTCCTCCAGTGTGCCTCAAGAATCTGTGGGGCTAGGCTCATTTTAAACCTCCCTGCCCTGCTTAGCCCAGCAGTGTGGGCTGAGCATAGCAGGAAAAGCTAGGACACAGTTTGGTTCTGGCACTAGGAGTAAGAATGGGTTGGGGAAAGAGGGTTAATGGTTTGCGGGGGGACATTGGGAGGGCCTCCAAGACCCATGGAGGGGTGAAGGGTCCACGGAGCCAGAGCCGTGGTCAGCAGCCCTGGCCAGGGGGTTCCCCAGAGTCAGAGCCGCAGTTGGCAGCCCCATGCGGCCCCAGACAAGGGGTCTCCCAGAGCTGCAGCTGTGGCCTCATGCGACACTGGCTGAGGGGGTTCCTTGGAGCCATGGTCAGTGGCTTCATGTGGCCAGGCCTGGGGCGTTCCTCAGAGCCATGGTCGGCAGCCCCGTGCACCCCCCACTGGGGGGGGTTCCCCATAGGTGTCAGCAAGGAAGTGGGCACAGGTGGCACAGCTGCCAGAGGAAGGGAGTGTTGGGGGCATGGGGTGCTAAAGGTGGTGGAGCTGCTTGGGGAAGGAGTGCCGTGCCATCCTTGCCTGCACTGCCCTCCCAATCCCCAGGTTCCCCCTGCCATCCCACATTGCCACTCCTGCCCTCCCTTCCATTCTTCTCTTTTGTCACCATTGCCTGCTACCCACCTGGCAATCCTTGCCCTCTTTTGCCACCTCTGCCCTGCTCTGCTCCCCGCACTCTCTCCTGTGACTCCACAAAGCCACTCCTGCCCTCCCTGCTCCTCTCTTGCCACTCCTGCCCTGCTACCCCATCACACTACATAGCAAATTTCCCAAAACAGTATGTCATGGTCCATGAATATTCATGAATTAGTTTGAATATTCAAGAGTTTATAATGGAGGTGTGCCATGACATAAGTGAAGGCATCAAGGTGTGCCATGGCAGAGAAAAGGTTGGGAACCACTGATCTAAGCATCTCATTTGAATAGTTCACAGCCATGAAGTACAGGAACTTTTTAAAACCATACATTTGGATTCTGTGGTCTGAATGTAACACGGACTACAGAAACACGTTGGTAGGCTAAATCCGGCTCATGGGCTATGTGTGCAATGCTCCTGCATTGTAGTAATTCTTTGAAGATTCCTGGTAAATATAAAGCTGTTGCATTACGTCACAATATATTTAGCTGGACGTTTTCCTAACAAATTTGGCTGGAATCCTGTGTTGTTAATATTTAAAGTAATGGGTGTTTGTGCACAGTAATAACATAAATGTTATCAGTCCATGCTCATACTAGAGGAAACGTAGGCATGTTACTTTAGCATTAAATCAAATCTTGTAAAATATCTTTTCTGGGAAAGAGAATGTCAGACAAAATCTGTTTAAAAAAAAAAAAATTACATTTCCTTGTTTCACTGGACAGCGTTTGTTTCAACTGCCAGCAGCAATTTGATTGATAAATCACTGCAGTGATTACCTGGAACTAGAGTAAGCTGGGCCATGATGTGTTAGATGAAGTTCAACTATGATTTTTTGTGCTACATGCAGTCTTTATTTGTTCACTTTTTTGTAAGTGGATAGCTTCATAATAGAGCGTAAATCTCATCATGGGAATATTTAACCACACCATTAAGGGTAAAAGGTGCCTTATAAATGCAGGACATTACAATCTTCAGCCGTGTTTCCCATTCACAATTACACAGCATCCCTCTCTCAGTGCTTACAAGTAAGAGAAACAGTAAGGCAGTATTTCTGAGTATCTTTAATTATGTTTTGCCTTTTTTTTGAAAGATGTTTATCAGTCTGCTTTTGCTGTCTCTGTCTCCACTCTCCATCTGTTAATTGCCACCTCCTGCTTCCCTGAGAATGTTCATCTGCTCCACAGCATTATTCTTCTCTGTACCCTGCATGGACCTCCCAAGTTACCAGGTCTTTTTTCCTGACATATTTTCTTGAGTTCCCTTTGGATGTGTCTTGCTAGCTGGTGACTGATAGCAGTGACCCCTAGGAGAGGCAGCTACACTGCTTTATCCTGGTTTGTAGCTGATTTGCACTAAAGAGCTTAGAGACTGAAAGCAGATGGCATGTGAGTCAGTACCTTGTTATCAAACAGCACTCTGGGACATGATCAATGGTCCAGGTGGCCACAGTTTCTGAACTGTGGTGTACAAATATAGTTAGACAGTAAACAGGTGTTTACAGAGCAGAAACATCTTGGTGTCTTAAATGGTTTATTCCCAAGTGCTTGAAGGGCGGTTGGGTGAAAACTACCTGGAAATGTTCTCTTGAAATTGATGGGAACTTTTTAAACCTGGAAAGGCAGAACCAAGTGAGGATGTCTAAGCTTCTTTGGTGTTTGAAATCTTTGCATACCTTTGATTAGTTAGATAAAACCAGAGGCAGTCACTTGTGTTCTGAATAATCTGTATTAACATCTTACCTTGTCCCTTGTTGGCAGCTGGAGGGGAAGTGTGCTAAGATTGCAGGTCAGGACATGTGTTAACAGGATTAGCAGAACTAGTAAACCTGATAAACTAGTCTGCAAGCAGGTGAAGTGGTAAGTGACACAAAAAATAATTTATTATGCTAGACATAATTAGCTTTCTCACCTAATTGAATTGTAAAACTAGCAAACGTTGAGCATTATTTAACTAATCATGTTATCTTCTGTGCATTGTAACACATTATAACCATATCTGGTGTATTTTTAATTAGGTTTTGAATAAAGGGATATGAAGGTTTTCAGTGCAGAAAGACCTTAGGGGGCCACCATCTCTAATTCCACCAGAGTAAACCAGCTGCTTTCTCCCTGCATGCAGCATCTCAAAAGTAATGTGTTTGGGACTTGGCTGCTCATAATAAATGAGGAACATCTGTAGAGGTGTCACGGCCCTGGGATAGATCCACTGGCTGGGATCTCAGTAGGCTGTTGTTTGGACACAAACATTGGGTCTGCATGCTTTATGATTCCTAGAGCCTGAGTAGGCTCCAGGAACTGGCTTGGCCTCAGGCTCTAGGCTCACTGCCTGGGCACAGTCACTGTCTGGCACCCCTTTTCAGAAGTGGGCCTCTATATGGTCCAGCTGCTGTAGGTACTCAGGCTATTGTTGGGGCCGCCATTCCCCGCTTCCCCAGTAGTTTAGGAATACTTCTAGGAGCTACACTCTCTTGAGCACTCTTCCTTATAGTTTAACAGCTCAGGGATAAGTGACAGTCACAGAAAATACTTTGCAAAGTGATTTCTTAACCAATCACTCTTTCAGACAGCACACAACATACAGATCCATGCAAAACCAGCAACACCTGTACAGTTTCATCACCACTCCTGATCATTCTTTGGGATTTGGTCAGGGGCTTCCTGCTTCTCTAGGATTCACTTTTCCAGCACGGGCTTCTGGTTCTGGGAGGTGAGAGAGTTGCACTAAGCAGACTCGGTGCTTTTATAGATTTCCGGTCCACTTCGTTGACCCTGCTGGTCAGCCTTAGGGCCTCCCCCTGCTCCCAGTGATCAAGGTTTCCTGTCCAGTGGTCTGTTAGTTGGAGCAGATCTACACTTAAAACACTGTGTGACACAGCTGGACCACATACGGGAAGATGCTCCTACGTCAACAGGATTGCTCACATGGGCGTAGCTATTTCTCCTCCCTGAGAGGAGGAAGCTATGTCAATGGGAGAAGCTTTGCCTCTGACATAGCGCTGTCTACACAGGGAAGCATGTCAGTATAACTATGTCACTCACAAGTGTGGATTTTTCATAGCTTTAAGCAAGATTGTTATACCAGTCTAGGGGTACAGTGTAAATGGCCTGGGTCACCACCCACCTGCAGTCCTGACTTAAACTGGTTTTATCCAGACTGGAACCTCCCCTTTGTTCTGCCAGGGCAAGGTTCATTCTGTTGTTGATGGTTCTTAACCATATCTTTCAGAGGCACACAGCCTGGTGCCACTCCCTTTCCTTATCACAAACAGAATGATGCAAGACTACAGCAAAAGACGGCCATAAGAATAAATACACAGTTAATAAAATCCTACTGAAACTCATAATTTATACATAGGCAGATCTGCCAGCCCAGACTATAGCGTAATGGAAGTACTGGTAAAGGAATACAATGGCTACTTCATAGAGAAGCAGTGCCCAAGAAAACTGGCACTCGGAACAGGAATTGTCCTTTGTGATAGAAAATGTTGGCAGGTGAATTTGCATCTTACAGGGGCAGGACAGGATTAGAAAATAGGGGTCAGTAGCTTGAAGCACAAGACCTTTTCTAGTCAAAGGGTCAGAATGGGAAAGGCAGTGTTCTCTGTTCTGCAGAGTGGGATCGGGGAGTAAGAGTGACTGGGAGAAGGGTGCCTGATGGGAGAAGGCATGAGAGAAAGATGAGACGTGGGGATCTTGGAGTATATAAGATTGGAAGGGACATCTTGATGGAATCAAAATGGACAAGAAATCTCAGATATTTCCATATGAGAGATTGTGATTGGTGGCTATCATTGTTTCAACTTTTCTGTGACATCAAGGCTGTAGCAGAGCCTGTGCTTTCAGAGGTGAGTGAGTGTCAACAAATATGGGGCTAAAATCAGAGCCCGAGACATTGGGGGCAGCTCCCCTGGGCTTGGCAGAGCCGCATGTACAGGCCCTTCGAGCAGTCTGAATCTGTTCACAGGTCCTGCCTGAAGAGTGCTGTTTGTCCTAGAAACTGCTGTGGGGAAGGCTTTTTTGACCTCTCTCTCCCCCAGGTTTCTTTGGTGGCCCAACTGGCTTTGGTCACATACAGTGCCATTGGTGATCTGCTGCAGTGTGGACTGGGCGTACTGTATCCGCATATGGGATTTATGATGCAAAGATCACCTGCCTTTTTGGACTTGTGGAATTACCTGCTTAAGTCCTTTGTTCATTTACATGTTCCTTTATCACAAGCCAAGTCTGTTTCATTAAATGGCTTGCTTATGTCACAGCGGGTAGGAAGTTACTGTTGTGGTTTTTTTCCATTCTGTAGCTTGAATTGTGTGGTTTTTTTCTTCTCAGTAAGACTTAAGAATTGGAGTTCTATTTGTGCTTGGGCTCTTTAAAGTCCTTTGTTATCCCACAGGCACCTTTGTAGAAGTTTTTCCTGTCAGAGGAGGGCAGTTGCAGGGATGGAGAGTTTTCTGGTTTCTCTAACTCTTCATTCCTGCTTGGGACTAATAGAGGTTAGGGTGACCGTGTCCCCAGAACAAGCCTATTTGAGAGAATGCAGAGTCGGGAGGTGGAAGAGGATTGTGTGGGATCAGTCAGTAAAAGCAATTTATGTCAAGAGAAGGTAGCCTGCAAAAAATTATTTAAAAAATCTGTTTGCATTGTAGCTGCTCAGAGTAACTTGGGGATATTCTAGAATTGGAAACAATAGTAAAGAGTAGGGGCAGTCCCAACACTCAACCTTTTGAGTGGGAGGTAAAACCTTATAAATGGGATCAAAGCTTTGCTCTGCTGAAATTAACAAAATGATTTTATAGGCAAATATCCTTAAGTCACTTTTCTTTTTTTCAAATCAGATCATAGGGCTGGAAGGGACCTCATGAGATCATCAAGTCCAACCCCCTGGGAATTGAACCCAGGACCTTCTGCCTGTTAAGCAGAGGCATTAGCCACTACACTATTTGCAGGGCACTTTTCTCTAGGCATGTGCCGAGCTTCAGGGACCTTGACTGAAACAAACTTCAAGTTTTGGAGAAGATTGGTAGATGATTCCCTAGCTGTAATATTTACTTTGTTGTTTTTTTCTGTATCTAGAGACCCTAGAGTTTCAACACTGTAGTATTATTAAGTCTTTGTGGCTGAAAGTGCATTTTAGGAGTCACGCAAGTCCAGTTCTCTTGTTCTCATATGTATGTGTCTGGTGGTACTCGTAGGTAAGATTTAGTCTAATGATACTCCAAATGTTTTCAACAAATAAAAAATGGTCATGTTTGATTAGGCCTTTTATATGCTAAGGTATTAGGTGGCAGACTCTTCCTTGCTGTTGGTGAGTTTCAAATAGCTTCACTTGAGAAAGCAGTAGACAATGAGCCTTAGAAATGCTGCTTTTTGGTAACTATGTTCTCTCTCCTGGAAGACTTTCTTCAGCTGATTCCAGGAAATAACTTGTAAGGTAGTGGAGTGGGTTTGAACCTTTTTTCGTTTGCAGTCCCCTAAAAAACTTTGAATGGAGGTGCAGACCCCAGAATGAACACCACGTTTCTGAGGAGACTGGCTCATTGGTAGAATGGCAGCCCTCATAATAAGGGTTGTCTGCTTTCTTCCAGTGTAGCCACTAGAAACATCTGAGACTCTTCTCAGACAGAACAATCTATTCTTGCTGTGGCTGTTCTTCCCTGCTATTTAAATTATATAAATTTGGTTCAGATTCTCTTGTACGCTTCAGTGATTTTTTTCTCTGAGCTGTGCTCACAACTGCACACTGAAGACGTGAATGATCCCCAGGCTTCAGAGCATCTTGTCTGGATCTGAAGACACTTTTAAATCTGATTGCAGGACAGCTAGTCTGCAGAACGACCTGAGAATTTTTCCAGATGGTCAAATATACATGTCAGGGGTATGAAGTCAGCTGTATAATGACTTCTGTTTAAATCTTTTTTTAAACCATTCTTTGCACTGAACCAGAAGTTTCTGGTAGGCAGTAATAGAAACATCTCTGAGTTATGATTATAATTTGCAGAGGGTTATTTTATGTAGTTATACATAAAATAGCTCTGTATGCATTTTTTCCTTAGGGGTTTTCCTTTCTCATAGAAGTGGCAGGCCTCTCTGCAGTAATGAAGAGGAACATGGTAAAATAGAGAAGATTACTGGATGGAACTTGGATAGTTTATTGTGATATTAGATATCAGTTTCCTCCAGTTAGGAAAGAACTGTGAAGAAACAGTAAGAAACAGTAACTGAACACTTCTTTGGTTTTTGACTTACAGTGGAAAGTCTGTGCCAACCTTTTTGTCACTAACTTTGTCATCCAATCCATTACTATAGTTCCCCTCAGTGGCCAGCATCTGAAAAGCTTCAAGGTCAGAACTTCATTTGAAAAAATCCTTAAAAAGAAGTGATTGCAGCAAGAACAAAATTAATAAAAGGCCAGGTCTTTCTAATCAACAGCTTGCTACTATCGGAGGAAGGCAATTTAAAAGGGTGCCCACTTTAAAAAAAAAAAAAAAAAAAAAAATCACATTTCTGTCTAATTTATGTAATATTATAGGTAATGCCTAAGATGATTATATCTGAAAGATATCAGAGAAAATAAAATTTTCAAGTGTCTGGATTTGACACCGTACAGTCAGTTTTGTATTTTCTATTTTTATAATCAGTTTTCTGGTTATTTACTTGGCTCTGTCACAGTAATAGGGAAGAGAATGTTTTTTAAAAGTAGGACAGTGTGCATGTAAGACCCTTGGAGTTTGAGACTTGAACATGTGTAATATATGAACACTGCTTTCAGCTATCTTTTAAAAATAGTTTTTGGTGTCCTGTTAAGGCTGCTGTGAAAACCATTTCTTGTTTCTATCCTGACAATGGGCTGTTAGACCAGAAAATCATAGTAGAAGACACAGAGATGTCTTCTATTTACTTTGTACATTTCCTTTGAATGCCTGGTGTGCTTTTAAGTTAAAAATTAGCTGTGTGTTTTAATATTTACACAAACTAATTTTAATCTTCTCTTTCAGAATACACAGCTGCTTTGGTACGCACCTCTGTTGGATTAAATACATGCACTGCTAACGACAGCTTTCAGCTATGGAATCGGTAAATATTTGAGTTACTTGCTTTTGTCTGAAGTTCTTGCTTCTGTTTTATTTATGTGCAAAAATAAAATACTGGTATAATTATGATGGTGGTTTTCTACGTCGTCTCTCTGGAATATAAAAATTGTAAACTTTTGTAGTGAAACACATTGAATTAAATTTTAAATTTTATCCTAGACCACAGGTCTGAAACTTGTGGCCCATGGGCTGCATGCGACCCATAAAGTTATTTCCTGCAGCTCACAATGACACTTAGAATTTCTCAAATAATTGATAATGCAAAATTTAAAGTGTGGTTACTTATTTACTCTTCGTCTTCCTGATGATACCTCCATCCTCAATGGAAGTAATTCTTTCTTGCTTGCACTTGGCATAAACATGTTTCTATTCATTTTTTCATTTTGATGATACTTTGTATGAAAAGGTTTCAGTGGCGCGGACCTCAGGCTAACATACTAGTCCTCAAGTGGCACTCATGGTGATTTGAGTTTGAGACGCCTGTCCTAGACTGTGTCTGTGGATATTCAAATATAGCAATATTTTTCTGACCCTTAATGAAAGCAAGACTTTTAATTTTATTCTAATGGAGCATTGGGAAATCAGTTTAATTTCAGCACAGTCCATATACATAGCTTGTTGATGTAAATGGCTGCTGAGTCAGTAAGGAATTTTGATACCCTTCCACAGAATGACATGAGCCTTTATTCTAACTCTTAAATAAGAAACTGAGTTAAAATTTTAACTTACTGAATGTTCCTTATGCAGGTTATAACTAGAATAATTGAAACCAATAGAGGGTAGATGTCTGAACTTTCTAGGTTTGTGTACTGATAATTAATGAAGGCTTTGGAAATTACTGCTTTTCATGCAAGCTGTGTCTGGGACTCGTTTTCATAACATTCTTAGATGTAAGAATTAATAGAATTTTTCAATACATATAAACTCATTAGTAGAGTGGAGTGAAGAAAAAGGCATTGATTTGGGGTTCATTTGCAATTGTGGGGTAATGGTGTGCACTGTTATATTGGGAAAAGCAAAATAATACAAGTAGTATAACTGGACTTTCTCTGGTTCTGGCAGTTTCAAAGAGCAGAATCTGCACTGACATTTGGGATTCTTCACTTTTTCATGGCGCAAAGCTGCAATTTTTAACTGCAGAGTTGTGACATACCAATCCAGGATTGAAATTGTCTGAGTTCTGAAATACTAAAGTGAAGGAATGTAGTAAATAGCTTAGAGTTGTGTGTTGGTTCTTGGAAGTCTAGGTGCTTTGATTGCCATTTGGTTCATGATGAGGTTAAATTATGTTGTAATTTAGTTGTAGTGATGCTACTGCTTTTATTTAATAAAACAAAAATAAAACAAATTGAATGTAGAAATGGACATCCACTGAATCCAATGGCCTGATTCATGAGTTTGTGGAGGTTTTTCTTCCATTCTAAGATTTCAAAAGAAATCATGTTGTACGTACACCGTCCATATTAATATTCTGAGCTATTCAGACTGAAACAAGCCTTTTCACTTTCCCTTGGTATGTATTAATAATATAATAATAAAAACTGTTCACAGCACAGCTGAACACAGGCCAGGCATCAGCAGCTCTCCCCTGCCACAGTTTATTACAGTAATGAAAGTGATAGAGTAGGAGCCCTCTTGCTATGTGCACAGTAAATATTTCTCTAACTGGCATTCAGCTGAGTTTTTCATGGCATTGCACTACATCAAAATCAATTGTAAAACACCATGTTTATTAACAAACCAGCCGTGCTTCGTAATGTGATATGAAAGATAATTAGTTTTATTCCTCTAAATTTTGAACTAAGCAGTATTCAGTTTGAATATTTGCATTGTAAACCTAATGTTTTTAACAGGACTTAATATTTTTCCTCATTAATTGCAGTAACTTTAACCCCTAAAAAAAAAAAAAGTGAATATCTGTGCTTATGTATGTGTAGATAATACATGCTCTTGCCCTAAGTGAAGCTCTCTGCTCGACAGATTGTAAAGCCTCTTTGTAAATTGTGTCTATCTTTGTAAATTGCATCTTTACCTGCCCGCTTCCATTCTGGCCACAGATCTCTTTCCCAAGACTGCTACTGCCATTCCAAACTTCTAAACTGCTTTAGTAAAACCACTGTCCTTTGAAAAGCAGCCCAAAGATATTTCCTTGTCTACCCAAAATATGGGATTTTCCATTACTTTTGAGATAATGAAAGTAAAATGTTCTGTTGGGTCTCGGGGTTTTTGTATTCCTTAATTATCTAGAACCGCCCTGCTTTAATTGAGTATGGCTATAGATTACTAGCTGGGGAGAACATATTATTGAGGAAATGACAATGCTTCAACATTATCTATAGGAATAAATTATTTTAAATTCTGTATCTCACTTTTAGTCCTAGAGGTGAAATTTGGCATTCATCACATTGGAAAGTGGAGATTGTTTGTGGTAATAAGCACAGTGTGCACTCTGCTGTCCAGATGGACGCTAATGAGTGGTTCCTTCCCCCAGGAGTTTCCAGTTTGAAGGACCTTTTCCACTGATAGATAACTCTGTTTCTAGCTCTGTAGAATCATGACATCACATTTTAAAATTGTTCATTGGTCAAGGACTGCCTGCTTCTCCTGGGTCATTCAAATCGGGAGGTTAGGAGATGTAAAAACCTGACAGATGACCTAAAAGGAAAATGATTGATTGCTCAGAGATCTGACATGTTTAAAAACAAAACAAAACAAAAAAACCCTTAACACCTATGTGCAAAGATAGTCTAATGGTTTTAATGCTTGTGGTGAAGTCAAGGGTATGTGTTTTTTGCAATTTAGCACATGAATATCACCAGCACACCTTTTATGCTCATGTACACCATCTTCAAATTAGCTCAGGGTCCTAAGTCATGGACAGTGGGCTGAAGTTTGAACTAGCAGTATGACTTAGTTGACCTCAGTGCTCCCTCAGTCGTTGGGATACACAGCTCAGAGGTGGTCTTGGATTATTAGTAATGGGTAACCAGCTAGGCACAGGTGAAGTACCACCTTCCCACATATTGTAGGAATATTGCACCCAGTCCCAAAAATGTGTGGTTTTGGCAGTCTGTGATTTTGACCATCATGTTGCACAAGGTCCTATTCACAGGAATAAAACATAGGCACAAGAGGTGGAAAAATTGTGGCTTGTATGGTTCAGAGCAGTCTGCCTGCTAAACAGCATGGGTGACTCCAGCAGATGCTAGGTAGGCTCTTCATTGAATTACATTTGGAGTTTGGAACCCAAGTAGTACAGCTCCTTAGGCCCCTTCTCACTGTGCAGTAACATCCTATCATGGCATCTCTGCCCTGCAGAAACAGCGTGAGACTGATGAGAGTGGGGAGCTAAGGATTCCTGGTAGCCAGCAGATGGTAGTGGAACTTCTTCCTCGGGGTACATGGTGACCATGAATCTTGCCATTTTGGAAAAAACACAAGACTTGTAGCTGCCTCACAGTGAAAAAAAGCCAAATCCTGTCTAAATGATGGGAAGCAGTAGGGAAGCAAGTGGAGAGTATAAGAATCTATCCATGAATTTATGTAATCTTGCTAGACACTCATGCCATGGTATTTGTGTGGTGTAGATATTTGTTGCTAGGTTGTCTGAAGATCTTTGGTTTTCACAAGATGGCGTGTAGTGTTTCTGTTGCTGTTACACTGAGGCTTCTGCACCAGGATTTGGTGATTGGAATGTTTCTGAAGCACAGAACTGTAGTGTAAGAGCTGACAGCTGGTATAATTCTCACTTCCCTAACATCTTCATTAGAGAAGCAGTGGGGTCAAGGCCTGCTCAGAGCAGCAGAGAGATTGAAATGGCTTTTGATGGTAGCTTTGGCACTAGTATTTCACCCAGTCTGTAATGAACATGTAGGTGTAAGATTAAAAGGATGAATACGGTAGTGCTGCTAAACAGAATTGCTTTTCAGAGCTGTGAGTCTTGCCTCACTCTGACCTCCTGAGAAGGATACAATTGTAAAGCTGACTCCCATAGTGAAAAGGCAATTTCAATACATGCTTCCCGAATTAAATTGTCTTCAGAAAGCAATGCTACAGTAAAGGCAGCAATGTTTAGATAAAGTGGAGGCCTGAGTTTGTGATACGTTTAACTCATTTTTCAATTTAAAATTTTACCTTTATTACACTAGCGTTTAAATGTTTAGTGCTTTCTATCGTAATAATCTACTGGATTTACATAAATAGCGGAAAAGAGAGGGTTCTTACCAAATGCTGTTAAGGAAACTAAGCATGCATGGAGAGTCCTCTCATGGATCAGTAACTGGCTAAAAGATAAGAAACAAAGAGTGGGAATCAGTGGTCTGTTTTCACAATGAAGAGAACTGAACAGTAGGGTCCTCGGAGATCTGTACTGGGACCTGTGGTATTCAGGATATCCATGGTAGTGATTTGGACAAGGAGGTGAAAAATGCATTGGCAAAGTTTGTAGATGGCACATTTATTTAAGGTAGTTAAATCCAAAGAAGACTGCAAGGAATTACCTTTTATCCAGATTTACTGTATTCCTCCTCCTGTGAAATCAGCCTTACTTATCATGCATTCAACTGTGTTTAGGATTCAGAAGGATAGAAAATCTAATAGTAGTAAGAATACAGTACCTCTAAAGACCTAAGACAATCTTTTTAAACATGAAAACATTATTAAAATCATGAAAGGACCTTCTCAGGGCTGGAAACAAGTTTTGTTTATCCTTTCAGAGATCTGGGAACCTCTCTTTGTAATGGTTTAAAGTTCTCTATTCCAGATTACAAGTGTGGTCTGAATTTTGGCATCTCTTGACCTGAGTGCTTAAACTCCTACTTGTACAGTCCATAATATTTTAATGAAATGGAGCTTTGGAAATTAAATTTCCATGTTGCAGCATTGGCAATCACTACCTGAACGCCCTCTCTGGAATGCACTTTGGAAGCTCTATAAGAAGGGGAGCTCCTTTATTGCACATCGTCAGTGTTCAGAGGCCGCAGAACACTTGCTTCTCTGCTCGCCCTCACTAAAAAAATTTGCCACAAGTCTTTCAACCTTGCACAAGTTCACAGCATGGCTCTTTCTTAACAATATAGTTCTTGACCTTAACAAGAAACTTCTGTGCAAAATGGTATTGCTCAGGTTGTAACTTGGATAAGCCAAAGTCAGCTTCCACCAGATGAATTAAGACTGTTACCAAGCCAAATAGTATCTTCCTACCATGTTCCTGTTCTTGAGCCAGTCAGAAACATTGAAATAATTGTTTATAATTGGAAAAATGCTTTTATTCCTTCTTGTCTGAACTGTTTTTACTTTCCTAAAGGGGTTAGATGGCTTAAACTGCCAAAATCTCCCTCTAAGATGGCAGTTAGGTATTCTTGAGTTTAGATCAGTTGACACCCTTAGGTTCCCATGAGTCACTGTTGCTTTTGCGAGCAAAGCCACTGATGCAGGCAAAGAGGCCAGAGATTACTGGAACGTTCTTCCTTTCTTCAGTAACTGATGTGGTCTCTTTTGCAGCAGGGAAATTCCTGTATTGTTTGTAGGCCTTAGTGACGCATGGTTATGTTTCATATCATTTGAGGCTTTTATAACTGATACAGTGTGTACTGATGACTTTCATTGTTGCACAGCTCTTTTCTTGGGTGGTACCTTTTCTGAAAGTAAAAGTGCTCTGGGACTCTTTGCAGTGTTCAGAAATGGAACAGATTTTGACACTCAAAATCTAGTCACTGCAAATGTAAGCAGTTAGTATCTGGCATTAATAATTTTATTTACCTCCTGACATTTTGCATCATGCCAAAGGAGTGAATGGATGGTGCTTTAGAAAATAAAGCCGTGGTCTACTTGAGTCAGTTAATTGATGGTGAAATGAGTGTTTGTCGGCCTAGTTGAAGAACTGGGTCTTCAGGATGGATTTGAATGGTGATGATAGCAGAGCTTGAGTCATTGGAGATCACTCCAAGCATAGAGGACTGTGTGAAAGAAGGCGTTCCTCTTTCATTTTTCTGATTTGAAGTAGGTGTGGGGGAATTGTTATAGGGCGCTTGTTATTTTACTTAGTGCCCACAAATATTGACACTTTTTATCAACAGTTAGAATTTAACACTGACACTGCAATGCTTGAATACTGCAAGGTGGAAACAAATCCAAAGTGTAAATTTAACAGGAAAACTATGTCATCTTATTTGACATATTGAAGTGTCCATCTGTTTTAATATCGAACGAAATTGAAATTAGCTCCATAGCCATTTTTGCTTCTAGTGCATGCATGTGTAACCGGTGGATGTTTTAATGGTTTGGGAGAGGGCTTTTGGTAAGAAGGAAATAAAGAAATTCTCCTACAAGTATTGCATAAAGTTTGCAAATAGATTAGCATGTAACTGAGGCCTACTCTTGTTTGTATAGCTTCATAGAAGCTAAGGCCAAAAAGAGGACGTTGTGATCATCCAGTCAAACTCCTGTGTAACACAGGGTTTTTCCAAAGTAATTTGTAAAGCTGATCTCTTAGAAACCCCTCAAATGTTCATTTAAAGTTTGGCTTTAGTGGAGAATCCAGTGTGACCCTTGGTAAATTCTTCCAATGGTTAATACTCTGTGTTTAAAAATGTATGCCTTGTTTCTTGTCTGAATTTGTCTAGCTTCAGCTTCCAGCTATTGGATCATGTTGTATCATTCTCTGTTAGAGTGACAAGCCCATTGTTAAATATTTGTTCCCGACTGAGGTACTAGGCTGTAATAAGGTCATCCCATAACTCTTGTTAGACTCGGTGATAAGCTATACAGACTAAGCTCTATCAGGTATGTTTGTTAATCCTTAATCATTCTTCTTTCTCTTTTCTGAACCCCTCCTCAATGTGTTGACACAATTCTTGAATTGTGGGCATCCAGACTGCACCCTATGCAAGCAGTGGTCACACCAGTGGCAGATACAGAGGTAAAATAACCTCTCTACTTCTTGCATGGTGCCAAGTTCCAAAGGGGCAGCCGTGTTAGTCTAGTTCAGTAAGACAAACAAGTGTTTAAGTGCCACAGAGCCCCTGTTTGTTTCCCCAGGGCTCCCTGTTTGTTTCCCTCTACTGAAATGCATTCCAGGATCACATTAGTTCTTTTGGTGATGGCATCACAGTGGGAGCTCATGTTCAGTTGTTTGTCGCAACCCCTAAGGGCACATCTTTACTGACAGCAGCAAAATCACTGCCATCAGATTGACTTTCCCAATCTCACTTGAACTTAGCACAGTAGATGTGCCTGGTGTAGGGGCTGTCAAAGTGAGATATGCAAGTTATATTAAGTAACTTGCGTATCTCCATTCTATTGCTGCCAAAAAAGGTAGGCAGTATAGACCTGCCCTAAGTCTTTAGAAAAAGAGTCACTGCTTGCCTGGGTAGTCCCCCATCCTGTAAGTATGGCCTACATTCTTTTTTCCTAGATTTGAACATTTATATTAAGCTGTATTAAAATGCATATTGTTTGTTTGCATACAGTTTACCAAGCAATCCAGAATCAATGACCTGTCCTCTAAGTTATTTGCCACTTCTGAGTGTTTGTCATCTGCAAGCTTTTTCAGTGTCTGTTTTTGTCCAGGTAATGGATAAAAATGTTAAATAGCATAGGGTTACAAACTGATATCTGTGGGGTCACTTTGGAAACACACTAGCTTAAAGATGGTTCTCTGTTTTACAGTGCATTTTAAGACTGTTTTAGTTAACTGGTTTTAATCCATTTAGTGTGTGCCATATTAACCTAATGCAGCTCTAGCTTTTTAATCAAAATGTTGTTTGTTACCAAATCAGGTATGTTAGAGAATCTAGGGATAAGGTGCTTGAATTGCCCTCCACCTCTAAAATTAGGTGTTAAAGAATTTGAAAAAATCTCAATATTTTAATAATATTTTGGAGACAGCCCCTAGATAATCTTATTTATTAGACTCTGCTGGTTGAGCACAAGAACAACCGGTTGATTTAAATACTGAACTGGTAAACTTTTTAATTATTAACATTGGTATGGGGAATGGATGAGCTAATTTTGCCTCATCTCTGTAGAAGTGGGCCTAGGAAGTGGAAGGAACCATAGGGACTCTTCTTCCTAGGTGTCTTACATAACCAATCCCATCTCTGCTTATTCCATGACTCAGGGTCCCAGCGGAGCCCCGCTGCATGTATCACACACTGCTACGTGCCACTTCTGAGTTCACAGAATCACTTTCTGTGAAATGTAGGGCAGTGAGTAGGGTTTTGGCTGGGGAGGTTTCCCAGGCAGTCTCCATGGGGGTAGATCCTTTGAGCTTTAGTGACTTGATCCTCAGTAGGCTTCTTGAACACCAACAAGCCTAGTATTTTCTATCCTTCATAAATGGTTGCATCCGCTCAGTGAATGAAGAAACTATAAGGTTGTGCCCATTTGGGTTTTATTTTTACTATCATACAGGGTTAGGAGGGAGGCTCATTTAGACAAATAGCATGCTGAAGGCAGTCATTCCTTGCTCCTGATTTTAAAACCCTGAGCTTGAGATGCTCAGTCTGCAATGTTCTGGCCATTCACAGGTGGCGTCAGTGTCTTGTGATGTCGTGGCTAACTCGGACATGTATGATTCCAAAGGATTCTCAGGCTGCTCTCTTTTGTAACAGTTCAGGGTTGATGCTCTTGATAGTGGTGGTGTTACAGTGTGTGCCTTGTCTCTGGAGATGCATTACCTGTTCATTCACCAGTCGATCACCACAAAGGAAAATGGGTGCGTTTATGCTAATAGAAAGGTGATTGAGAGCCAGCTGTCATTTGCTGACATTTCAGTCCATGCTGCTCTGCGAGCTTTTCCAGTAGTTGCACAGAGGATTTAGCTGTGTCAGAGCCCTGCAGGTGGATGAGCTTGTGGTGCTTTTGTACTGACACCTAACTCCCCAATCTCTCTTTATGAATCAATCAAAGATAGAGGACAAAAAGAATGTAAGTCCCTGTGTGGGCTTTCCTGTCCATTCAAGGTGCAGATTCTTGGTCTAAGCATCTGGTTGGACTCCCGTCTGTTCTAGGATCAGGTAGCAGCCAACAGCCACATCTGCTTTGTCTTCCTGCGAGCGTGTTTTGCTGCTAGTGCTTAATCTGTACTAGATTCCTATTGAATGCTTGATAGATCTTAAGTCTTGGGTTTGACCTGTAAAGCACTATAGAATGGGACCAATTTATGGATGACTTCTGCCCCCATGATGTATCACCGTAGCTGTGACCAGCAGGGTTGGGTGTCAGAACTGGAGTCTCGCCCGTATAATGGGAGCAGGGAAAGGAAGCTGTTTTTTTCAGCTTTGAGGGGGTGGGGAGGCTCTGGCAGCTTGAACTGCAGTGTCTTTTTTGCTTTTTTGCTTTTCAGCTTATTTTTGGTTGCTGTGAGTATGTTGATGAATAGTTAAAAGGTCATTATTGGACAAGAGCGGTCATGGGTGTTATAGTTAAAAATGCCTGGAGTGAGGCATATCTGCTTCAGCTCAATGGGCGTGTGTAAGTATAACTAAAATACAATGGAGGCAAGGAGTCAGTACTGTTTTGTATCCATTTCATTACTGTTTGCAGCTTGTACGTGTGGACAGTCTTCAAATTTAAGAGTTCCAGAACTGTGAACTCTAAAGCCTTGAGATGAAGTCATTGATCCAGAAATAACACATCTCTCTGGAGCCCAATTAAGATTGTGTGGAGTAGCTATCTGTGAATTTCCATTCTTTCAGATGTTTAGATTTGTAAGTAAACCTTATTTCTGAATTTTCTGGATTTTTTACATTTGGTTTCCCTCTGATTTTCTTGAAAGGTAAAGTTCAGGATGCTGGTGAGTGCCTACAATCACACACTGTTTTTGTGAGTTTAATGTCTAAGTGTTTTCAGTTATTGGATGAGAATTAGCATGGAGAGCAAGCTTTTTGAAAATGTGGTTATTGGAATTGATGACCCACTTGTCATTTGGCACATCATAGGTGTGACTGTGGTGCCTTTCCAAATGCCAGTGTTGATCTGAATTTTCAGCTGTTCCGACTGGTAGCATGGTGGTTCCAGGTCAGTTTTGAATAGTTTTGGTTATTTGCTGACAGAGTTAACTTCTTTTTTGGAGCTTTGCAAGAAACAGGCTTGCTTCTTACGTTCCAGTCAGAAAAAAATTCTTTTAAGTATTTTTTTAACTTCATTCTTGCAGTCTTGCCAATATCCTGTATTTGTTTTTCACAGGCAGGCCTTCAGTGTTTTCTTTCTTCAAGTTAAGTGTTATAATAGAAATTTACATTTTCATTACAGGTAAAATGATAAAGAAGCTTCTGAAAAGAAACTTTCTGTAACGTGGAGGGACTGAGAAAAGCAGTTCATGGAGTTTTTTTAGAACATACCTTTCTATAGGTTAAGCCAATTTAAAATTTATGGACATTAAATGATGTGTATAATATAAAGTCGAATTGCTTTCCATTCTTATCCAATTGATTTGAGCAGTTAACCACCTCAGGCCAAAGGTCAAATCCAGCTATTTGTTGATATGATTTTGTAATCTCAATAATTAAAATCTTCATATGTTACTTACTGTGGATTTAATGTTGCATGAAAAGCAAAAAGCAGAAGTCTCAAACTTGCAGCCTGTGGGCCAAATGTAGCCCCTTAAAGTTATTTGCTGCAGGCCGCAACAACACTTAGAATTTCTCAAATAATTGACAATGCAAAATTTAAAGTGTGTTTACTTACTTACTGTTTGTCTTCCTGATGATACCAACATCTTGAACAGAAGTAATTCTTTCTTTCTTACTCTTGGCATATATATGTTGCCTTACATTTCTTCATTTTGACTATGCTTCGTATCGTATGAAAAGGTTTCAGTAGTGCAGCTCTCGGGCTAACGTGCTAGTCCTTGTGTGGCCCTCGTGGTGATTTGAGTTTGAGAACCCTGAAATATAGAGTCACTTTAGCAAATGCCTATTGCTAGATAAATGGCTTGTTACTAACAAAAGAAAATTAAAAAAAAAACCTACAGTAGTAATGACTTACTTATAAATAAAAGAATATTTTGGTGTGTGCTTTATCCAGAGCTGTGTATGCAACATGGGCTCTGTCATTGTTCATATTTTTGCTACTGCTCTTTGGAACTGTTGGCTGGCCTAGCCAAGCAGTAAAGAGGAGCCAACTTTCCTGCCTTTCTGGTGTTTGTTTTTCACATTTTTAATGACATATTTACACTAAAGTAAAATGAATTCTTCCTGTCTGAATGTCTTTCTGCTAAAGCATAAAGCGTAGATGAAATCCCTAAATTCAGTAGGGTGCTTCAGATACTACTGCGGAACTGAATCTCCTCCTCCCCTCCAACTCCTCATTTTCTTGGTTGTTTTTTAAAAAGCACTCTTTTAAAAGTAGTTGCAAATGATTGTTAATTTTGTTGGCAGCAGTAAGATTCTACTACAATAACCACTGTAACTGCTTAGTAGATTTAGCTGTTGGTAGCTTAACTTATCCTGTCCTGAAATCTCCGTGTTAAAAGTAGGGAAGTTGCAATATAATTTTTTAAAATACATACCATTGCATCAGTGTGCCTTGCGCTTCAAAGGCTTTGACACTCTTCCTTCAGTAAAAGGGAGGCATAAATTTGCTTAATGCAAGACCTGTATTGTTTTGGGGCATGTTCCAGCAGAAATACAGGGCATAATCCAACAGAAGGTTTAACTTTTTATAGGATTGATGCTTCAGGTCTGCCTGGGTGAGAAAGCCTATTGATTGTCTCCACCCACAGCAGTCTCAATAGCATCTTGAACTTTCTTACTAGTTTTGTATTTGCCAAACAGCACCAAGCCCTGAGATGCTCCTCTTGTTCATCGTCTCCTAAACTTGCGCAGGATTAGTCAGATTTTTCAGACTGATAACCAAAGCAGTAAGTTTTGTATAATAGCAAATTGGAATTCCAATGACATGCTTAATCAAATATTGTGCATGCCTTGGCCTCTGAGCACAAGAAGAAAATATAATAAATTACACACACACAGAGCCTTACAACACTGCTGGCTTTGTACATTCCCTAAGACTTGCCTGTGAAATATTAGCCTTGATTATAAAATGGAGCTGGTGTATTCTGACTACCCAGTGGGGCAGATTCCATTTGGAAATGGTTAGGTTGTAGAATATAGCAAAATCTTGGAAATGCAACCATAAATAGTATTGAAGTTAATAAAATAGTAAGAAAAATGACGTTACAGAAATATGTAAAATGTGATGAGATTGGGGGTAGTGAGGAAATTCAGATTGCTTAAATGCTGGAAATCAGATCTGGTAGAAGCCCCTATCCGTATTTAGTCATTTGGGCTTGGAAATACCAGGACTGAAAAATGTCTCGATCATTGATGCAGGGACCAGTGTGTAGAAACTTCTACTAATCCTGTAGGCATTTATACTATGCTGTTAATTTCTAGCTCAGACTTCAGTAGTGAGATCTGAAGTTTAGGATTCTCTTATTTTTAAATGCACTTTTTTGTTTAATATTAATTTTTGTGAAACTTGACAATTTTCAAAAAAAAAAAAAAAGTATTTGTAATTTCACTATTTTCCTTTCCAAAGCTTGCTGTTGTTTTCATAAATGGTTCTTGTATCCATAACAGAGGGAAGAAAATACTAGGCTCTTCCCCTCAAATTCAATGATTAACTGAATTAACTTGATTGGATCGTTGTATCAACCCTTAAATTCAAACACAGGCCCGGTTTATAGCAAGCCTACTGAGTAGCCTGGGAAGGACAAGCATGGTGAAAGTACCAGTACTACAGTATTTGCACTTTCCTGCTGTATTTTTGCCTTGATTTTAGTAGCCATGGTGCTCCAAAAACTTACGCTTCAACTTTATACTGTTTGGAAGCTGGTGTTCTAGATTTAAAGACATCAAAGCTGTGCTTTCTAGCTTCAGAAGATATTGGATAATCATGTAAGGTATTGGATTGGAGAAATTATAGTTAGAAGGTTGTTTAGACTGTCCAAATTTAAAAACCTTCTTTGGAAAACTGGGACTCCTGGCTTTTCCATGCTCTGGAATCTAAACTCAGCTCCCATTTAGCAGCGGTCTAGGCTGGACCATGCTCTCATTTAACAATATGGGAAGGGAAAGGGAAGCTAGATATGAGTCAGCAGTGTGCTCTTGCTGCCAAAAAGGCCAATGGCATGCTGGGCTGCATCAAAAGAAGTATTATCAGCAGATCAAGGGATGTGATCATTCCCCTCTATTCTGCACTAGTGAGGCCACATCTAGAATACTGTGTTCAGTTTTGGGCTCCCCACTACAAAAAGGACAGGGACATGCTAGAGAGAGTTCAGAGGAGGGCAACCAAAATGATTAAAGGGCTGGAGCACAAGCCCTATGAGGAAAGACTGAAAGCATTAGGCTTATTTAGTCTGCAGAAGAGAAGATTGAGGGGGGATTTGATAGCAACCTTCAACTACTTGAAGGGATGCTCTAAGGAAGATGGAGCTCGACTGTTCTCGGTGGTAACAGAGGACAGAACGAGGAGCAATGATCTCAAGTTGCAGTTAGGGAGGTCGAGGCTGGATATTAGAAAAAACTTTTACCAGGCAAGTGGTGAAGCATTGGAATGAGCTGCCAAGGGAGGTGGTGGAATCTCCATCTTTGGAGGTGTTTAAGGCCCGGCTGGACAAAACCATGACTGGGATGGTTTAGTGGAGTGGTCCTGCCTCTGGCAGGGGGTTGGACTAGATGACCTGTGAGGTCCCTTCCAACCCTGTGATTCTGTGATTCTATGTTGACACCATGTTGTAGATACAAGAAGTCTGTTTTATGCACAGATGTCCTAGACCATAAACTATTGTAACTTTAGAATCTTCCCATCATCTAAACTCTGACCATGCTAAATTTAAACTTTAAAGGATAGTGACCAGTCTGTAAACTTGTTAGGATATGTATTCCAGCATGCTGTGAACTGTATCAATGGCTAAAGAATTTATTAATGGTTTGTGTGGTTCACTTCCTCCTCCCCACAACCATTTCTCAGACCCCATTTCATGAGGTTTTCTTTTTAAAAAAAGAAGTTCAAGTTCTAATTTATTTGTTAAACTTTGCTGTTATTTACTTTTATGGTTTGGACTTTCAGGCCCTTATGTTGGTAGAACTTCTTTTGGAAAGTAATGGCTGTTCTTTTGAAGCATAAGGATTGTAAAATCTCTGTAGTGGAGGAAGATTAAACCAAAAAGAAATGGGTTGTGGGATGTTGATATTTATAAATTTCAACAGGGCAAAAGCCAAACTTCTGTTTATATAAGTACCAGTGTGGTGGTAATTATAGTGAGATGTTAGTTTTTCTCATTTGTGAGTTTATTGCAACTAGAAAGTAGCTAAGCTCTTAAAACTTTACGTGGTCTTAGACATGTGTATTAATTGAAGTAAATATGTTGCTGAAATAGTTAGATATTGCATTTTAGTTGGATGCCTTCTTGCACAGATTTAAACAATATACAAGTAGGTTTGTCTTAAACATCATCTCTTAGTGTGGAACCCTTTCCCCCTTTTCAAAAAATGTCTCCCTTTTAGGTACAGACCCTTCTCCAAAGGACGCATCATTTGTCTGAGAGTCTAGGAGAACTCTTCTTTTGCCATGGGAGGTCTTTGCTTCTGTTGGAACCAGTTCAATGAAACTTTTGGACTGGACAGTGCACACTCTCTACCTTTCTCCATTGTTCTGCTATCTGCGTGGAGGTTCTTGGTGGCTTGTCTTCCTTTTGCCTCTCTCCCCAGGTCCCAGAGCATATATGATTTTCATCAAAGTTGCAACAGCAGTCCTTAATTTGGAGTGGCATCTGTCTCCTTGGGAGAAGTGTCACTTCTCAGCTCTCTCGGACTGCAGTGAATGAGACCTGCAGTTGCAGTTTGTTATAGACATATAAGGGGGAGCAGGTAAGATCTTATCCCAGTTAGGAGGGCTTGAGGCTCTTTGGTATCAGTAGACCTCCAAAATGACCCTTCCTGACTTGCCTATAGCTTCTCTCTATTGTATTGTAATACCTGGTGCTATCCCTAAGTCCTTTCATCTGTCTTATGGGTCCTCATGCAGAGTATGATGATCATGATATGGGCTCTTGAGGACAGACAGGTGTCTAGAATTCCTTATCTGAATTAGCTGATCAGGGTGCATCCTCACAAGAGATGTTGATGGTGGCAGGATGTTGGGTTTTACCAGTTTCTGAATCTGATCCATGGACGGAAAGGGTCCTCTTAGTCAAGGAACTGTGTGGGTAGCGATTTGACACTAATCAGGGCAATGTTTTCTCATTCCTAAAATTTACCAGTTTTCCCCATTATTTGTTGTAAGATCACATTCCTAGGAAATGGTCAGCCCACTTGTGGCTGCTGTTACCCTGCCTAGAGCTCTGTGGGAGAAGTTTCACTTAAAGAGTCTCTTTGGGCAGGAGGCACGAGCCTGGAAAATGCAGGAGAGAGAGGCTCCAGTTCCTTGTATCATTGAGGCTAGAGATCTGTCTCCTGGTGGGAAGAGAACTCCTAGAACCATAACGAAGCCCCAGTGCCATTTGGCATGACATCTGCAGGTTGGGTAATGGGAAAAACCTGCCCAGGAAAATGGTCTGACCACAGCTTTCTATGTGTAAACATATAAACAGTGAAAGTAATCAGGTTTGTTTTACATAGATTCTCACTCTGTCTGGTGCCAAACCCCCTCAACACAGGTGATTTAGAGTGGACACTTAGTTTTTAATGGCACACCAAGACGAGAATTGGATTTGGTCATCTTATTTCATAAGTTTGGAAGTCCCACACAGTAATTAAGTGACTTTTTTCTTTGTTCAGTATCAACCCAAAATTTTAGAAGGGATATATGAGTCTTAACTGAAGAAACTAAGAATGAACCAAACTACGTACAAGTTACTAGGCGAGTGGTTGTCAACTTCTTCCATTTCTTTAGCATCCACCTCTTAAAATGAAATTTTTTGGGACACCCCGCCAATTTATGATTGCCCTGCAGCCTCCTGAATCTGTTCACACTTCTCTCTCCATGAGGGTTATGACCTCAGGATAACAATGCATGTACTAAATTATTTTTTTAGATAAAAAATAAAATCTCCTTGGAAAAATCTGTTGGAAAGAGGAAGTTGCAGAGGGAACCAAAAAGTTGGGGGATTTTCGCCTCCGTTGTCTTACAGCATGTTGGAGATGAGGTTACAACTGATTGCGGAAATCATTTCTGCTTTGTAAGAATGAACTCTGAACCCATGTAATTTGATATGATTGATTTATAAGAAAGGTTCTAATGATGCATTTTATGGAGTCCAGCATTTTGTGGTATTTTCATTCATTCTTTCTAGTTTGGAACAGTAAGCGTTTTACAGTAAGGATTTTTCTTAACAAATTCTGCTTTGACGGGGTTGTCATTTTGTTCGTGAACTGCGATGTGTGTATAAACTATCTGGTGTGGCTGGGTACCCTCTAAATGCATATAATTTCACGCAATGTCAAATAGCAATGCAAAATGTAATGTGGGATTGATACGGGTTGCTATAGACCAGGGGGTCTCAAACATGTGTCCCGTGGGCTGCATGCTGCCCCTAGAGCTATTTCCCGTGGCCTGCAATGACACTATTGTTACCAATGTTTGCAATATTGTTGTATGAAAAGGTTTCAGTGGTGCAGCCCTTGGGCTGACGTACTAGTCCTTGTGCGGCCCTCGTGGTGATTTGAGTTTGAGACCCCTGCTATAGATATATTCCATTATTCAGCTTTCAAAATGACCACATACCTACTGCAAAGACTTTGTTGTAAATATGCTGAAAGGAGAGGTGGCTTTGCCCCTCTTCTGGAGAATTGTCTTTTATTTTCTGGGCATTTTAAGAATATTTTTGCAATAGTAACACTATGTGTTGAAATGTTGAGGTGCTTGACTTAGCAATAATCTCACAGGAATGGATTGCTTGGCTTTATAGAAATTGGGCCTTCCTCCTCTAGGCCAGTGGTTGTCAACCTTTTGTGGGTCACGATGTGTGGCTGCATATCACGACCCTACAGGACATACCAGCCCAACCTTCCCAGGCCGAATCCAGCCATTTGTCTGGCTCTCTGCGACACATTTAACGCTGTGTGGCGACATGGTAATGTGTCCCGACACAGTGGTTGAGAACCACTGCTCTAGACCATTAGTTCAGTTCAAGTCTGGAGTCCACTAACAAAATATTAATACCTGATGGTTATTTGGACACTGTGAAAGAGACTAGTCTGTCCTCTTCCAATGGACCGTGATAATATCACACCATGCACTATTCGTACTCTTCCTTCCCCGTCTCCTTGCACCCTTCCTTGCACTGAGCAGAAGGAAAAGGACTGTAAGAGTTGAAGGGAGTATTATTGCCTGGGCACCCTTCTCCACACACTGAGCTGCTCTGTCCCCAGTCAGAGGTGATGGCAGTGTAGAGGAGCTCTCCCTGTCTGTACCCATTTGTTCCCTGGATGACACTAAGGATGGCAGTTTTGCAGGTATCAGTTGAGCAGCTTCTGTGAGGGCTACACTCGTTTACCAACCACAGCAGCAAGCCTGGAATTGCTCTTGATTTACTCAGCCTTCTATTTAATTTCTGCATAGTTTATTTTTGTTCTGCAGTTCTTAAAGTGCACCAGTTCTGTCCTTCCTGGGTAGCATTTATGATTAAACTGCAGTTCTGGCCAGACAGGGAGCGTTGTGGTCACTGAGCGTGCATGATGTTTGTGGCCTAGCTTTTATATTTGGATATTTCATCTCTCCTGAAAGAAGCAGGGCTGTGTGGCTGGATCCGCCATGCTGTCACAGCTGTTCTGTATCTTGTACATCAGATCACAGGTATCTGAATTTGTGACACTTAACTTTCAGGAGTGAGATGTGATGGCACGTTGAATATTGGGTCAGATTCAAAAAGGGAAGGATCTATCTTGGAATAATTTTTATATTTTGTAACAACACATTCAGGCGAATTTACATTCTTTAGTTTAGAGGAAAGACTGAGACTGACTTTTGATACAAGGGTGCTTTTGAATGGGTCGGCTTTGTCACATTTAAAAACCAAAGGGGGGAATTTATCTATTGGATTTCAATGTACTTTTAAATTATGTTTATTTTTAATGTTTAGTGAGACCAGAACAAGCCCTGTGACTTTTTAAAAGTACAAAGACTGCAGCACTAGTCTTCAGGATTTGTAGACAGCTGGTAGAGCCACATGGAGTTGAAGTATTCAAAAAACATGTCTGGAAATGGCTAGAGGTCATTCTGACTGAAATGTGTAAGACTGAGTCTGCTATTGTTGTTGTATCTGTTAAATAGGAGTCCAGGTTTGGCTGTGCTTTTTCTTTTCCAGTTGCAGTGTAACTTTAACTTTTCTGTATCCCCCTGGGTCCACACCCGGATCTGCAGTGCAGCCAGGACACAGATGCATTGTTTGAGGTCCTGAGATCAAATAGCCAGTGTGTCACATCAGCTGAATATCTGAAACTGTTAAATCCTTTGCAGTCTTTCTGGATCCAGGTGCCATGCAATTACTTGGTTAAAGGCATCAAGAGCTGCTACTTCAGGTTACTTTCTGTTTAATTCTGTATGTTTTGATTCACTACAGCTGGTGAAGCGGTTAAGCTAGGTTCAGATGTTGGAAGAGAATTCATTTCATGCTCAGAATTGTAATTATGTTCTTTCAAGCTCCAAGCTGTAAAAGAGGTCTTCCAGTGTGCGTTATCTAATTAAACTGTTGCGTTAAATGTTTACTTATTTCTTTTTAGGAACATTGCAAGAAGATTTACCAATATCCATATACTTTTAGCTTTGGTACTGTTTCCTGCAGCCATCCCTCCTTGATGTAGGCATGCTTGCTTTCTCTGTGTAGTTGACATGGAGTCTTGCTCTGACTAATGGTACAAAAGAGACCTTTCTGTAAGTGTAATTGATGTTGACTTTACTTGCCCTGTTGGCATTGTCTTAACCCTCTTGCAGGCTGCCTACAGCAAGCGTCTAGCGTTTATAATGTATTCGGTCTTCAGTAATCTTTGTATTTTATGAAGTATAACCAGCTAGTTTACTGGGTGGCTTTGAACCTTGGCACTGTTTAGATACATTAAGGTAGTCCTGTTGATTAAGGTGGTGTCCTATATTCTAATTTAAAAGATGATCCCCAGATGTGGAAAGAAAACCCTGTCGTAGACGAGAAGGGTGGCACCAAATTCGGCTCATGGATCTGTCATGTCTGAGAAAAGGGAGCGTAAGTTCAAGTCACTGTCTGGGATGCAATTTCTTGTCAATGGTATTTGTTCTGGGATTGAATTCAGTGTATAGCCAATTAATAATATATTTTGCAGCCTCTGAATATGAAAGTCTCCTCCTAGATCTAGGCAACCTTATTTACAGTGTGAGTATGGTAAGATGCTGGGTTTCTGACACTGTTTGGCCTTACATGTTGCTGTAAGCAGCTGTTCCAGCCTTTTCACTGCCTTTGGTTGCCTCAGGGCACATCTATACTTAAAACATTGCATCAGTGCAGATGCACCAGTGCAGCGCTTTAATGGTGGTGCTGTAAGCTGACAGGAGAGCTAGCTAGCTCCCCACGAGGCAGTAGCTGTGTTGGTGGGAGATGCTCTCCCTATAGCTACAGAGGACTGTAATGTAGCTCAGACCTCCATGAGAGCTCTTCAGCCTGCCTTCCTTGTCTCTGGAGTCCAGTCATCTTGTGGTTTCAGAATGAGAGTGTTGAGCAGTCACTCCAGTATCCCTGTGATTGATTGGAAACCACAATGGACAAATCTTTAGGATGGCGACCACCAAAGCCTCAAGGTAGCTAATGGTCATTGATTTTTTTAGCAGAGAGGCCTTTGCCAAGCAAGCAGTTAAAATTGAGTTGGGTAGTAGGTAATTGTGCCTCTTCACTCGGGGGCTGCAGAGCACTTCAGTGAGAATCTAAACCGGAACAATAGTTTGACAACTGTTTTAAAGAGTTAGTGCTGTTTGTAGCTGGAGTGTATGGACTGATCTTTAAGTCAGGATCCTTTTGGGGTTGTTGCAGAAGTAAACACAGAGAGAGAGAGAGAGAGGTGCATGTGTAGTGAGTGCCATGTTCTGAAGAATTCTTGTAGCTGAGGAAAAAGTAAGGCCAAACCTCTTGTGTTTTTTAGGCATTTTTCCACCTTTGAAGAGTCAGTTTGAGTCCTTCACTTCACAACAGCTGTTGCAGTGCAGAAAATGTTAGTCAACACATCTTGAGCAGTAACCAAAATCCAAGCATTCCCGGGTCCGTTCTTGAAGGATGTTACTGTCCGGAGAATAGAGAAAGTTCTGCAATACTGACTTTCTTCGGTTAAGAGGTTGGCTGCTCACAGTGGCTAATAGAATTACCTCTAAACCAGGGGTACTCAAACGGCGGCCCGCGGTCCACAATCTGGACTGCAAAGAGGTTTCTGGTGGACTGCAACAGTGGCCTATTTGCATGAAAAATCCGACCTGAAGCAATGTTCCCTGTAAGCTGCATGTGTGCAGCTATAATTACTCTCCGGCGCACAGATCACTGCCGACGGTGCACAGCCCAGCCATGGACCTTAGCAAACTGGAAGATGCTTTCTTCCAGCTGGCAGGCGGCTGTGTCGGTTTGAATCTTCCCACCCTGATGATGGTCAGGGCAGCAGCAGCTTGTGGCCAGGGAGCAGCTCCAGCGACCAGGCAAGCAGGAAGAGAGGATTTTAGCAGGGTCAGAGTGAGCAGTGGGGGAAGTGTGGCGGTGGGGTCGGCTGGGAAGGCGCCTGGGACTCAGGGAAGCAGGTGGAAAAGGAGCCTGACCGCGGATTGGCTGGAGAAACTGGCGCATGGACAGGGAAGGCTTTTGGCCAGGAGTTGCATAAACTACCGCTGCTGCAGGGGTTAGAGTGTAGTTTGCTGGCCCCGGAGCCCTCCAGCACAGGTGCCCCCCCGCGCGGGTGGGCCACCCAGTAATCACCCCCAGACACACACACAGACACCCCCCAAACAGACAGACAGACACAAACACAGAGGCACCCCCAAACAGACACCCCCCCAAACAGACACAGGTACCTCCAGACAGACAGACAGACACAGACACAGACACAGACACACACACACACACACACACACACACACACACACACACACACACACACACAGCTACCTCCAGACAGATAGACACAGAAACACACACAGAGCCACCCTAGACAGACCCCCCCCACACACAGCCACCCTAGACACACACACACACACACACACACACACACACACACACACACACACACACACAGGCACCCCCAGACAGACACACAGAGACACCCCCAATCAGATACACAGACACACAGAGATTTCGCCAAATCTTGTAGCAAGGTAGGGCAGTAGGCCTACCCTAGTTGCTTGTGGACCCCGATGAATGGTGGAAGGCTGAATGTGGACTGGCTCGCAAAAAGTTTGAGTACCCCTGCTCTAAACTTAACTTCATGGCTTGTGGCACAGCTAGAGCAGGGGTCTACAACCTGTGGCTCTTTGGCTCTGGACTCCAGGCCCCCACCACCACCAGGGGACCCTGTGGAGGGCCCCCAAAAGGCTCCGTGCTCTCTCCCACCTCTGAGAGCCCCTGGCTGGCACCCACCCTGTCAAGTGACTTCACCCATTGCAGCCCTCAAAACACTTGGTTATTGAAGGAATTTTTAAAAAAGGCTCTTCTTATCATTAGAGTTGCCGACTCCTGAGCCAGACCTAGCTGTGGGAAAATATTGGCTGCTCCTGGAGGGAAAGCCAATTGAAATACTCTCCTGTCACAAGTAGGGTTACCAGATACCAAAGCCTGGAAAGGAGGACATTGGAGGACACATGGAGAAGATGTAGTATTAATGTAATAGTCTTCTGTTTTTAGGTGGCCCTGGAATGCTTTCCCCTGATTATAAGGTATTCTGTGGCATTCCAGCATACTTTAACCCCTATAAGTAAAAAGCCAGACAAAATCATGTATTTTGAAATGCATGCTAGATGGAGGACATGAAGGTAAAAAGGAGGACATGTCCTCCTTTTGCCTGACATCTGGTAACCCTAGTCACAAGTGAAATGCAGCTCTCAGCGCTGCTGTATGCTCCCCCATAAGTAGGGCTACCAGATACCAAAGCCTGGAAAGGAGGACAGAGAAGTAGGAAAAGGAGGACATTGGAGGACACATGGAGAAAATGGAGTATTAATGTAATATTCTTCTGTTTTTAGGGGGCCCTGGAATGCTTCCCTCTAAAAATAGGGTGTTCTGGAGTGTTCCAGCATACTTTAACTTCTGTAAGTAAAAAGCCAGACAAAATCACATATTTTAAAATGCCTGCCAGATGGAGGACATGAAGGTAAAAAGGAGGACACGTCCTCCTTTTGCCTGACATCTGGTAACCCTAGCCAGAAGCAGGCTGCGGCGGAGACCTGTAAAGCAAGATTTAAAGGGAAATCATTCTGGAAAATATACCTATCTCTTTCTTTGGCAGCAGATACTTGTGTGAGAAGCTCCTGTGGCATTTAATCTCCTGTCAGAGTTCAGGTCCCCAGGGAGGTTTCTGGAGTAACCTCTGGCTGGGAGGTTTCAATTCCCCTTAGATTAACTTCTGTTCTGAAGACCAAAAGCTGTTTGAAGGTTTGGATTGAGCTTTAAAAGGTATCACATGACCTCAGATACTCTCTTAGGCTAACAAAAGTGCACTTAAAATAGTTCTCTTTAGAAAGTGCTTAGGAAGTCTTTAGATTGAGGTACCTTGTTTCCTCTTCCCCCACCACCATCAAACCCATGGGGAGCTCAGGAAAGGGTTTTGGAAGAACATGGTTTTAGATAAAATATTTTTTCTCTAATGTTCAAGAAATCTACTTATAGGATATTTATGTCTTCCCCTCTCACAGACGTATGTCACCCACAATCAAGCAAATCTAAGATAGAAACACTTTCTTGTCCTCTGGCAGAACATGGAGTAATGCTCAAATATTCCCTTTGTATCACTGTCTTTAAACAGTCCAGCCAGTCTTAGATTTGCAGTGATCATGGTGCGCGCTGTCTCGGCTGGAAAGAATGCAGCTACCATACGTAGAGGTGTAGACTGAGACTTGTGGCTGAGAGCAGGGGTTTGGTGACTAAGAGGAGGAAGCAGCAGAATGCGGGTGAGGAGCCAAAACTTACACAAAGTGATCCTGATGTACGTCTGCACTGCAATTGAAAATCTGTGGCTTGTACAGTTTGGATAGCGGGGCTGTTTAATTGCTGTGTAGACATCTGGGCTCAGGAGGCAGTCCAGCTCTGGGACTGTGAGGTGGGAGGGTCCCCAGCGCTGGAGCTGGAGCATCTACACTGCAATTAAACAGTCCCACAGGCCTGGGCCCTGTGAGCCACAGTCAGTTTGCATAGGCCAGCCACAGCTGACTGCAGCATAGAGGCCCCTTGAAGCAAGCGAGCGGTATTAGTTGTCTGAATTGGTAGATCTTTGCAGGCACAGGGCAGCTTTTTTCTTGATATTTCCACTGACATAATTGCATTAGTTAGGATCCTCCCATAGTAGGTTCCCCCTTCCTCTTCCCTTTTTATAGGAGTCTGTTTAGAAACCTCTTTTGTACCAGAGCACGTAGGGTAGGCCTGCATGCTGCTGGTTTTATCTTTGCCTTAAAATGTACGTGGTCGAGGCCAGGATCCCCATTATTTTGCTTTGGGGACAGAGAGTTGCTTTCTCAAATTTCTTTTGCAGAACACTGAGAACATTTAAACCATGCTTCTGTCTGAAAACACTGCATCTACAAACATCTCATCTTGCTGTAACTGAATGGCTACAGAAAGCTATTGCTTAGTTTATCTATTCTGTGCATTTGATGGCACTCTGTGTAATAAAGTTTCCACTATGTTAATCTTCATACAGCAACAAAAGGAGAGAGCAACACACAGAAGCAAATAAGATTCTGAACCCACAAAAAGTTTGGTAGGACTTGGGCAGAAGATAGCACCCGAAATTTAACAAGATTTTAGGTGTACCATTCCTTTAAGCAAACCCATTTGATTTTCATTTTATTAGTATTGGGCCTCAACGTGGGAGGCTGTACAGATACATCAGGAAGGACTCTGCCCCTGCTGCCGGCCACTTGAGATTGCTGAATGTCTGCCAATATTCCCATTTCCCATTATTTTCAGGGTTCTGTAACTTGCCTACAAATTTTAGAGTAACTTTCTTGTTCCCATCCTTTCTTAATGTAGTGGTTTTACATATTTGGGGTTTCTGTTTCTAAGATCGTTAACTTTAATTTTCCATGCTGCTAGTCTACTCCACTTTCCTTCAACTGTGGTGAAAAATCAGCTGTAATTTTAATCTGATACTGTTAAATTTACATGTTCACTTTCCTGTCCCCAAATGCTCATTGACTTCAGTCTAGAATACTGTGTTCAGCAAAATGGATGCAAGCTTGCTCCTAAAAATGTTAGAGTTCAGGCTTCTATCCAGGCTCCAGCCAAATAATCTTTAGAAAGTATCTTCACAATGATCTTGCATGCATGCCATCAAGTCAGATAGGCTGAGCTGAAGCTGCTGAGGAAGTCCAGTGGAAGCTATCAGTTGTCTGTGAAAGGAAACCTTGGAGAGCAGTATTGACAGTACTCTTGTCTGTGATTGGGTGGGCAGGGGAGATGGGCTGTAAAGTTATCTTAAAAATAATTTGGGATTTCTAAAGCAGCAGTTGAGCAAAATTTCCCAAGGCTGGTTTCTGACCTAATGATCAGTGCTAGAAAATTGAGAGCACTGATTTTAAACTAACCGTTTTTGGGCAAAGAAATTAGGCTATTATCCTATGAAGGCCTTAATTGACAGTGTTTTCCCATATAGTGCATATAGATTTTTTTCTTTTTTTTTTCCTTTAGGAACTGACTTGTAGGATGGTTTGGGTTCTTTATTGGGACCCAGTTTACTCTAGCTTTACATAGTCCAAATTTGCTTTATCAAACAATTCTTGCCTTGAAATGATCAATATTGCATCTTTGTGTAGTGTAACTGTGTGCCAAGAGTTGGGTAAATAAAGCTCTTGGGTAACTTTGTCTTGTCATCGGGTGCCATGTGATGGTTTTTTCCCTCCCCCATCTGACTCTTCTCTAGTAGCATCTTACCATTAGGAAGGAGCATTATTTTGATTTGTCTCAGACTGAAACACTTGCAACATCCTTGTATTTTGGCAAAAGCTTTTAGCATGAGATGTCAGATTAGAAGGGACACACTCTCCTTAGTAGATTAGCAGAGCAGGCATCACTAGTTGGTGCATTCATGTTTGCTCATCTTTCCTTGAGAAGAAAGGTGGTTTGACCATGATAGAAAAAAATAGCACCTTATTTCCTGTGAATGCTGCCTGTGTCTTCCTAATCAGATCTCTGCAGTTTGACCAACAACTTCTATAACACTTCAAAACAATATAGTCATGGAAAAAAATAGGTCCTGTCTTGTACATCAGTACATTTCAGTTTGGTTTTGATTCTGGATTGTTTAGGAATGCTAAAAATGGAGCACATGTTGCCTTTCGGGTAGTGTGTTGCGCTGACTTGTAAGCAGTAAAAATAATATTGCAGACATAGGTAGAGAATAGATATAGAACTCCAAAGTGTCACTTTTACAGAACCTTTGTAATTGTAAAATGGGTTAATGAATCTCTTTCTGTTGGCTTTGAATATTCAGTAATCAAGAATGGAATTGCCAGCTCTTCCTTGTAAGCAGTTAACTGAATTTCTTTTCTCCAGAGCCAAGTTTCTATCAGCATCTGACCAGAAATACTGAGTCAGAGTACTGTGTTCCTTCTGAGCTGGAGGAATTGTTGAGAATTCCTTACTTTCCATCTGGGGCCCAGGAAATCCAGAATTTTGTAAACTAGAATGAGAAGAACCTTAGTTCAGCTCTTGATTAAATATTCTTTGTAAAATTCTCTCCCTTTTTTAGTTACTGATAGGTGTCTAAGTAACAGGAAAATCTGGGCTTCTGGTAAAAGTCTCTTTCATATTTCAAGCCAAGAAAAGATTATTAAAAAAAAACAAACCATAGTTGTGATGGTAATATGAATAGAATGCTGTTAATATACGTGTTGTAGAAAGAGAGATAGACAGTCCCTGGCTGCGCGGAATTGACGGTCTTTAAATTAAGACAAATAAATGAAACAGCAGAATAGGTGGGATATGGAGACTGGCTGTTATAGGAATCCCGGTGGGATTGCTTTAGAGGTGCATATTTTTAATAGAGGGGGCTGCATGGAGGATAAGAACAGGGAGACTCTTCCAGATGTGGAGGGTAACGGGAAGAAATGGAACAAAGGAAATGACATCAGAGAGGTTGGTGGCTGAGACTAGGGATCATAAGCGAGATGTGCTATGATAAGAGCCAGGAAGCTAATGGAAATATTCAGGGAGAGGGATACAGGGAAGCAAGGAGAGAGAGGTAGGAGGCTTTGGCAGATACTCATTGGAGAGATGGGCAGGGTGGGAGAGGGAGAAGACCAGCAAGAATCAAGGCAGTGGTCAGTACAATGAATATTCTGAGAAGAGAGAAGTTTTTAAATGTGGGACAAGTCAGAAAGAGCATATGAGGACAGAAGATGAAGTTAAAGATGTCTGAATGAGTAGGTTTCAAGAGAGGTGAATGGAGAAGTTGGGGGATAGGAAGCATAGTGCATTTGTGAGCGAGAATACATGAAGGAGGCAGAAGAGACGAATTAAGAAGGAAGATGAAAAGTGAGGGAAATAAAGTCAGGACATTCAGGAAGAGATTGTGGTAGCAGCGGCAGCTGGAAGAGTATTGAGAGTAGAAGTTGATTAATGATTTAAAGATCTCTTTGCTTTATCACTTTGTCTATCACAAATGATCCGTTTGGGTATTTACTAAAATGCTCCCCATTAAATTGTCTTCAGAACATCCTGTGAGGGAATTTTCAGGTCTGTTTCAATTGTAAGGTTTTTTCCTCCACATCTGAATCAGAGGAATTGTTCCTGTAAAATATATATAATTTCTTGCAATAACATAGCATAGTCCTGCTTCTTAAATTGCTAATTAATGAAGCGATAATGTCTAGTGACATGGAGGCAAGGAAACACCCTCTTCAGTAGGACCATTTTCTGATCTGGGAGGGCAGATCTGTACTGTCTGCCTCTTTCGGCAGCAGTCAAATGGAGATCTGCAAGTTACTTAAAGCACCTGTGCATTTGCATTTGACTTCTCTGATCCTGGCATGTCCACTGTGCTGTTTCAAAGGGAGGGACTCAGTGCTGCCCCTATTACTGGGGCAGTGGTCAGGGATCGACTTCCTGGTTGGCTGAGTGGGTCTTCACAGATCCAGGCAGTCGATCAGGAAGTTCGACCTGACTGGTGAATTTGCAACCATCAGTGGACTTCGCTAGCCCGTTATTACTCTTACCTGGGAGGTTTACAACACTCTTTCATCCCAGTTAATTCTAAGTGAGCAATCAGTCCAGGAAGTGTTAGTTCAATCCCAGGTGTGTCTTCATGCTCCCTCTCCCTGGTTGCAAATCCTTCCCAGGACTTGCAAAGCATTTAGATAGAAGCACAGGAGATTCAGTATGTTTCTGAAAGCAACCCGCCATCTTAGCTTACATGTGTTTCCCTGTCTGCGTTTTAATTTATTATTTCAAGCAGGATATTATACTGCTGTGGAGTATAGCCAAAAAGCAAAATGTCTTCTCATATACCATGTCTTATCTGTAGCAAAAGAGCCCTTTTCACTATATATAGTAGCAGGATTTGTTTTAGTGATCCCATTACACTTAGTTTTCTTCCCCTTCTCAGTTCTTTGGACACCTTTCCTGTCTCCCCTACCCAGCCCTTCAAAGACAAACCATTTCTGATTTTCTTTCAGAATTCTCACACTTGGGGTTCATAGGGAGGCGTTGACTTTATGCACCAACCGCTGAAATAGTGGGGTGGAGTGTGTTGTAGGAAGGGCACTGCACAGTCATGTTTTAGATGATCTCTGCACTTAGCTGAAGTGGTTCTGTCAGGAACCCCAGTGTGTGAATGTTCCTTTGAAGTCTGTCTGAATTCAGTTTGGGTACCGCACAACATCATCATGCCTCTTGCGTATCTTAGGGGTTATCGCCAGTGCCCCCCCACCACGTCTAACAGCTCACGGTACCAAAGGGGCAGCTGTGTCAGTTTAGTTCAGCAAAGCAAACAAGGAGTCTTGTGGCACTTTTAAAGCCTGACAAATTATTTGTCGCATGTGCTTTCTTTGGATAAAATCCTGCCTCAGGTGTCTGATGAAGTGGGATTTTCTCCCACAAAAGCTCATGTGACAAATAAATTTGTTAGTCTTAAAGCAACATCAGACTCCTTGTTTGTTTTTTCCTCACAGTAAGTAAGCCTGAGCTTGTGTCATGATACCTCACTGCAGTGCTTAGGTTTGTCAGAGCACAAGGACTGGTAAGAGCGCTGGGTGGAGGAAGGCAGTGGGACTGTCTAGTGGTTGTGAACAAAAGCCAGAAGCTTTTTGGCTGTGGAGAGGACACTAATCAGGGTAAAGGCATAGCAAATGCAGTTATATTCTGAAATAGGGGAAAGACTTCATGTTGAGCTGTGTGCATGTCTCTTACACTTTAATATACTGCGATTCAGCATGGTTCACTCTTTCCAGGGAATGAAATCCCTGTTTGTAAAATCAAATCTTCCAATTTTATGCTGAAGGCAGAAGCAAAAAATGGTGGGTAATAAAAATGATTCCTTGTGTGGTGGAAAAGAGGATTGCTGTATGGTTAAACAAATTTAGCTGTATTGCAAAACGTTTGAATGTCCACGTACAGTGAAATGAAGGTTCTGTATTAACTCTGTTTGGTTTCAGTTGCTATTTTGTAAGTATTCAGTTGCGAGGCTCACAGCTTTTTTCTGTGTTTAACAGAGGTGTGTCCTTTTTTATTCAATTCTTGCAGACCATTCATATCACACTTCAAAGCATAGCATTGGTTTTGCCCCAGCAACTTAGCTTAGATAACAGCACTTGATTGAAAATGTAAGTGGAAATTCTGTGGATTATAATTCAGACCTTTAACACTATAAAGCCTAATGCCCAGCTTGTTCTGTGGAGTAAGTAACAAATCCTAAAGGGCCTAACGCTGGTGTTAAATGTATGCTCTTGCTGGCTCTGATGTTACTGTGTGCCTTACAACCCCCCCCAACACTGTTTTTAAAAACCGCTTAAATAATTAATTTGTTTTAGTTCACTTTTCAGAGTCACATGAGAGCTTCCAAAGTGCCTATACGGTGTCAGCCTCGGTCTAGAGGAAAATAAAGCTGTACCTGAAGTGGATAGAATGGAAATAAGACAACAATAGACTTAAAATCTTAATGAAAACCATTAAGGAGCCTGGTGGCACTTTTAAAGACTAACAAATTTATTTATTTCATTAACTTTAGTGGGAGAAAATCACATTTGGTCAGATACTTTGAAGACGGAGAACTTTCAGAATAGGAGCAAAATAAATGCAGGGAAGAGCAAGTCATGGGGTCAGGTCATGCCATAACAGCAAATCAAAGCAGTTTAGATTCAAACAGTGGATAACAGCATATAGGAGGGAAATATGGGGGGGGGGGGGGGGAGCAAAATTGCCTGTTGTAATGGAGAAACAACCATAGTCTTTTTATTCAGCCCTAAGTTGATGGTGTCATATCTACTTATGAATTCCAATTCTGCAGTTTCTCTTTGGAGCTTTGATTTGTTATCCATTTGCCTGAGTACAGCTATTAATGCCGTGATCAGGAAAATTGAAGTGTTCCCCTCTTGGTTTCTGAATGTTGTCATTTCTGATGTCTGTTTTGTGCCCATTTATTCTTTTGTGCAGAGGCTGTCCTGTTTGACCAGTGTGTAAGGCGGAGGGACCATTTCTAGCACATGGTGGCATAAAGCACATTGGTGGGTGAGCGGGTGAACGAGCCCTTGACGGAGTAACTGGTTTGATTAGGTCCTATGATGGAGTCTTTTGTGCTGATGTGTGAGCAAAGTTGGCAGTGTGGTTTGTTGCAGAGATATGAGCCTGCTTGTTAGGTCTGTAGGTGCTGGTGAGTATCTGTTCAAGGTTGGGGGGCTGTCTGTCAGTGAGGAGAGGTCTGCTGTCCAAGGCCTGAGAGAGTGAGGGATCGTCTTGTAGAATAGACTGGATGCGCTGTAGGGGTTTGACCTGGCGGTTGTAGGTGATGACCAGTGGCATGTGCTTTAGGGTTGTAACAAAGCTTGTACAAAAAGTGATACTGTTGGGACCACTGATCAGGCTCTGATAGACAGTGAGTACTTGCTGGGGCAGGATATAGCGCTAAACTGGAGATTGCCCCAGGTTCTCTTTAGTGGCTCTGCATTCCTCTTGTTTCTCTATTAGCTAAAATACAGAAACAAAACTGACATTCAGTGCTAGTTTTTTTGTTCAAGTATGTTACCTTCAATAAGCTAAATATCTTCAGCATTTTTTGCTAAACTGATCATGCTGCTTTGCTTTCTGTCGAGTCTGCTGTGAAGGAGCTTTTTCTGAACTTGACAGTACAGATGTTTATACGGGCCAACAGATGCCATCCCTCTTCTTCAATATTCACCTGCAACGCTTGGAAAATGTGGTCCCAGTGTACAATGCTTTGTTTTGATCACAGCACCTCCTTGGAACAAGGGAGAGAATTTCATGCTTGGTTTCTGCAGGTCACACGTCCAGGTTATAAAACCATGGACTCTTATTTTAATCAAAGTAGTTATGGCCCCTGGGTTTCTGGCAGGCTGCCAACATGTCCCTCAGTTGGGCAAAATGTGTGTTCCTGTTTTAAATATTCAGCATGTTCGGCTGCTGCAGATAGGTAGTGAAGCAGGTGCCTTTTGTTTTGAGGGAACTGTGGCCAACATGCTGAGAATAAACCACTGAAAAGTCTATCCCAGTGGTTTCCAACCTGTGGTCTGGGGACCCCGAGGGGTCTGCGGACATGTTGCAGGGGGTCCGCGGAGCCTCTACCTGCAGGGGCCGGAATTCAGCTCCAGCCTCAATGCTCCCTGCCCGGACTGCCTCTCCCCGCCCATGGCCAGATCCTGGCAGAGGAATGGGCTGTGACAGCTCCCCGGCAGGGGCAAGGGCAGGGGGCCAAAGCTGCTGTGGCTTGGCTCCCTAGCGGCGCGGGCAATGGTGGTGGTAGTGCTGCTCACCAGCTGTCCCAGTGGTGTGGGCCAGATGACATAATCAGCCAGGGGGGCTGCAAAGATTTTTTTTTTTTTTTTTTTTTTTTTTTGTTAAAAAGGGGTCCCCAGCCTGAAAAAGGTTGGGAACCACTGGTCTATCCTGTACTTTCCCCACAGTATGAGACAGTAGCTCCTGGAATAACTTTACCACTTGGATGTGAAACTCTTCCTGTGACATAACTTCTAAAGTTTTTACATTCTTAACCAGAAAAAGTTTTAATGGAGATACCATCATGGCTATTAGGGCTCATAATTACCTACATTCTCCCTCCCTTCTTTTCTGGGTTATTTCCCTTCCCCCAAACACCTGCCCTTTCGTGCCTTGTGAAAACAAACCCAGCAACCATGATCAGCCATAGAGCTTTAAAAAATGGGCCCAGAATGAAGGAAATGCATGTGGCAATGCTTTCATTGTCAAGGGGCTGTTACATAGAATAGTAACAACAAAAACTCTTACCTTTTATAGAACCTGGGTTTCTGTAGATGACTTTCAGATAGTAACTGAAAAACAACTGGAAATGTGACTGTTCTCTTCCCATTCCAAAGAGCTTTAAAGGATTTAGCAAAATAATAGAAAACCCAAGCTGAAACAGTTTTTCCAAAATGTGGAATGGAGCCAGGATCTTAAAAAAAATCTGGAGAGGCTGTAAAACATACGCTAATCAATGCTTGAGGCCTCACAAATAAATATTCCATTTCTTATAAATTGATCTAAAAATTAACTTGGAAGATCTTCCAGTGTTGAAGGAGTTTGGAAAATAGAAGTAGCAAGAACATGTCTTGCTTTTTTAACACACATGTTTTACGGGATAATAGAGCAGTGTGAAAAATTCTAAATCTGTAAAACAGTAATTGTACTTTCAACGTATTGCATCTTTCTCTCTGGAAAGCAAGTGGTTGACTCTGCTCGCACAGTTAGTTCCTGGTTTTGTAATTGCACTAGCAAAGGTGTAAATTTTCTCAGTGCTTTCACAATAAATAGTGTGGCAGGCACACAGGTAATATGCCTATGGTGACTAGAAGTACTCCTGGGCTGCTCGGTTTCAAAGCATTTGCCTGTGTGATCTTCTCCATCTTCCAGCTGAAACATTAATGAAGTCCCGCACCACTCCTCTGTGGCAGGTAAATGCGGTACAACCCATGCTAGACAACCAGCTTTTAGAGACCATCTTGGATTATTCCTCAAGTATGCTGTGCACCATTCAGCTCCTCTGTTAGCCATAGAGTGCCCTCTTCAAAGAACTGCACTTTGCTGGTTCATAGGTAGGTGGCTTGAAGACAGTACAATAAAAACTAACTTATTCAGCTCTATGCTTTAGATTCCCCAGGTGGTGGGTTAGGTGATTCAGGGAGTCAGTGGCAACTCTGGGGTAGATCAGATTCAGCTCACTGTCCTGTGGCTTGCTACAGGACTCATTCCTCCTCCTTGGGCTACATCTACATTGCAGCTGGGAGTGTGCTTCCCGTAAAGGCGCTAGCTCTGCTTGTGCTTGTCTGCTGGAAATTGGTGTGTAGTTTGGGTTAGCCCAAGCTAGTCGCCCAAGCACGTGCCCACAGGTCCAGGTAGGTTTGTTCTCAGGCAGATGGCCCAAGCAGAGCTACCCTGGCTATGTGGCGATTAGAGCTGGCATCTGTGCACGCACTTGTCTCCCAGAACTGGAAGCAAGTGCTCATTTGCAGAGGGAAGTACCATTTTTAATGGCTTTGTGGAATAAGTAGTGAGGGGGGTGTTTATACTGAAAAGAAAGCCAAGTGGCATGGAGACATTGGCGGAGGAGGTGTCCAGGCAGCTGAAAAGCATGTTCCAGGATAGAGGAGAACAGGACCAGTCTGCAGTGATGTATATGCAGGGTAGGGAGGTACAGGATGCATGAAAGCAGGAAATGGAAATAAAGATTAAAAGTCAAGGGCTGATAAAGCATCATATTAAGGACAGTGAATTTATGCATTCAATATTTGTTTTTTTTTTCCTGCTAATAGCTGACATAGTTATTGTGATTATCTGTGAGCATGGGAAGCATAGTACCCAAGGAAACCTTTTAAGATGTGCAGGGCTGGATTTTGGTGTTTGTAGGCCCTAGGCACTTTCACTCTGAAATGTGCAAAAAGAGGGGTAAAGGCCATTTTAATTATGTCGATTGACATGATGCGCTTTAAACTATTCTAATGCTAAACCACGTGATTTTCCTTATTTTTTCTGCTTTTTTAATTTTTTCCCCTCCTTTGTAGGCCGTAAAAATTTCATAGGCCCTAGGCACTGTGCCTTCAGTGCCTAACGGGAAATCTGGCGCTGAAGATGTGGACCATAGTGGAAAAGCTTGAGAACCAGTGACTCATCAGATGATGAAGCCGGTAGGAGGTGAAAAGCCATATTCATGGTTCCCTAGTTGTCAGTTTCTTTCACCATTATCTGAATTTTAACTATGAAATTGATGGAGTTAGAATAAGACTTTGTAAAAAAAAAAAAAGACCCTGCAGAACAGATCTTCTCCCTGTGTGTCTTCAGTTCACTGCTCTTTTTCTGGTAGAAATAATTTTCTCTTGTGTTAACCCAGCAGAGCTACCACAGCTCTGGGATGCTAAGCTGGGCTCTGCGCTTTCTTGTGTATCATCAGTAGGGTTGCTAATGAAGAGCTAGCTGTAGCTGATGAATGATTAGCAAGGAGGAACACGGCATCTTAGCTGTGATGGTTGCATCATCTCAGGTCGGAACACCTGGTCACAGCTGGAGTTCGCATCCTCTGAGTTGAAAAAAGTAATACACATCTTTCCTTGTAAAATGAGTAAATTTGATCTGCAGTAACTGATTCAGTAAACTTGAAACCCACATTGCCGTCTTTACAAAGTAACTTCTCCAGGGTGTAATCACGACTTAGCAAGACTTTTTTACAACTTATATTGGCATGTAGATAGTTTTGTAGTTGGCAGTAATGTTTGTCTTCCAAGTTACTCAAAGCTCTATATAAAAGATAAAGCTTTGGAGTACTGTTGCAAAGAAGTGAACTGAGACATGGAAGCAAAATGACATCCATATTGTCTTTAATTAGAGTAGAAACGCAACTCAGCTAAGTTTCTTGTTCAGTGATCTAATCTTGTGGTTCCCGTAGTGTGGTTCATACTTTACTTTGCATATGGTGTGTTGAAAACAGGATGGTCACATAGTGCTGGTTCTCCAGTTCCTAGCTGCTAATTTTTGCATCAAGACTACTTAAAAAAAAATAAATAAATCCAAAAGTTACTATGCCGTGTTAGATATTGAAGCATTAGCCATAAGGATGTTGTTTATTACAAATGGAAGGGGAGATGACTCCTTGTCATTTAAAGGATTTTAGGTGCCCATAAGATACTCTCGGATGTGGTCCATGTTATAAAAATGTTTGAGAATCCCTGTCTGATGGCTACACATCACTCTCTCACTGGAAGACTTGCGCATTTTGTGAGGTATTTTTTTAAAAGGGCTCACTCAAAATCAAAGGAGAATGAAAGTGGTGTTGGATTAGCCATAATGTGGATCTTGCAAAAGAACTAAATGTTTTTATTTTAAGGCAGCTAGATGGAGATCAAAAAGTTTTTCATATTTCCACTTTCTGATCCTTGCTCTGTCATCACCATTTCTGTGGAGCAGGCAGGACCTCCTCTCCATTCATACTGTTGCCGTTTTGGGGACTGAGCCACCCTGGTATTTTTTCTCATCATGGATTACTAAATTCACCCATCTTCAAAGCATCTGACGAAGCAGGATTTTCTCCCACAAAAGCTCATGCGAAAAATAAATCTGTTAGTCTTTAAGTGCCACACGACTCCTTGTGTTTTTTTTGCTGGACTAGACTAACAGGGCTGTCCCTTTGGAAACTGACATAATTTCAATAAGCCTTTCTAGCTAAATACTATTACTACTAGCCCTTAAAGAAGCACAGTGTTGATTCACTTAGTTTCAAAAGTTCACTCTTAAGGGTGCAAACTCCTGCAATAATTGCAGGATATCTTTACAGGAGAAATTTTTTAAATGTTGGTTTCATATTCGTCGCTGGTCTAACTTGTTTATCAGAAATGACAGTCACTTGTTACTTGAAGGTCATGCTGTGACAAATATGGAAACTTTACATCAGAAGAATATTTGAATTAAGTTCACCCATTGTTTCTTAGAAATCCTATCAAAACTGCCCCCTGCCATTTTCTGAAACTGTTACTGACTGCCTCATATATTCCTGAAGAGATGCTGTTATAAAGCAGGGTCCAGCATGTCTTGAGTTTTGTGTGTTAAAAGCCTTTCACTCCCTGATGTTGTGTTACACACTGATGACATCGCATTACAACCTTCTCCTGTCAGTATAAAATGTTATTGTTAGGGTAACCCCCAGGTTACGGGGTACCACCGTGAATTGAGGTTAAGGCTGAGTTTTTGGAAGTCTGGCTACCAAGTCTTGTCCACATGCTCAGGGTTTAACTGATCACCATATTCAGGTTTAGGAAGGAATTTTCTCCAAGGCAGATTGGCAAAAACTGGGGGGATTTTTTACCTTCCTCTGTAGCACAGGGCATGACTCACTTTGCTGATGGATTCTCTGTACTTTAAAGTTTTTAAATCATGATTTAAGGACTCTGATAACTCAGTCTTAGGGTAGAGGTCTGTTACAGGTGTGAGTGGGTGAGGTTCTGTGGCCTGCATCGTGCAGGAGGTCAGATTAGACTGGTCCCTTCTGACCTTGGCATCTAGGAGCCTATGCAGTTGGTGCTGGAGCAGCCCCACTGTGGTCTGGGAGCCATGCTGCTGATAGCTCATAGTGTAGGTCCTTCCTGCAGCAATGGAATAAGTCTTTGTTCTGGGGTCCCCAGCTCCCCAGGAGTGGTAGCTTGGTGGAGGCATTCTTCTATTACCCTTGCTGCATCTGCACCAGAACTCAGGTCTGTGTAGCTTCTTTTCTTTTAAGTTCAATAAACAGTAACATAGCTAGCTGTGGAAATGTCTTTTGGATTCTAAATGTCTTAAAAATCCACCACTTTTCCCAAGAAGCAGTGGCTGTTTTTTAAAATATGTATATGCAACCTCTGGACTACATTTCATGCTCTGTTGCTAGCTCTGCAGTGGTAACTGACAAAAATGCTGACACTAAGGTTGATGAACTTACATAAACAAGGAAATAAGCAGAAGGTCCTGGGTTCAATTCCCAGGGGGTTGGACTTGATGATCTCACGAGGTCCCTTCCAGCCCTATGATTTGATTGATTGATTGATTGAAAACCCTTTTTAGCGCTTGGAAGCTCACTTCTGTGCACTCATCAGTGGTGATTCCAGGCTTTTGTGGGAAGACAGAGCTTTGCTAATTGATGTTACTCCCCTTTCTTCATTTTGCCCTTGCAAACCAAGGAATAAAGAAATAATTGCTAGAGGACTCACTCCTTAACCTGTGTGTCTGGAGGGAAAGATTAATCAGAAACTCCTGTGAGGAGAGAGGGTGGCAAGAACATACTCATCCATGGGAGAAAGGGAAATTAGCTCTAAATTTCAGGTACCAGCTTGCTAGAGCAGATATTAAAGATGTCATTGAACTTCAGTGTGTTTTTATGTGAAACGGTGGACATGTCTCCTTCCTTAGCATCTTGCAAACAATCCTATCTAAAATCTGTTATCTGACTATTAGTTATATTACACTGCAGGAGTTGGATTTTGTCTGTTGATGAGCCATAGGGGCATATGTCTTTTGGTGAAATGTTGAACCAACCAGGTTTCTATAAGTTAGGAACATTTTTGGCAAATTAAGTGTAAAATCTTTGGGAAGAATACAAAAGACGTGGTGTACTTGCTACAGTACAGCAACTAGACCAGCAAATTTAGTTGTCTTGCCTCTTTGGAAGGAATCTCTGAGGAGCTGGTCAGTCTGGATTCTTACAGGTATGGTATTCAGGGTGTAAGTGTGTCGACCTTTCACAGATGAGAGCTTGTTTCTGGCTGTGAGAAATCCACTCACAACACACCTAAGTGAAATCAGGAGGACAACCACAAAACTGTTTAAAGAATTGCTTAAGTCTGAATTGTTTCTTTGGGGAGGGGCTAGGTTGACTCCTTAAAAAAGATTTTTTTTTTTTTTTTTTTTTTTTTGGGGGTTTAAAAATTTTTTTTTTAAAAAAAATTTTTTTTTTTTTTTTTTTTTTTTAAGTCTTTACAACTCTTTGTTTTGGAACTAAGATTAAGAAAGAGAAATGTTCCAAGCTTTCTGCATGTGTCCTATACTTCAGGTGTCTGTCTAATGGAAGTTCCCTATCAGAATAAGAGTTTCCATTTTACAAGGAATGACGACAGAACCCCTATTACGCCAAAGGCAAGGGATGCTGGTTTTGCTCAAGTGAGTGGGTTCCAGTATCTGTTTATCAATACAGTATTTGTTCTAATCCACTTTTTCAAGATGTTCGTAAATGTGAGGCTGAAATGGTCAAATTGTCCTGAAGGTAGAAATTTGGTAAACGTGTCTCAGCAGTTTGTGAGCCTGGCAGTGGTGTGTGTGGTTGGCTGGGTGCTGGGCCCCTGCAATCTAGAGCTGGGGCTGACGCAGAGAGTTTGGAGGAGCCGTAAGGTCCCTGTGGTGCACAGAAGGAGAAGGGTTACCCACAGCATTCTCTGGTAGCATCTGTGCATGTAGTTTCAGATTGTGGGATTGACATGCTGTCTTTTTTGGCCATTTATGCATGTTTCTTTCATTAGTGTTGAATTCCATGATCACTTCCTTAAAATACAATATTGTGTGTCTCATCAGCTGATTAAATGAAACATGCTCATAAATATACTTCCCCCATGTGTTGGATTAAAAATCATTTGGGTGCGGGTATGGCCCCCTAACAGTACTATTGAAAGAATGAAAATTTGCTGCCTTGCAGAGGTAGACTAAAATTCAAAGCTAAGATCCGCTTCTAGTCAGTTTACGCCATGATTTGCATCAGAGAAAGGCTGAGCCAAGTGTTAAAAAGAAAGGGTGCTACCAAATTTATTTTTAAAAAATGCCACAGAGAAGAGAACTTCATACATAATTCTGTCAAATGTATCCTGGATAATTATTGCAGTGAAAACACTGTAAGTTTAAAGAATAGAAATCTCAAAGACGCTTCAGAGAGAGAGTTGAGATCGTAGAAAAAATGACCTACTGAGAAACAGTATGTGATAAGGTAATTGGATTGTCATAAAGCATAAACTCCAGACTTATTGACACAGTTTTGGTTTTGGTGTTTCTTGATGTTTGCCTTCATCATGCAGCCTTTAACTTCTTATGGAGACTCTATTTTACTGCACTTTAGTTTTGCTCAGAGCCGGGAGTACTCAGCACTGCGTGGATACATACCCCTCTCCTGTTGTGCTGCCGAAAAGGGGGTGGTGGAAGTGACTTAGACTTGTGGTTCTTCTTTAAATATGCTGCTTAGTTGTACAAATTACCCAGGTAAAAGCAAGCAGCCTAGTGCTTTCTCTTAAGATTTTTTTTCTTTCTACTTGATGGCATTATCCATACAGAGTCCCTTGAGGAGAGGTTGGAAGAGGCAGTAAAGGCATATGAGAAGGCAGCTTGCCAATTGAACTTCTATTCATTCCAGTTAAGAACATTGTGGCTGAGGGAGGTGCAGTCAGAGCTCTCCTTGTTTGTATTTGTTTTTCTAAAGACTTGCACTATTGTGTAGCTTCACATTTTAGTTGATGTACCTCAATTGCCCAGTCGTATGAGTTTTTTGAAGTACCAGAAAAGAGCCTAGGGTTCTGTTTCTTGGGGCCAGCCTCTCAATTTAAACTGACACATTTCTAGCATTTTGATGTGGAAAAGTTTTGTCTCAGGCACGAATAAGGGTGAAGTAGTCACGGCCTCTTTTCCTGCTCTATCCAGGAAACTGAAGTAGGAGAGTTTCCTCCCCCCCCCCTGGTCTGGCAGCAACGATGCATTTTTTAAGTCAGAACAGCCTTTCAGTGACTTAAAAGTCAATATGAGCAGACTTGGTTCTAGCTCTTTTACTGCTGTATGTTGTGACTGGGAATCAACATCTTCCTTTCTTTTGCAGTCAGCCTAATTTTAGAACTCTTTCTTAAACACAGCTCAGTTTTTGGTGTGTATGTTGAGTGGTTTTCCACCCTTATCGATAATTTTAGTAACATACGTCCTTTGTTCATGAGCCACGCTTTCATCTGTGGAGATTCTAATCCTAGGTCACAGTGTGCCCCCATGGCAGGATACTGCGATGTAGCTGTATTTCGTGATCTTTTAATGCCCATTCAGAAACAAGTAATGGCAAATCCTTAGTTTCAACTTGATTTAAGCAGCCAGATTTGTTGCATATCACACGTTTATGAGAATGAGCTCGATGCTCATGTCAGAAAACCATTCCACACATGGAAGTTTCAAAGTGGAGGATGAGGTTCTTCCTCACCCAATAAACATGTAAATTTATTGAGAGAACAAGAAAAAGGAGAATCTTCCTGCTTTGTGAAATCCAATTGGTAGAGAGAATTTTTGAAATGGTCTTTCTGGAACAGAGTACCCCAAGTTTGGTTAATTGGGGGATACATTGGCAACTTTCCGTGTCTAATTTGATTAAAAGAAGTAGATTGAAGTTGCCTAATGATTAATGAGTGTGGTACAGCGTGTGGTGGGACCTGTAGGTCTCAGCCTGCTCCATCTTGGCTAAATAACCAGGCTACTTAAAGAATGGTGGTGCTTTGCAGGTTAGGAACCATAGTCTTCCAGAACAACGTCACTGATAGATGAGAGCTCCAGAGAGGGCCTTGTTGTCAGATTTATGGTGTCTTGGTGGTAGTTGTATGATCATTTGGCTTGATTTGGCCATTTGCTTTATCCTGAATTTGTATTCTGTAAACACATGGAGATGGCTGTCAGCTTGCTCTCCAGGGGAAGCTGATGCGAAAGCCATTTTTGAAGGAATGAAAAGCTCGTTAAAAGGGCTCTTTAAAGACCTTGAAGCTGTTAAGTACCAGGTGTGTTTTGCTAAGGGGCTCGGATGTTTAACGTCTTGTTAAATGATCCACTTGATGCATGTTTAAAAAATCCAGCTAAAATCTTAAGTTACCTGAAAAGACAGGTGAGCATGAGACTACTGGAGATATGGAGTGCAAATCTAGCTACAGCAAATGTTCTCTGTTCTGTAACCTGTCTAAAATTGAGCCTGCAGAGCAGCTGACTACTGGCTGTATGGTACTTTGTGTATTGCATTGCTGCAATAGAACCTACAGGGGCATGTTCAGTCAGTTAGCCTGTACTTTTACTTACAAATACCTTTTAGGGAAAATGTTCCAGTACGGACACAGCTGCTACTGTTTTAGTGGCCGAAGTAGCTGATGTTTCTCCTTACCAGGGAGGATCTGCATCCTGTTTGTTTCTTTCTTTGGCCTACTTTCAACTGGGGGCATTCAGAATGTATCCTCACTAACAATTGGATGTTAGCTTTCTTGCACCTGACTGATGCACTTTACAACTTAGCCATTCACAGAACTGGCATTTATAAGGGACACTGTCCTCTTATGTCAGAGTTTACACTGGGGAGAGGTGAAAGGAGTAAGGGTATTAGCTAAGGCCTGTTTCAGAACAGTCAAATGGAGTTCTGTTGCAGTGTGAGAAGAGGTGGCTTTGCAGATTCTTTGCAGGACACTTGCTTCATTTAGGCGAGTGCAGCCTTTCTGATTGGGCCATTTCTGTCCTGCAGACAAAATAAAATTTTGATAAAATATCAAAACAGAATGAAAATCTGTAGATGGAGGAGGACTCTCTTTAGAGAGTGGCATGCTAGGAATATTTAATATAAAACTCAAGTAAACAGAGACCTCCCATGATTAAGTGGCAATTTTTGGTAATATATTTAAATATAAAGAATAGTGCATTATCATCAAGCTTGCAACTCTTCAGATATAAGCCCCTTTTTTGTTCATATGCCTAAAATGGCTGCGTAACCCTACATGTGACTAGTCCTCACCAGAGGAACCGGAGTACTTTGTGTTGGGGTGGGCGAGAAATGTGTTACTATCATGGAGGGATTCAGATGTTTTCAGCTGTGTTCAGTATGCATACAGTAGTAATGGCCGCAGCACTGTACAGCCGTCAGATCCGTTTTTCCCTCTACCATTAACGCAGTGTTAAGGTTGAATGCTTTAAAGTCAGGAAATGAGAAAATTACAGTTATCAATAGTGTTAACTCACCCACATTTCACAAGCTGTTTGTAGTGAGTTAAAGTACAGTGCCTTTTGACATGTCTTGTGCAGCTCTCTATGGAAGTGTGTATATGTCTGTAAGCTATTTCAAACAGACAGGAAAAAGCATTATAGTTGTGGCATTAACTTGCACCCTTAGTGTTTGATGTAAAACTACATGTTTAAAAGATCCTTGCAACTTCCTTAGATTAACAACTGTGAAAGCTGTTTATTACTGTAGTGTCCCAAGGATATTTCATCATTTGCTGTTTACATTTTGCATTTCACTCAGCTTTGATAAAGAAGTCAATTTTCTTTCTGTTTCCCAGGAACTAGCACAGTGCTGTGCTTTGGTTGCAAACCCTGTGAGGCACTGCTTAAATTCAAAACCATTTTTTTAATTGAAGCATGCTTATGAAATGAAACAAATCTATAGCCAGAATCTGTAACTCTTTCAAATGTTTTAAATCTGTGATTTTAGGGAATAGAATAGAAATTAGAGAAACTTGGTCCTGATCCCCACTAGGAGTTCACTTTGGGTGTAGTTATGCCTCTTAGGAGCATGAAGAGGTCCCACATGCCTGAGAGAGGTAGCACTGCTGTCCCAAACTCTGATGTAGATGGCACTGGGCTAACAGAAATAGTTCTTCTGTTGGTCTAGCTATACCTCCTCTTGGGCAGATGGGTTATCTACTCTGGCGGGAGATGCCTTTCTGTTGGCATAGGTAGTGTCTACACTAAAGTGTTACAGTTGTGCATCTTCAGTGCTGTAACATTTTGAATGCAGACCTACCTAAGTTGTTCCCTCCTCTAGTAAAGACTGAAATAGTTAGGAGTTTGGGAAAATAGTTTTCCTCAGTGGCACTTCTGGATTTAAACTGCAGTCGTGGATAAGTGTGTGCACACTCTGAATTACCAAACAAGGATTGCATAATTGTGCTGCTTCAATGACAAATGAAACATTGGTGCAACAGATGATCACAAGTCTGTGTACTGGCATTTGGCCCTTCAAGGGATATGGTAATTTAGGAACAATACAGTGAGTGAGGCCATATGCAGGCTGCAAAAGGAGAAGTGGAAATGAGTAGGGACTGACACAAGGAGAAAAAGATAAGTGCATGGAAAAAAGGACTAAGCCTCTAAAGCCAGGAGCTTTTGCCATGTTGCCTATGGAAGAAAATGTGATTAGTGAGGGAGAAAGAATGAAAATTAAAGGTGAGAGTGGCAGTGTAAGATGATGAGAAGAAACAGACTCTCACAGAACATCCAACAGTAGAGAAAAATAATTTTAAGGGGCAAATTCAGTGTCTCAGCTGTACTGGGAATGATAGATACTGAAAAATGAATATTCCTCTAAAATGCTGCTTTCATATCCTGTCATTTGTAACTAAAATATGTGTGGTGGGGAATTCCACTGCTGCCTCCTTCTGCCATAAAAAGTCACACATTTAACCACTTGGGTTTTGCCACTGATCACATGCGACTGATAATGACCTCCTTGAGGGTGAAGTTGGGTTCTGTTGTAGCTGAACTGGTTTTGCAGAGGAGGGGGACAGTGCTTTGCTTCTGTCTTAATCATTTGCCCCTTGGTATCTGTTTTGTTACTGGAAGCAGTAGAAGTCAGTGGTCACTGATGACTACCCTTTTACAGGCTAGAGCAATAATTGAAAACTAGATCCTTCAGCTTCATGTTCATTTACTACACATATCTTTTTAAAAGGTCTGTTGCTGATGTGTTCAAGGGCTATGTGTCAATTTCTTTGTGGTCTGTCTTGCTGTGCAGGGAACCCTGGCATGAGGCTCTCTTGCTCTTCAGGCCAGTTGATTACCCAGGACAGACTTCTTTTGTGCTGGGAGGTCTGACCAGAGCTCTGTCTGAGCTCTGCTTCTCAAAATATATCCCTGCATGACAGAATTCACTGAGCAGGGGGCAAAACTCAGATGGAAAATAGTAAAAACATAAAACAGCCTGCTTGATAGTTCCACTGTCACCTACTGGTCCAAGTTTCCTTTTTTGTGAGAATGCATTAAGCTATTATAAAATTATCTAAGTTTTTGCCATTAGTTTAATAATAAATGATTCTAGGCAGAAGTTTTAGACTAACACAGCTACCCTTTTGGAAGTTAAATAATAAATCACTAATTTAAGTTACCAGTTTTTAAAAATTGTATATTAAATAGGAAGTTATCCAAGCTGAGTTACTGATTTGATTGCTCCTCCACCCCTCTTTTGCAGGCTACTCCTGCAGCCCCTCAACTGGCTGAGTACCTTGGGACTCCATTTTTATCATCTCCACTGCTCTTCACAGTGGTTTCAGTTATCTCTACACTGATTTCCCAATCTGTTTCACCCTGTCCTTTCTGCATGTGTCCATTGCTCATCTCTTCTTTTTCATAATCTTCCCCCCTCAGTGTTTCTCCACAGTCTTTAGTTCTGTGTCTAAATCTTTGAGAATCTTCCTTGCTTGTGGCCATAAACCTGCCTCATCAGCTTCTGTGTATTAAGGCAGTTGATATAGGTTCAAGAAGCCCCCCCCCCCCCCCCCGAAAAGGAAAACATGGATTTTTTTCCTTGTTCAGTTTTCTTTCTTAAAGTTGTTCCTTGTTCTGTGTTCCCTTCTTCATGTTGCTTTATTGGTTACTATGAGTCCATGGAAAAATTTATTTCCCTGACGTTCTCCCACCAAAGTGGTTAATTGACCCATTTATTTCAATGTATGCAGTTAAGCAACAGGACCCTGGATATAGGTGTTACCTTCCTGTTGCAGTGATCAGTTTTACCTCGCTGACCCCAGTTGGCTTAAATTTCATTGGCAGTGAGAATTTTAGGGAAACCTAATTCTAGCAATGGCGGAAGTTCAATTGTGGACTGGCCAGTGGGATTTTTACCACTGTCAACAAACAGCTTAAAACAGGTTTATTTATATAGTGATAGAAAAACCTCTGCAGCTCCTTTACGCTCAGACTCTGACCATGGCTATTACCAGTGGCACACCATAGTGTTAAAACAGAAGATGATTTCACAAAAATGTTGTATGGACATAGGGAAGGGGTTTATATTAGATTGAAAATTTTGGGCCAGTGAACCTCATAAATTACAAGGATCTGTATAATAAATGGAAGTGTAATCCGTGGTGATTTAAATTACAAGAGTAGAGTGGTAGGGGTCTTTCCAATACAGTAATTCAGTGTAATCTAGCTGTGTTAAAGACTGGACTCTGAAAAAGAACTGAGAGCCACCGATCCTCATTTGTTAGGTGTAAAAGATGGGTCCGAGGGAAATCATCCTTTTATTGCCTAGTAGAAGAAATAGACTGCATTGAACAATTAAAAAGCTTTTTGTTTACCATCTAGAAGCCTAGTGAGGCAAAGGGGAACCGGCTCCAGTGCTTTGTCAAATCTCTAGAATTGTGTTTTGTTTGTAAACAAGTGTTAATTTTGAACCAGATGAGGACTTCATGTTTGAGTTAGGAGGCTAAGGTTCATACCTAAGGAAGAGTTAGTAAACACTGATAGTTCAGCAGGCTTTTTCCCTAGTCAGGTTTCATGTGATACTTGAGGACAAAAGACATACTTCTACTGATTTGCACTAAGGCAAGAATTTTTTTTGCTTTCAAACTAATTCTTCTGGGATTGGTATAACAAGCTGATGGTTTGGATGAGGAGTTGAAACTAAGAGCTCTTGGTTCTTCATGTTAGAGTAAAAGGCTTTTGCAGGGAATTTTATAGATTTAAGAATGTTGTAACTGAGAATTTGTTGCCAAGACTAGATACCTGATTTTCTGTGAAATTCAGTGGCAGAACCCCTGCTCTTTGTGTCAGTTTCTCGAAGAAAAATGTCAAAAAGAAAATGTAGTACGTGTTTTAGTTTTATGTTAGACATGCATAATCTGAGAATCAAAAATTACAAATAAAAAATTAGTGAGAACTCAGTCAGGCTTGTAAATCCTGTCCTCCTCTTAATAGGTCACTGATGTAAGGCAATCTAGATCATTTGGTAGATGAGAGGCAAGCAAATGGTATGTGGTTTAATATGGTAAATATAATATATGTATGTGTCTAGGAACAAAAACCATAGTCCATAGTTGCAGGGTTGAGGACTCAGTCCTGGGAAGAGTGGCTCTGAAGAAGAATTGAGGGTCATGGTGAATAATGAGCTGAATACAAGTTCCCAGTGTGACACTGCGACCAAAAGAATAATACAGTCCTGGGATGTATAAACAGGGGAATGTCTAGTAGCAGTAGCAAAGTTATTGTACCTCTCTATTTGGCAGTGACTTGACTGTTGCTGGAAGAACAACTGTTGCTTGACTGTTCCTATTGAAGAAAGATGTTGACAAATTCAGGAGAGTTCAGAGAAGATACACGAGAATGATTAAAGGATTACAAAACATGACTTATAGCAATTAGACTCAAAGAGCACCATCCACTTAGTTTATCTAAGAGAAGGTTGGGGGTGACTGAGGATAGTCTGTAAGAATGTATATGGGGAACAAATGTTTAATGATGGGCTCTTCAGGCTAGCAGAGAAAGGGAGAACAATCTAGTGATTAGGAGTTGAAGCCAGGTAAATTTAGATTGGAAATAGTGTGTACATTTTATACAGACAATTAACCATTAGGACAATTTACTGAGGATTGTGGTGGATTCTCTGTCACTGGTAGTTTTAAAATTGAGATTGGATGTTTTGTTTTTTTTAAAAGATCTGCTATAGGAGACATTTCGGGGCTTGCGTTATACAGGTGGTTGGATTAGATAATCCCAGTAGTCCCTTCTGGCTTTGGAATCTATGAACAACTTTAACAGTCATCCATTCCCACTCCCTTTTTTCTTGCTTTTCTTCCCCCCATGCTCTGTCAGTAGCTGGGGAAAGCCACCTGGGACTTCCCACCTCCGTTCTCAGTGGGAAGCCACCTGGGGCCTCTTGCCCCTGGGGGGTGGTGGTGGTGGGGTGGAGTCCAGCAGCCCCCTGGTTTCTCACCATCTCCTCTGGGAGCTGGCAGCTGTCTCAGGTTCATGGCTCCCAGTGGGTAGTGGCAGAGAAGCATCCTGGGGCTTCTCTCTTTACTCTTCCTTCTGGGAGTCGAGGAGGTTGCCCTGGGCTTCATCCTTCCCTGATCTCCACTTGGAAGGGGCAGGCGTGTCAGTTTCACAGCTGCCCATGAAACTGACAAGGCCCGCCTGCACCTGGGCTTCTTGCCAGACATGGACTCCATGTCTGCACTGACATTGTTGCCTGAACTAGGCTGACATGAGCCCTATGCCTCTCGCGGAGGCAGGTTTGTTTTGTTGAAAAACCGGGGTAGTTGTGTTGGTGACGGGGTTGTGATTGTAGTGTGTACACCAGACCTTGTTACATCCTTGCCCTAAGAGCCCTGCAAATAGTGGAGTGGCTAGCACCTCTGCTTAACATGTAGAAATTCCTGGGTTCCCTTCCAACCCTATGATTCTGTTCTGTTCTGTTCTGTTCTGTTCTAATGACGTTGTCTGCCCCCTACTTCTTCCTATGTTTGGCTCGCGTCTCTCTTCCTCACTTGTTCCTGTGTGCATTGTCTCTCATGTCACTGTATGCTTTGCAGCTCCTCCAAGTTAAACCAAGTTTCTTCCTGTCCTTTTTTGTAAGTCATGGAGTTCATGAAACATCTCTGCTCTTAATAATGTATCCCCCTGTTGTATGCTGCAAAACTCTTGTGCTAAATTCCATGGTGAAATGTTTAATGGAACAGTGTACCATTGTACAGCACCGTGTACAGTTATCCTACTCTTACTGATAGCCTGCTGATGTATTTCATTTCCATATGAGTACATGTGAAAGTGAGGACTCCAAGTAGTTGAAAATGAAAAGCTATCTTACAACGTCCAGAAGCTAACCTTCCCATTCTCTCAGCATTTAGCATAAGTGTCTTCTGTCAGTGGGACTGGGACCCTGCCTGGTAAGTATGGGAACAGTTGCAGCATGCTTTGATCCAGTTGTGCCATTCATAGTTAAAGGTGCTGCTGAACCAGACAGGTATTAATAAAAGCCAATTTAAAAATTTACATGCATCCCTGTAGTACTTGAACTATCGGTTGTTGTAATCACTTACATAATAATTTCCAACCCACACTGTGCAAATATTTCACAAGTATTAAGCCCCCACAATACCTGAGAGGTACATTTTATAACTCCCTGCAGTTCTCCCGTAAGGGTATTCCTTGTATGTTCATTGATTGACGCTTGAGTCAGAAGCTGAGTTAGCCCTTCACAGGCCTTCGAAGTGCATCAACTAAATTTATGAATCTTGGGGAAGGGTGGAACTAGCTGGTTTCTCTAGAGGACTAGAGATGTGTTATATAGCTTTTAATCTCTTGTTTAAAATCCAGCCCTTGTTGCTGATCATCTGGCTCTTCAGTGGTTTGTGTACAAGGGTTGAAAAATTCACTTGCCCAGAGCATGTAAGAATCTTTCTTGGATGAGTAACCACATCAACTTCTTGCATAACGAAGCTTTAATTTAAAAAAAAAAAAATTGTAAGTTATAAGTCCTTATGGTAGTAAAGGTAACCTTCCAAAAGTGAGCAGTGTAAATCAGTACAGGGCTCCCTTCCTGGATCTGCAGACAGCTACTAGGCAACCGCCACTGCTGCACGTACCTAGCTTTACCAAGATGCAGTTGCTGTTCAGAATCCTGCAAATGGTAGGGAAGCTGACAGTAATATGGTCAGTTTTTATAGCACTGAACCTTGGGAAGACTATGCTTAGCAGTTGACTGGGGGAGAAGACTCAAATGGAGCTTGTTTGGACTTGTCTACTTATGCTAGGAAATGGCCTGTAATTTGTAACATGTGCAGCTCTACAGCAGTAGTGATAGTGGAGGCTGTTTTGGAGGGAGGGGTCCAAAATTCATCTGTGTAGTCTAGATTGGATGATAATGGCTCAGGTGTGGCTGCCATCCTGTCTGCACTATGGCTGTGGAGCTGCTTTAATGATGACTTTTGGGTTCTGGCTTCTGTGTAGGGCTAGCAGCACAGCAGAGGCCACCTGCTTCCATCACCTTCTTGCAGCATGCATCCCCACCTCCCCCAAGTTAAATGGATTAGATAACTGCTTTCCTACTAGTAGCTACAGTAAATATTGATATTATGATAGTACACAAAGGTCCCAATAGGGACTGGGGCCATTTTTCTGGGTGTTAAACTAACACAGAGCTAACCCTGATGTTGAAAAGCATGCAGCCTGATGACAGGACAGGAGATGAAAGGTAGGGACGTAGATACTGCATACAAGTAAATGAGCATGGCAGAGAATTGACAGCTTTGTTAGTTACGCATGACATATTTTTTTCTCTTTGGAGGCATTACAGGAAGGGTCTGAAGAGGAATAGGCACAGCTTGTTACCTGACTAGCCACAGTCACCAGCTGAGTTTTGTATGTATGGTGGTAGCAGCAGTGAAAGGAAAGGAGCTGGGAAGAAAAGGCAGCAGCTCTTTGGATTTTACGAAGGTGTCTACATTTTCATTAGCAGTGGTGTGGAAGAGAGCACAGAGGTGTTGAGGGGAGAGAGTGAGTAGTAGGGAGTAAATCCAGGAAATGCTGGCAGAACAAAGTGTTTGGTTATGAAGATCATTAGGCTCCTCAGTCAACAAGGTATTCTGGGGGTAAGATCCAATGGGCCTTAAAGATAGGCAACAAGCTTGTGTTTGATACGGATGTAGAGCTAGTGGAGGGGCCTGGGTTAGTGTGATTGGAGACAGGTGCAAGAAAGATTACTGGTTAGACCGATGTAAAAGATGAATCCTCAATAAAAAGACCAGGAAAAACACCCTGGTAAGAATCCTAGAATCTGTCTTGTCCCCAGAAGTTCATAAAGTACAGTGGGAAGTTGCTTTCTCACTTAGGTTTTGCCATGTATGTGGGTGCCCTCAATTTTTGCATGACTAGTAGATGTCATCCTGTGTGCGCGTGTAAAACATGTGGTCTAATTTTTCCAAACGAGCGTGAAGTGGGTGAGAGAAGAGAGTTGTGCTTATGTTACAAGAGAAAAAGAGAAAACACACACACACACACACACACACATATATATTCTTTTTTGCACAGCCATAAGGGAGAACACCCCAGTAAGGGAGAATATAGAGCAGTGGTTCCCAACTTTTTCAGCATCACAGCACTCTTCAATATGACAAACAATTCCACAGCACACCCACTTTTTTCAGCTGAATTGATTGCTCATAAACATCACATTTACTTACATTTACTATGGTTACGGTCTTACTGGAGAGGTTTGCAACATAGTGCATACAACAAGCTAAAGAAAGATCAAATGCATTAATGTTTCAAATCCACCGGAAAAAAATACATCATCTCAATTTTGGACGTTGGCCACCTGTGTTTAGAATTTTCATGGTTTAGAATCAAAAGACTGATATCTAGATTTAATTTGATGATTATTTTTTACAAGTTTTATGAGTTGTAATTTTGGCTGGATAGGATGTTGTTTAGGATGTAACAATGTATGTTTTATATTGATTTTTCATTCCCAGGTACAAAATTTCACAGCATACAAGTGTGCCACGGCCCAGTGGTTGAAAACCACTGATTATAGAGAACTCCATTTAGGAGCTGCTTAGTTGGTGGGGAGAGGAAGAAACACAGAAGACAGTGCAAAAAAACACCAGGGGAAAAGAGAGAACTAAAGTGAAGGCAGGAGAGCAAGGGGGCTAGCATTTGTCAGCTGATTGGACAAATACTTTTGTTATGTTCATCCAGTTGAATAGGCCAAATATTTGAGGAACACGTTTAATAAATACTGCTGAAATGAGTTGCCTAACTTGTTTTCATATTTTTCTTGTACCCGACCGTCCATCAATTCTGGTTTTTAGAAAGCACGAAGGTGATATCCCAACAAAAGTATACAAATGCTGGTAACGTGAATTGCAAGGGCTATGGCTTTGTGGAAGCCTGGGGGTGAAGCAGACGTCACTCTGGCTGGTAGCTTTTTCTCAGTGATCGTAAGTGCTGGAAAACCTTTTGAAGCTCCTGCTGCTGTGAAAGCACTGGTTCTTTACAGACCCTAATGGACAGTCACCCATATAAAAAATACTGTGATGAGTTACTGTCTGTCAGTGTCTGCGGAAAGGCCAAGCACTCAGATGAGCCTGGAGCCTAATTCCCCGTTATCCCTGAAGCATTGGCCCATTGACCTTCCACTAGCACTGAATCTTGGTTTGAAACAAATAGTGCAGGGGAGTGGGAGACTTAATCTGCCTTGCCTGGGTTTGAGAGCTCTAGAACTGAGGGGCTCTCAGAGAAGAGAAACAAGCCTCTTGCTTAGCCAGGCTTTGCATCCTGTTGGTTTGTAAAAATAGAACGGCTTATGATGTCACTGTCAGTCGTTCTCATCTGGGTTTCCTGAGCAGATCTGAAGTACAGCCCTGCGTCCCATGAATAGGGTCTGCTGGAGGACACATGGTGTTTCTGCTTTGACTCTGCACTTCCTTTCTGTTTTCTAGCCTGGCAGGGTTGTGGCTTCTTTTTGGGTGTGCATTCTCTTCTTTTAACAAGCCTTTGTATTGATGCTTTCGGCAAATGAGGTGTTGCCTAAATCTCTAATGAAAGAATCACTGCTCTTCCTGCTATTCAACATACAAATACTTAAAATGTAGCAGAAGGCCTTATACTTTTGACTGAGGGAGGAATTGCATGTTAAAGCTTTCTGCAAAGAGAGGAAGGTCAGGATAAGAAAAGGTTTGTGTTCTTTAACACAAAATCAACCTTTTAGACTGTATTATTCTGTCACTCTTTCACATTTTTAGAACTTTTCTTTTTTCTTTTCATTTTTCAGAGTTATTTTAACTCAGTTATTTAACTTAGTTTTTGTCACCAGGCATACATGTCTAAGGCTAAGTCTATTGGAGGCGGGAAGGTCTTACTGTTTTTTGTTACTGCTCTAATAAATTAGACTTGGGGCTTGAAAACATTTGATTGTTTTGGACATTTTTTTGACTACTTTTGACTGGTCAGTTGACCAGTTATTTTCAGATGGGTCAAATGCCTAACTGTCACTAGGGACCAGAGAAGGATCTTGCAGGGCTGCTCTGACAGAACCTAAAATTAGGGGTTGTTATTGGCCCAAGTCTTTCTAAATTATTTTTCAGTTTCTAAGAATGAACTTTTGGTTAAGGTTTAAGTGGCTGAAGGCTGTTCATTAATGCGGCATCAATCTACTTCCCCTGCCACCCCCCCCCCCAAAGGAAGTTGATTTGCGTGTAGCATGTTATCTATCTCCTTAGCCATTGATTGCCTCTACCAGGCCTATTACATGGTGTGCAAATCTTTAGTTTTGAATAATGGACACTGTGCTTCTCTGACTAAATGCTAATTATATCTAAACTTCCACCCACCACCACACATACTTTGTTTGGTCAGTCAGCTCGAAAATATACCTTGCTACAAAAAATGTAGTGGGCCGAGGTGTTGGTGAAAATGACAAGCTTTCCAGCTGATGGCGAAGCAGACTTCTTCACCCTTGTGACTTGCAGCTTCAAAGCTCGTCTCTTTCACCAGTAGAAGTTGATTCAGTAGAAGGTACTGAGACCTATGTGGTTACAACACCGAAAAATAAATCATCGTGCAGGTTACGTAGACAGATGTTGAATTACTTCGAAACACTTCATGCCCAGGCTTCAGCTCTTCTATCAGAGATTTCCCTTTTGCTCTTTCCCAACTTGGTGCTGGTGCAGTTGATGATCAGGCATCCAGGCAGCGTGTTTTACATTTAGTACTCATTAACCATGAGGTATTGCCGCCCCTGGAGAGAGCTTGTTTTCTTCTCTGCTTAGTGTGAAGGTTGTGACCTTTTCTTTCTGATAAAAACCTCACTCCTAGGGTTATTCAGACCCCCACCCCCTTCCCTTACTCCATTGTGCTTTGCATGGTCCTTTACTTGAAAGATCATTTAAGATTTCTGAATACAGGGCTCCATTTGCTCAGCAGTGTGTCGTGCCAGAAACACATTATCTTGTGCACAGTGTCTCTACTGGTAATCTTCTTAAGTTCTGGTTCAGGGTGGCATTTTTAACTCGAGGAGCCCCATAGTAAGTTTGGATCCTCTCAGTGCCATCCATTTCTTACCCATAGCCCCTTGGAAATCAAGAAGAGGTGAGGTGCTCAAGCTTACCAGCATTTGATTTAGGTAGCTGGGAGCTGGAGAAGGGGAGTCTCTCTGAGGAACCTAGTGCTGAAGCTTGCTGCCTCCTCTTGGTCCAGCTGAGCCAGAGATTTACTTTAAGATGCCTTTCTCTGGTATCTAAGCAATGAATGACAAGTAAGTGCTGCACTGAGCATTGCAAAGAGCAGACTGAGTGTAGCGTTCATCTTTTGAGCTGTTCTGCCTGGTACAGTAATAAAAGTGGGAATAAGGAGTTGGGGGAGGGATGCGCAGCAGCAGAAGACACAAGCTGGGAAGCGGAGAGCAAAAGGACAAACAGAAGCAGAAGGCAAAGCACAAAGGCATAGTCGAGCAGGCGAGCGATGAGAATGATACAAAAGGGAAAATAGCCATTAGACGAGGTAAAGAAACTATGGAAATAAATGTAGCACATTTTAAAGCTTTTCTTTCTGCTTAACAAAGGTAACATTCCACCAGCATAACTCTGCACATAAATAATGGTCTCAGTGTCTCTAGAAGGCTGATTTGCCACTTGCCAGGGCATGGTGTGCAAGCAGACATTCAGAAAGATCTGAGCTGCTGCCTTTCCAGAAACTTGCATGTTTCAGGACGTAGAGCGGGGCTGAGGGTGCTGACTTCTCCATTCTGTTTATGCTGTAACTCAGTGCTCCTGGGCCTCCTTCCTAAGGGCAGAAAGGATCTCTGGATCCACATGTGCTTCTGGTTGATGAGAACTGGCTTTGATAGAGGTTGCCTGAGAGACAATTTGCATGGACTCTTTTCACAATTTAACACTGCTCTTCTGTCAGCTCAAGATGTGGATATTTAAATCAGGAACGTGCCACTCTCACTGTTAGATCCTATCTCCAAACCTAACTATATCACAAAGTTGAGACTTTACTAATAAAAGTACTGATTACGACACATAGTTGACACTAGAATGAGATCCGGGAATATTTGTATAGAGCCGACAATGTGCTGTGTGCTTTAGACAGGAGTGAAGGCAATGAATTGCCCCCGGAAGCATTGTCTGCAGGAAAAAAGGTGGGTTCTTAACTCTAGATAGGGCTAGACTTGTGCTTGAAATGCTTTGCGGCACTGCTGCAACACCTCACCACAGCCGCTCGCTATAAAGATGGGAGGAGGGCTTTTCCTGTCACTTTAATTAATCCACCTCCCTGAGAGACACTACCTAGGTTGACAGATTTCTTCCTTCTGTCTCGCATGGTCTACACTAAGCATTGGATCAGCTTAACTGTGTTGCTTGGGGTGGGGGTGGGGGTTGTCTTTCTGAGGCTTGGTCTGCACTGGTGGTGGTGGTGGTATTTGGGAGACTCTCTCTTGCCACTGCAGCCTTACTCCTTTCTGGGAGGTGGTTTAATGGAGTTGACAGAGAGTGCTCTTTGATTGACTGAGTGGGTCTACACAAACCTACTCAGTCAGTGGCACTGTATCACTCCTTGCTGCCCTGGCAATGTAGCTGAGTTAACTTAACCTTTGAGTATAGAGCTGGCTTTAGTAACTCAAGATAATGTCCTAGTGAGGACAAAGCACTTTGGTTTTCACATGAGTTAACAGGTCAAGTCAGGGACTAAGTCCCCCCCAGCCCCCCATTAATTCAACCTGTTAACCTGTGTGAGAATTTCAGAGTGCCTTTTCTTAACTTGAGTTACTAATGCAAGGTGAAGAACATGCATCATAGAGCAGTTGTGCAGACGTTAGTGTCATTTTTGTATTTTTAATGAAAGAAAGAATTTAGTTGCCTAGTTATTGCCACTAGTGAGAGGTAGGTGTTGCCACTCACTGGTTTTAACCTGCTTCTGTTGTTAAAAGATTTAACATGCCTTGTTGTTCACTTGTAGAACCCTCTGATGTGTCCCAACTTCCACCACTCGTTAATCCAGAGCAGGGTATGCTGTTGGGATAAAGTAAAGATACACAGCTGAGGTTTTTTAATGCCTTTAGTAGTTATTAGCTGTAGTTGGCACTAGGCCTTTTTATAAGTAGTGGGGGTAGCTGGTGGCCAGTTTTCCACATCTCAGAGGTGGGAAACCTAGCTGGAGGACAGCTAACTTGTACTGCACTAGCACCTACCAACCCTTAGTTGGATCATGACCCCAGTGTTTTGAGCATTTTACAAATGTATGAAGATGTGTTCCCTGGCCCAAAAAGTTTACAGCTGAAAGAGATAAGATGCGTGGTATTGGAAGCGGATACCATGTGTAAGTACAGTGGTCGGTGAGGGCTGATATTAGTCATGTTTCAAATCTGTTGAGAACGCTGGGGCAGTTAAGGCAAGAGAGGAGGGACGTGGGACATTGAAGAGGATTGCAGAGGGTGCTGAAAAAAAAGAAACATGAAGGCAAAAATACTGTTTGGAAGAAATAAGTTTTAAGGAGGGACCGAAGGCTGAGGGCTTGACAGAGGGCTCAGGAAGAGGGGTTCCAGGAATGCTTGCTTAACGGTTGAGGGAGGTGATGTGTGCTGCAGAATCTTGCTGCCTCCATACATTTGCCTCAAGTAATTACCACTGAATTGGGCTTGTGGGAAGCTGCTAATTACCAAAAGCTTTAAAATGGTCCTCACGGTGGATCAGAGCTATGTGCACTGTTGAGGATGAAAATTTCCAGAGGGGTAGCCGTGTTAGTCTGCATACAGCAAAAACAACAAGAGTCCTGTGGCACCTTAAAGACTAACAGATTTCTTCGGGCATAAGCTTTCGTGGGTTCCAGCCTACTTTGCCAGCCCACAAAAGCATATCCTGAAGAAATCTTTTAGTTTTTAAGGTGCCACAAGAATCTCTTTGTTTTTACTGTTGAGGATAGCACCCTTCTGAACCCCATGTGGATAGCATCTAATTTTTCACTGTAGGAGTTTTTAGACTTCAGTATGTTTGTGAAGTTGCTAGCTGGGCAGGAGCTGTGTACTGCTCCTTTCCTATTGCCAGCTTTTACCTTGGGTCTGGGTCCTGTCTTGCTCCAACTTGTCTGTTAATGTCAGTCTTGCTGGATTTGGCTTTAAGCAGTGAACACTCCCATATGAGACTGTACTCTTCCTATGCATTTCATTAAAAGAGAAAACAAGTATTCCAAAAAGATCCAGTTTCCTGTTCCAGTGGCTACTTGAGATTTGTGAGACTTGCTATAAATATGTATATGTTAAGTTTCTATTGAGAGAGGGGCAGCTATTGTAGTGTGAAGTGACCATTTGGCATCCTGGGAGCTAAAGTTAACACAGTTAAATGGATGCTGGAATCTTAAATGTGTTTCTCTCCTAAATATCCTGCTGTCCCTGGATTGCGGGAGACTGCAGTTCCATTTTGCATGTTTGACTTGGTGCTTTGTGCTGCGTGCTGTCTCTTCCACAACAGAGTGTTTATGGCAGAGCTGAAGGATGGAGGAGTTTTAGTGGTGAGAGAAAGTAGTTCTCTTTCCTTTCAGTGACATTTACTTGTTTGTGCTTGCATTACATTAAAAAACCCCACCATTATTGAAGAATGAGTGGGCGAATTGCAGCATGAGCTACCATGGTAACTTTAAAGGGCTTCCATCGTAACTGACTGTGCTAGATTTTTAGTGCTCTACTGACTTAATATATGGTAGTTTCCAGGCCATTTAATTATTTTGTCTCCCTGTAAAAACTCTCCTCTGAAGTACCTTTTTTCTTGTAGTTTCTCCAGTTTGACCTGAACGTATTTATTTGGTGAGATGAGCTTTCCAGGACTGCACTCTCATTTAAGTCCTGCCTAGGATGTGCATACTCCAGAATAAAGCTAAGAAAGAGCTGCTGTCCTCTTTGCCTGCAACCTCACTGAACTGCTCAGATATTCTCTTATTGCAGCGTAATGTGTATTGGGATAACATAAAACTAAATTCTGCTTAGCTACTGTATTGTTCTCTGAGCAGCAAGAAAACTGGAAAGGATTTGTGGAATTGGTGATGAGTGGTGCCGAGGGGGTCACTGCTTCATGTTCTGTAATGGGACTCTTCAACTCCAATCCACCTCATTTACTTTTTAAGTCCTGTAGCTAGGAGGAGAATGGGGAGGGATAGTGAAAATGCTGCTGTGTTTCTCCCTCATCCTTCCATAAACCCTTTTTAGTTTCTGCTTTGACATGAAACCCCTGCCCCATGAGTGGTCTTAACATTGGTCTCTGGCATAAGTTCAATGGCAGCTTCATTACTCTTAAGGGACACTGCCTGATTAAATTAATATTTTAAAAACATGCTTACCTGCATATGTGTTTCCTGTATTAACTTTGCACTCTGCTCTCTGCCCACAACCAGAGGGCATTCTGCAGTGCCTCTCATGGGCTCTCCATTTCCTCCTCCCCCAGCTGATGTCACTGGCAATACAGGAGCAGGGTTCACACCATCAAGGAAAGCCGTTTGGGAGTGGGAAAGTAAACAGGCTTGTCTGGAGAGGCAGTTTGACTTTCCGTGGAACACTGCATTTTAAACTTTATATGAAGGCAAAGTTACAATCAAATGTTAATGTGCTACCTCAGACACGACTTATTCCTTATTCACAGTGAAGTTAATATTCGGAGAACAAGGCTAAAGATTCTGTCCGGGAAGCCCTCCTCCTCACTGAGAAAGATGGCTGCATTTTTAAATATCTGTCATCTTTTTTGGCTTGTCGCTTGGAGACGGCATTTTTCAGCTGTGTGACAGACCTTTGTTTTTGAACCTGGGCTCACTTGGCACAATATGCTACCAGTAAGATTATCAGAGAATAAATGTACAGATAAAGGGATTTTGCTGTTTAAAGTGACTTACGGTAATTGGCCCAGTTCCTTGGCAGTGGCTCTAGCATTGGATTCGGACACACTTTTGAGAATACTTTTTAAATATCTGGGTATTTTCTTGATTTCCTGATCCTGGCAGTCGTGCAGATGATTGGTAGGACAATAGCACAGACTCGGTAATTTCCCTAAATTCTTCCATGTACCCTGGCATCTGGTTAGCAGAGCCATCAGTTTAAACCAGATCTGCAGTTGTCTGCTGATCAAAGAATTTGCTGATGATGGTGAATGAATACCTTCCAGTGTATAGCATCTTGCTGTGTCCCAGTACTTGAATATATGTGTACTTGGGGCGACTTCTCCCCGAAGAGCAAAGAAACAACAGGCGAGAGCAGGGCAGAATGTGGTGGTTGGAAGGGGAGAGAACACAGACCCTGGCAAGAGGCTAGAGTAGGGGGGCATCCTCGCAATAGATTAGGAGGGGGGAGGGACAAAGAGGGGCCTCCAGAGCCTGGCACGGAGGTGAGGGGTGGAAATCAGGAGACACAGACCAGAACAGGGACAGAGTCTGTGCTGTGAAGGAAGAGATGGGGGAACTGCAGGGAGTCATCGTACTAGGGGAATGGGAGAGGTCAGCCTGTCATATCTTGAGCGGTGAAATGGAGGGATTCAGGGAGCCCTGGTGTGTGCACAGCGCATGTCCTACAGAAGCTATGATGCTTGTGATCCTCTGTTTCCTGCTGTTGATATACACAGCACTGAGTTTCTCCTATTTGCTAAAGCTAAAAGCTGAGCTAGGCTTCCTAAAGAGAGGCTTCTGCTTGGAGCCTTTCTGACTCTGGAACATGCCTCTCACTGTTGAAGATTGATTTTTTTTTTTTATGGCTACCTCTTTAGACTTTTTAATCCACTAGTGATTGTTTTCTCTTTGGTAAATTATCAGTGCCACTGACTTGTGTGGGCCAAGAAGTTGACTAAAATACATATTGCAGGGTGGCTAGCAGAATTACTGTTGAGCGGGATTGGGCAAGACATTTCTTAAGGGAACAAGCTTGAGCAAACGTAGTTTCAAAATGAAGGAAACCCTATTGCAACTTCCTGATCCTGTAGTATAAAGCTGAGCTGTCCTGCTTTTCTTTTGGATCAGGCATCTTATTTTGAAGATATGCAAAGACATCTGAACATATTAGTTTACATGGAATTAATCTCCTCCAAATTCCAAAGATGTTTGGAAGGCCGTTTGGCCTTATTTTGCTGCAAAAGGAGGCCAGCTTGTTGTGTGCATTGTCTGCTATGAATGAGACCTGAGCTGCAATGGTGAGAGGCTAGCATACCCATTGCATTCAGTCTATTAAAAGGCATTCTTGGCTCATAGGCAAAACAATCTGAAAAATCTCATTCTTTCAGCACCCTATTGACACCAGCTGAGTAACAGGACAGGGTTACAGGGCAGTCGTTCCAGAAACCAGAATAAATTTAATAACTTTTCATTTTGTGGTTTAATTCATCCGTTATAAAATAGAAAAGAATAAAATGAGAGAAAGTGTAGTTGTATAGAAAAGCTGAGAACAGGAAGAGGCACTGGCAAAATAGCTCCATGCCTGTTTTAAACCTGGAATCTTTGCAGTCTTAGTACTTCAAGAAAAATAGTCAGTAAATTACATAACATGGGATGTGGTAATTCCAAGTTAAAAACATCCACAATCTAGACTAGAAAAGGTTGTTGCAAAGGCTACTGCCCTTCTTTGTATTCTCATCAGGCTAGTATTTTCAAGAAAGGAAACTAGGGAGCCAGAATGATCTCTGCATGCATTTGTTGTTCTGAATTTTTTAATCCTCTTCCAAGGGGAGGTAATCAGTTGTTTTGGTTGTGTTATTAAAACTGAAGCAGAAATGAGCCAAATTTTATAAAATTAGATTGAGAACAGCAAACGTTGGTAATTTGATTTCTGAGGTGAAATCGGCACATTTAATCACAAGTACAACTCGTGTAGGAATGTGTGCTAGGGAGTGGAGACCACGCCTTACTATACTGTTCTTTGTAATTTAACCACACAAAGATACACACAAGACATTTATTTTGGGAAAGTGAAATTTTTCTTAATTAATTAAAAAAAAAATTTTTAGTCCATGCAAAGGGCAGCTTTAAAGAGCAACACACTCATAATCTCAGCGAGGTGTTAAATTTAAAGCAAAACTGCTTTCTTCTGGCTTTGCAAGTGTGATTTAATGCACCGTAATCTGGTTCCAGACTGTACTGGGACCCCCCCCCCCCTTTGTTTTCTTGGCTTTGCCAGATTGTCCACCTCCTAGGGCTACCTGTCTCCTCAGCGAGGAGTCCCTGTTTGTGAATGCTCCTTGCTCTGGGTGCTGCAAACCAGTGTTGGTCAGGTATGGGGACCAAAGAACTCTCTGCTTTGCCACCAAAGGAGAGTTATTTCGGTGGGAGCTAGGGTGTTCTGAAAAGGCTACACTATGTGGTCAGGGTGGATGCAACTTTCTCCCTGCAAGGTGTTTGTGGTTTGCCTGGTAACTGTACACCTGCCATGGAATTACCTTTGCACTGTATGGAGACTTCATTTTGGTCAAGCTGTTTTTTCCATGCTGGCATTCAGCATGTAGAAGCACATAACGCTTAAAATATAGTATGCAGAACATTATTAGTAACAGCCCATACAGCATTCCTGTTCTCAAGCTAAGACTGCTCACGTGAGCTGACAAAAGGGAGGAGGGAGAAATGGTGATATGCCAAAGTCACAAGAGCCTCAGTGAATCTCTTAACCATTTACAGTTAGCCCTGGATACTGGGATATGGTGACTTTTGGTAACTGACTAGAGCAGGGGTCTCAAACTCAAATCACCACGAGGGCTGCATGAGGACTAGTAGGTTAGCCCGAGGGTTGCCCCACTGACACCTTTTCATGCAACGATATTGCAAATATCAGTAACAGTCATGACATTGCAGGCCACGAAAATAGCTTTAGGGGCCGCGTGCTTGAGACCCCTGGAGTACAACAAGGAAAGAGGCTCTCTTCTAAGCACTCATTGGCATAGTGAGGTGCTGTTTTGATCTACAGAAAAGGAGTGTAACTGAAGTCTGTAAAAATGAAGAAGATTAAGTCACAAGAGTCCCTCAGTGTGGATTATGGATGGAAGGGTGGTGTTGAAAAGAATAGCACATTTAAATCCTTGCACTCTGCTGTATGGGCAGGCTGTGCAGATTTTCACTATGTTCTAGTGGGAGCATGACAGGATGTAAATGCTGCTAGGCACTCACATAAAATTTTTAAGAATTCTTTGATCCACCCAAGAATGTCACATGGAAAAGACAATTTCCTTCCAAGAAACTAGGTGGCAGGTGAAATCGTTAACCATTGTTAGACCTATTTAATAAAACTAAGTAATATGAATTTGAGCAGTTAACTGGGTGTCTAGTTAGACCCTCTGATTATGCAAAGTGATAGCCAGTTCAAAGCAAAGTCATTGGGAAAACAGGACTTGACATTGCAAAGAACACTAGACATTTCTAGGGCTAGTGAAAATCATGCTTCCCAAATGAGTTGGCAAATAGTGAAACAGAAGTGTGTTTTTTAAAAACGCATAGCAAAGCACAAAGACCAAATATGAAGGTAAACAAACGGCAATGATCAGATTTGTGTAATGGCAACGAAATGCAAAGATGTCCCGTTCAAAGCATATGATACGCCTGTCATAAAAGCAACTGCTTTGCAAAGGGGGTGTGCTTAGCACAAATTGAAAGAAATGCAAAAGAAAAATATGTTGATAAAAGTACAGCTGGAGGACAAAGTCAGACACAGAACTGAGTTCTTGGTTGGGTCGCTTACATTTGCATGGTAAGGTTCTTCAGCAAACTAGTTCGACATTTAAAATGACCAAAAAGTGAATTTCCAAGTAGATACTGGGGTGGTCACACTGTAGTCACTAAGTATATACAGAGACAAATTAGTGGCTGACCAACTAATATTGAACAGAAAAAATAAGCTTATTTCATATAGTGGGTAAAAACAGAGTCTTTGAGAAAACCGTGTTTTCATATCGAAGTAGAGATGCCGCTTAGAGTCCAAAATAGTGAAACAGGAAACCTCATCTTGGCCTGTGGATGACTAGTGTACAAAGGCAATGTTTACAAGGCAATATGCAAAATATCTTAAAGAAATGGAAGGAACAGACTGAAAAGCGCCAGGTCTGTGATATCACATTACAGTTCCATGTATGTGGCTAACGAGGGTGCATCTCCTAAAGCCCTCTTAGCATTGAGAAATAAACAGGGTCTAAGCCAGGGGTCTCAAACATGCAGCCCACAGGTTGCGTGCAGCCCCTAAAGCTATTTCCTGTAGCCCACAACAATGCTATCGTTACTGATATTCGCAGTTGCATTGTATGAAAAGGTTTCAGTGGTGCGGCCCTTGGGCTAATGTACTAGTCCTCATGTGGCCCTCGTGGTGATTTGAGTTTGAGACCCCTGGCCTAAGCAATAGCAGCACAGGTGCGGTTTTGCCTCTGAAATTCAGACACTTGCTATAGCAATAGAAGGGTCTTTTCCATCACCATAACAAATTCACTCCTGAGAGGCAGGATCTGTATTTGTTTGTAGGTTGGCTTCCCAGGGTCTCTGAGGGAGTGACTTTTTCACTTTTGAAGCAATGCAGTGAGGTCAGCCTAAGTTTTTAGGTGTAGAACAGGCCTAAAGTAAAAAATGAGCTTAACTGGGTGCCCCAGTTAATTAATGATGGGTCAGTTCAGACACCAGTAGGACTGGGTTTAGTGCAGTGACAGTGGGAATCGTAGGGTCTGTGCAGAGCCATCCTATTCAAGCATTAGTTCGTGTGAAGAATTTACATTTAGGCTTCAGAATGTGAAAGTATTTTCCTCCACTCCTGTGAGTTCTTCTTCCTCTGGCCAAGCACTTTGAACAACAGATGTGTTTTAAGAAGGATGGTCTTGTTGGCAATGGAAAGGGATGAGTTTAGCTATTGGGAGCCAACGTGCAAGGATTATCAGAGATGGCATCAGTGTTCAGGTGAAAACTGGCAAATGTACGGCTAATAGATAGCCTGTCTGTATATGCAGAGGAAGGGTGATAAAGAGAGATATATATAGTGATTAAAGTCACTTCACCTCTCTGAGCCTCATTGCCTCATTTCCTTTCCTCCATCTTGGTGACACAGTATATTTCCCACACACTCTGGGTATGTGGATGTTTATCCATTGTTTGTAAAGCAGTTCCAGGTCCATGCTTGAAAAGTGCTAGAGACCAAAGGATTAAGTAGAATTTATTTTTGTCTGTCTTGGTATGTCTCGTATCTCAAAAAAATTGCCCCCTTCGTCTTTGGAATTAGGAGTTCAAGAGAGAGGGCAGGTGTAAGGGGAGAGCCAGAGAAGTGCCACTGAAGGAAAGAGGCCAGAAGAATACAAAGAACACTCTTCCACTGTGGAGAGTTAGGCTGGGATCTGGGGGAGGACAGGAGTGTCCCACGCTGGAGGAATGGGTAGGTTATATACATGAGTGGTACTCTCTCTTCCGAAGTCTCACCTGTTCCATGCTGATTTTAGATATGACATCTTCACACCACTTTTTATTGCTCACGTGGGCTGTGTGTATTTGTGCCCTTGTATCATAAGTCACAAATTTTTCTTTCACTTTTTCTTTCATGCATTTTATTAGGTAAAATGTCAGATTTGTTTACAATGCAATATAAATAACAAAACAGTAGTGGACCAGTGCAATAGTTGTATTTTCCTCTTTTTTTTTTAATAGAATTGGCAAATATGCCAGTGGAAATTGGAAGGTAATATCCTGCTTCCAAGTCTGAGATTAACCAGCGTACACAGCATTCTGGATCCCTTGAAATTTAGCTGGAAGATTGTGGGAAGCCCATTAAGAGAAAGCTGTAGCGGTCATGACACTTAAGTATGATTAAGGATTAGTGGAGGCATTGTTAAGTGAAGAATGGTTTCTGACAGTATCCTGGAAAAGTGGAAGGGAAAAAAATGAGAAGCTTGAAGATAAACTTGAAGTGAAAATATGAGAGTGGAGCTAGAGTCTGAGTTAGTGCTGGTCAGATCAGTCCAGAGCTTCATTTTTCTGAGGCTTGTATGTAGACATCCTGTATTTCAGACCCAAGTAGCTCATCTTGGAGGGGAAGCAAAAGTAGTGTAAAAATAAAATATCTGACACATGGAAAAAGGGGAAAGCTGATTAGCAATGAATACCAATTAGAAGGTAGAAACTTTTTTTTTTTTAAAAGACGCATGAAGAAATCAACGGTGAACTGAGTTATAAAGTAAAAAGAAATTTATGTGTATCAGGTACAAAAGAAATCTATTAGATAGAAATGTAGACTTGTCAGTCATACTGGCAATAGAGAAGTGTTTATTAAATATTTGTTCATTAACTGAGAAGAAGCCACATGATGCATCCATACAGTACAATGATGAAAGTTTTCCATTTCAGTAGTAACTGTGCAGAGTATTAAACTAACAGCTAAAGTTAAATCACCCTTAAATTGATAGGTCCAGGTAACTTGTATCCAAGAGTTTTAAAGAAGCTGGCTTAGGAGCTCATTGGACTGTTCATATTGCTTTTCAGTGAGTCTTAGAACACTGGGGAGGGTCCAAAGGACTGGGAAAAGCCAATCGTATGCCTTCATTTTAAAAAGGGTATCTGGGGTGACCCAAATAATTTAGGCCTGCCAGCCTGATTTCGATCCTAAGTGTAATGAAACAGCGGATACAAAACTTCTTTCTATTTAAGCAAACCATTAAAAGAAGGTCATAAATATCACTTGTGGTTCATGGGAAGGGTGTTTGAAAAAATCGGAGCTAGCTCAGAGAAGAGCTGTGGGAGGGAATTCGAGGACTGGGAAAGCAGGCCTTAGTGATAGTCGCTGGGCTCAATCTGATTAAGGAGTGACTTTGATTGATCTATGCCTGCATGGGGAAGATGAATCTGATAATACAGAGAAAAGTATAATAGGATCCAGTGGCTAGAAGCTACTAGACCAGTGGTCGTCATTGGAAGCCCCGCCAGCCAGTGGCTCTTTGTCTAATTGACTAACTCCCCCTTCACCCCACTGAAAAGTTGGGGAAGAGGGGCTCTCCATGTGGGTGGTGTAGCCTGCCAATCCAGGGAGAGGGGCACGAGCCATCCTCTCCAGGCTCCGAGCTAGGGCCTCGCATGGTGTTGAGTGACTCCGGGCAGGTCGCTGTGTGGGGTGAGGGGAACCAACGCTAGCCGTGGAGTTACTGCTGGGAGCAGCGAGCACCAGTGCAAGAGAGCACTCAGGAAAGCGCTCAGCTCTGGCTGCCACCTCTTTGCCTCCTGAGGATATGGGGGAGCAGTAGGGCTGCAGCTGCACACCCTTTCCCTCTGGGAATGTCATTGCCTTTTGGTGGTGTCACCAGCTGCCTCTGAGGCTCCCCCTGCCTGCTGCTCATATCTCTGCATGGGGAGGGATCTCAGCAAAGGGGGTGAAACCACTGAGAGGCAACACAGCTGCGGTGGGAGAGGGCAGCTGCAGCCTTGCTGCTCTACAAGTCACCTGGAGGCAGAGGTGAGTGCTTCCCTCTGTGTCCCTCCTGCCCCCATGGCTCCTGCTCCCAGTGGTAATTCGGTGCTGGCATTGGCTGCCCATCATGCGCGGTGCTGACCTGCCATTGAGTGACTTGCTCACCTCCTCACAGGGTGCCATGTGCATGGAGAGTGGAGGGGATGGCTCTTTGCCCTCTCCCTGGCCATGTGGGCTGCACTGCCCATGTGGAGAGCTCCTCCCCCTCACATGGGGGGCACCCCACCCCACTTCCCTTCCAGGTGCAAGGGGAAGTTTCCTGGGACCCCCGACCTCCAGGGGACTAAGCCCAGATGGCCTTTGGCTGCTGCTGGGAAGCAGTTGGACCTGGGCGGAGATGGGAAGAAGGGGGCTGAAGCATGGGGCTGAGAGCTTGATATCGTGAAAAACACGACTCAGGCTGGAGTGTTGAGCCAAGTAGACCAGGGACCAGCCCGACTTAGCTGGGCCAAGAAGGCATCGTGGTTTCTATTGAGAGAGCAGAGCCAGCAATGGAAAGGGAATGGGGGGGGGGGGGGGGGCGGGGGGTTGGAGGTGACGACTGCAGGAAAGGAGGCCAGGTGCAGGATCAGGTAGGGGGCCCGGTCTGGCCCACTCCAGCATATCCAAAGGCAGGAGTCACCAGTGCTCAGATTGAAGGCTTTTTGCCAAAGTGGCCCCCTCATGAAAAGTAGCAAAGGTCACAGGACTAGAGAAGAGGGTACAGTGAAGTAGTTAGCTGTTGTACAGGAGACCAAAGGCTGCAGAAAACTTCTCACCATGGCAGTCTTTAAATCAGGACTGGGCACATTTCTAAAAGATAAGCTCTGGTTCCAGTACAGCTGTGTGACTTGGAGCAGGAATTAATTCGGGGAAGGTATGTGACCTGTTATGAAGAAAGTTAAGACTAGACTAGAAGATCACAATGATTCCTTCTTGCCTTAAAATTTAGGAACCTGTGAATTTTATTAATTGATTTGAATCTTCTTCTTATCTCTCCCTCTTTAACTGTCATTTATCCCCCCTATTTCTGCAGATCCTTGTCTGCTTCACTATCAAGTTTCTCCTCAGTACCTGCTTCTCTAAGAGGGCACTTGCACTGGAGTCACAGACACACACTGACTGCTATTGAAAACAGCAACAACAACAGAAAAAACAAAACCCCAAGCCTATAATCCATATCCATTTTCAGTGTGCACTGAAGGGCCTCCTAATCTAATCGGTGTTCTTGTTGCCCCACCCTGCCAATCCTGCCCTTGGTTTGTCGCTTCCTCCTGTTTTTGTCTAATTTAGATTATAATCTGAATTCTCTGTGACTGAGACTTGAAGTACCATGTTGTACATCTATTGAGATCTGTAAACTGTAACCAGCTTTAATTTGCTTCAGAGTATATTTTTGTGTTCTCTTCAGTTCTCTGTTTGGTCTTGTGATTTTTGGCAGATGCCAACCCACCCGTTGCACCCTATTTAGTAAAATACACCCACTGTAAAAGACTGCCGAAGACTTTTCTCTGGCATGCTAGAGAAATATTACATAGAACTTTGCATAAACTTTCCATTCCCATTTGTTACTCATAGACTGACCTAATTATCTCTTTGGCTCACTGTATACCATGCTAACTTGTAGAACGATGCCACTTTTAAATTTAATTGGTCTATACTATGCTGGATACTTTACATGTTTCAAACTAATGCTGCATGGAGGGGAGTTAGAACTTTCTCCAGGTATCTGGAAGAGTGGGAATTTAGCGGCTCCAGAGCAGTTTTAATTCCTCACAGTTAATCCATGTCATACGGAAACCTGCTCAATAACTGCCTGAAGAGTAGGATACTTAGAAATTCTGTCACTGACATCAGTAGCTGCTGTTAGATATTTACTTTTTTTACTTCTTTCGGGTTTAAACTCAGTCGGTGTAAAGCTTTTCTGCACGTTTACAGTAGGGATGTTCATTGCTATAGTAAAAAAAGGTGTAGATGCATTCAGGAGTTAATGGTTAAGAGATTAGGGCTGCAGCATGATAAACAAGATCTCTGCCTAGTACAGGTTACAGCAAGATCTGAGGATGTGTCTGTGTCGAAGATCTGGTAGGAGGTGGCGGCACAGATAAGTGAAAGCTCTTGTGTAAGCCTTATCAGACTGAATGCACCAAAGAGATGGTATGAAGAGTTCTGGACAGATGCCACTGGTTTCCAGTCAAAGTAGGAATGAAATGTTATATGTAAGCAAAAAGTTAGGTGACTAATAAGATGTTGAAAAACTAAAGGAATCTGTGGTGGTTGGAAGAACCTTACTGCTTTTGGGGAGTGAGCAGTGAAAAATTCTGTGTCTCCATGTCTTTTGCTCCAGAATGGACATCAGGTTTCTGGTATTAGCCATCCCATAGCCCAAAGCTTCTGTATGGTGAGGACGAGGTTTCCATCAATGCTTATTGCCTCCTCCTAGTTGACTTCATTACATGTAGCCCTAGGTAACTTCTGTAACAGGTCTAAGTGGTTATTTACACAAGACTTCTTTAGCGCCCCTTCTCAAAACAAGCAATGACTTGTCCTAATCAGGAAAAAATGGTCTAGTCACCTTCTTTTCTTCCTAACTTTCAAAAAAGAAACCAAGGATAGAATCACAAATCCCCATCTCTTCTGCAGAAAGGCATGCTAAGGAAAACGTGCATAGATTTCTTTGTGATCATACCAAGTTCCATAGTCTAGTTTAGCAAAACAAGCAAGGAATCCCGTGGCATTTAAAGACTAACAGATTTGTTTATCGCATGAGCTTTCGTGGGAGAAAATCCTACCTCATCAGACGCTTTGAAGAGGATCACGCTTTGTGATCACAGGCATGCATAAGGTACTGTCACAGTTGTATATTCTGGTAATCTGCCTTGTTTGCTCATATGGATCAACCTTGCAGAGCAAAATGGTCATGCCATGAACACTCTCCCCCCCCCTCGCCCCCGCTGAGTAGATAGGCCTGTTATAAAGCTGCGGGGTTGATTGAATCTTTTTTGGGGAAGAAGTGACACAAGCAGTCAGTGGGGCCACTAGGATAAGCGTGACCTGTTCATCACATTCATAAATCACTTTTAATGTTGGAAGGACCCAGTGACTGTCGCTGTAGCACCATTTCCCCAAAAGATCTACCTTTCAAGGAGGCACTGGTGGTAATCAGAACGAGTCAGAGATTGCACTCATCCTAAAAAAAAAAATTGGACTTGTATTAGCAATCAGAGTCAGGGATAAATAGGTCAGGAACAATGCAGCTTTTTTGATATGAGGTTTGTAGCATTATGTGTGGGACTGAGCAGTATTTTTGGGAGGGGAAGGGGAACCTTTGGTGGCTTGATCATCTTTGACTCTGTGCACTTGAGAACCTGGCAACCTACGTGATGGTAAGGCTGATCTGTGGGTTACAGTGTTACGCAGAACAAGCAAGGAGTCCTGTGGCACTTAAAGACTTAAAAAAAAAAAAAAAAAAAAAAAGGTTAGTTTAATTGCCACAGGACTCCTTGCTTCTTTTGCTCAACTAGACTAACACAGCTCCCCCTCTGGAGCATGTTACATAGGGTATTGCTCGCATTTCAAACAATGCAACGATCTGTGTTTTAGGACCTAGACATGAGGCTAAATTAAGAAGTTTCGAGCCTTCATTCTGGACTAATTTACTTTGATTTTCATGACCTTAATTTGAGTTTACTATTGCATACCACAGTGCTATAAAGTAAAGAACAGAATCGCCCAGCGAGGGCAACTAAATGGAGGTTAGATCTCAGCGTGGGCTTTGTTTAGGGTCTCCTTTTTGCTTGGGTTTGTGCCATACGCCCCGACAAGCATTGGTAACGTGAGCAGTAAAGCTTTTACTGTTACTGCCCTGAGCAGGAGAAAGCACTTTCCTTGGAAATCCACTCTTACATGGCAAGGGTGGCTCTGTGTACTTCGCTTTTGACGGCTTGGTTTCTGTAATGGGATCGTAGGATACTCCATATTTTTTGTTTACAAGATAATCGCTCGGTGAGCTGGGTATTTAATTGTACCTGTTCTAAAAATTGCTAGCAATTCTAAGCAGTTAAGTTAACCCTTCCTCGCCTGGCCCTGCTAGAGCCCTTGTGCATGAAGATGATTGGAGATACTTTATAAAACGTATTACAGCCCCAGTTTGTAACGGGGTGGGGGAGGAGAGAGAAGGGAACAGCAGCATTAGCGGATGCAGAAGTAGCTGGAATGAGAAGCTTTTCTACCATTAATAACAGTTCTGGCTGGCAGCCAAGGCTCAGAGTGTGGGATTAGCCTGAACAATCAAGACTGCAGGATCAAAACAAGGAGGCAGGAACAGCGAGGTCACACTTCTGCCATCTGCGCTGCCGCAGTGGTGGGAGGGGAACGGAAAAAGAGGGGGTTGGGCTGAATGAGAAATGTGCGGCTTCTGGTTGCAGACTGAAAAGATCCTGGGTATCTTTAGAAAATAGGCTCTTTAATTCCATTGAGAAAGCTGTGATCAGAGCGTTAAACTTTGAAAATGTAGCCTCATGAAAGGCAGTTTCCAGAGATCTATGAGCCCCACAAAAGGGAAGGAGATAATGGCAACATGTTAATATTTTTAATTTTTTAGAAATTGTGTGCACACTTGTAAAGCATGTGCAGCTTACTGAAGTTTGGCATTAGCCTTTTTTCTCTTGGACATCGTTCTGAATTGAAGGTGTAGGATGGTCACAACCCTTTTCTTTTGACTGTTTACCTCTTACTGTCAGAAGAGATGCCCTGACTTGGCGTTAGGGACGTTGCCTTATGTGGGTTTAGAATGGCATATGGAGCTCTCAGGGGAAGAATTTTATAACATTATTGCAGTTTACCTGCAGATCTTTGCTTGGTCAAAACCAATTTCTTTTCAGCGCTGACTGTAGGATGGTCATTAAGTTCACCCATCTTTGAAGCATCTGATGAAGTGGGATTTTCTCCCACGAAAGCTCATGCAAAGAATAAATCTGTTAGTCTTTAAGTGCCACACGGCTCCTTGGTGTGCTTTTTTGTTTTTTTTTTTTTGCTGGACTAGACTAACACGGCTATCCCTTTGGACATTTAAGCAGTGGTGATGTAGCTGGGTTGGTCCTAGGTGGGTGAGATGATGTCTTTTATTAAACCAGCTTCTGTGGGTGGGAGAGAAGAGCTCAAAAGCTTCTCTCCCTCATGAACAGAAACTGGCCCAATAAAAGATAGTGCTTCACTCACCTTGTCTCTCTAGCAGGTGATCAGTAAAGTCACAGTTTATAAATTAACTGGCCAGTCTGAAAGTTATATCTGACTTCTTTGAACACTTGTATATCTATAAGGAACAACTTCTGAGATTGCCCAAGAAAGCCAGTTTCTGAAACAGATGGAGCAAACTTTATTCTGTGTTACTCTTGTTGATTTTGAAGGTATTTTGCAGAAATAGCTTGCAACTAAAATGGTCTGAAGCCAATTCATGCTATACTTAATGTCTCTTTTTTTTTTTCCATTGGCCTAACAAATCTTAATAGCGTCCCATAACCATAAATGAGGGAATTGGCATTTAAGAGAAGCAAAACTGTTCTACAACCAACATAGTCTTTCAGCATTTGCTAAAAATATCCTTGTCCTGTGCATAACTCTTAGGCATTCTTTTGTCTGGCTGCTTTTGAATTCCCTAATTGAAGTTGGTTAGAAGGCAATGCACTAATTTCCTGAATAGCTGAAATCTCAACTGTGAATTATGAAAAACAAGACCAAAACTCACTCTCTATCTCTCTCTGCAGCAGAGTTATTTGCTTTTGAGTTTCTTCAGTTTGCATATTTTTATTGGTAATTCTGCTCTCTAAGACAGCATCCTGAAATAAATCTTGCCGTTGCTAGAGTGGGCCAAGGGATAGCAGGTAAACAGATACACATTTTATCCCTTTGATAACAATTCCAGGATGTATGGTGCACTAATGGTACTGTTCCATCTGAAAAGCCCAAACTAGCTGCAGAGCTGTAATGCAAATAGAGCTTAACGTGGTAGGAAGTGTTAATAATGGTTCCTAATTGCCTCGTAATAACTAAATCTGTGGAATTTGGCAGCAGTTGGAGTGTAGTTTTCTTCTGCAATCTGTCAGTTCCCCCTGGAAGGAATCAAGTTGGTTATTAAATCTGCAATAGTGATTTTTAATTCTGGTGAAGATGAAGAAGCAAGGTTCTAGGATTTGCTTTGATCTCCAATTTGAGAGAAATGTGTTAGAATACTTACTGAAGTTGTTACTGGTGGTTGTGCGCTAGATCCTGATGTAATAGGCATAAGGCACAGGCTCGGGTTTGAAAAATCCTTGTTGGTATCTGGGAATTTACTCCTTCTATTTAAATTTGTTTAGGGGAGGCAGAGAAATCCAGCCTCATTTCAAGGGTTTGATTTGAACACAGTTCTGTGGTGAACATTTGTGGCTTGTAACTCGACAGCAGCAGAGAGTACGTTCACTGTTACCAGTAATCTTCGGCATGAAGCTTTGGAGGGTGATTTGTTTGGAAGTAAAAGGAAAAAGTTTGAATGGCTGATAATTCCAGGAAGAATATAATACAGGCTCTTATTGGAAACCCCAGGTGTGTAATTGCAACAAGCCACTGGCTCCCAAAGTGCACGCATGGCTTGTGAATAGAAAACTAGCACTGCTTCTGCCTATCCTGGAATTAGAAAGGGGAAATTGAATTGGAATTTGAGAGAAGCTTGTCCTTTCTCTGCTTCAGGAGCCTGGATTTAGTCTCATAGTCCCTCCTTGGTGGGGGACTTTTCATACCTTCGCAGCAGCAGCAGAGAAAGGAGCAGAAATTCTTCCGTCTTCGGGGATAGCTGCAGTGAAGCATGTGTGGGGGATGGGCTAGTTAGCATGTGCGGGCTGCTTCCAAAATATCTTCCCATCCCTCCCTCACATAAATAGAACTGTGGAGCTTCCTTCTCATCCCTGCATGGTTCAGTTCTGCACCAGAGCAAACAGCAGGTCGGCACAGAGGAGAAGAGCTAGCACCTTTAATAATACTGCCCCAGTGGGCTCGGAGCCTCCTTTGCTTACGTGGGGGTGTGGAGGCTGTTCTCCTTCAGCATTAACCTTTTCCTCAGGAGTTGGGCATTATGTAGCTGGACAGAAGGACAGCCAGACAGCTTCTTGGTTGCCAGCTTCGGGGAAAGTTGAAGCTTTGGCGTTTGATTTCCTGGTTCTTAGTCTGTCACACAATCCAAAAGCAGTCAAATATTTTTTCAAGCGTTTTGCATTCAGCGTGTGGAGAGCTGGACTCTGCCTGCCTTTGCCTCAGTGCTTTGGATGGAGCAGCAGAAGGGGGGTTCTTTCTCTGACCTATTTTGCACTTAAGTTGAGTACCACTAGTCCTTGCTGAGAATGCAGTGTTGTCTGTCATAGCTGTCAGTACCCCCAGCAATCATAGGAGCATCCCCAGCCATTCCTGCTTTGAGCAAAAGTTGGAGGAGCACATGCTGTACTGTTCTCAGTCAACAGTGAGGGCCATTGTTATCCGCAGTACTCCAACGCATGCTTCTGGGTGTCCTCCCTCTCCCCACTGGTTCTAGGGGTGAGAGAAAGGTACCCTCCCTGAGGATGCGTAGGTGGAAAGAGGGAGCAGTGTGCAGAGGGAAAGGGAAGTTTTATTTTGATTTGCTTGTACACTTAACGCTGTCACTTGTCTTCAGGACTCTTTACATGCTGCATCCTCTGTCCATGAAAGCTCCTTCCCTGAATGGGAGACAGTACCAGGGTGGCCAGCTCCTTCTGCTGGCAGAAGAAGTTGGGGGCAATTGTTCAGCTCGCCTTGGATTGGAAACCTTAAGGGAGCTAGCCAAGTTCTCTCTCCAGTGGCAGAAAGTGGGGGAGCTGGCTGGCCTGTTTGAAGGGAGTACGTCTCAGGTGTTGACTTCACCACTAACAGCAAGAGCACAGTCCCTTTGGTCATGAACCCAGGTTTCAATCTTTCATGGTTTGTAAAAGAATCCAGCGAGTTGACATAGAAATACTTCGCTATAAATTTCAAAAGATTAGAACTTCATGGGTTGAGTGTATGGACCAGATTACCAGCTGGCTGAAGCTCACTCCTACTGCAAACCTTGGGGGCACTGGGAGGCTTTGATTGGAAAAGCTGAGCCTGTGCTATCAATAGGACAGTCTTCTACACTGTGCAGAGCAGAAATCTGAGGGCTAGGTTTTATCAGAGTGAAGCTTTTGGAGGCACACTCCCTTCCGTCCACCAAAGAGTGTGTAGCTGTACAGGGGCTTTTCCTTTGCCCGGTGCAAACCCTACCTGGGGTAATTTGGTCAACGAAAGTGATAGCATGTTTGGTTTCAAATACATTCTCTCACCCCCTGGGAATCCCAGCTGCCTCCACACACACTGCTGTGATTTGTTCCGAATGGCCCTCCCGCCTGCTGCTAGAGAAGTCTCCCTCAGTCCTTTCCCTCCCTAAGCCTCAGTGACAGCTCTTGCCGTAGCTCCCGTCAGCCCTTCCCTCGCTTGAGTGTGTCACTTGTAGGAATGACTGATGCACCAGGGAGTCAAGGGTCACGCTAGGCTGCCAAGCGTTCCTCAGGCTTTCATTGCAGTGTTTGCTCTGAATGGGGTCTGGAACAGTGGCTGCTCCTGGGCTCCAAAGGGAGAAGAAGGGAAGTGAGGAAAAAGAGACCCAGCTGAAGGAAGGGAAGGAGCCCTCCAACTAGATGGGGGAAGGGGAGGAAGGAAGGAGCCAGAAGAGCAGCTGCTGAAGATGAGACATGAAGAGGAATGAAATGACCTATCGCTTTTGTAAATGGATCCCACACACATCTAGTCCTCAGAACTAAATGGACAATTTAATTGTCAGCATGAATACTGTATCTTGTGTACAAATGCTTGCTATTTCACTTCAGCGTCACCCTGTAAATGTGGGTCGCCTCAGCGTGTATGCAGTGGTGGTGTAGCCACATCCGACCCAGGATATTGCTAAACTGTTGTGTTTAGCTATGACTCTTGGGTGAGTATCTTTCCTAGAGCTGAGGAAGAGCTCTGTATGGCTTGAAGACTTGTCTCTCACCAACGGTGATTTGGTCCAATAAAAGATATTACCTCACCCACCTTCTCCCTGTGACTCCTCTGTGCTTGTTTGTCTCAAAGGAAGATCACGTGCCCAGCTATATTTTTTAAAAAAATTTGCATTTTTGAGGTTGAATTGTTTTAGCTCTTGGGCACTGAATATTTTGTTGACTGTATTCAGTGATATACAACTACATCCAGGATATGCTAGGACACCTAGTCAAAGCCCCTGTAGTCAGGATTTTAGCTCTGTTCCTGCTGTGGGCCCAATTTTTTTGCTCATACCTTTCTGAAAGTGTTCCTGAAGCTCAACTTTTCTATGCTCGATTTCAGATTTAAATCCATCTTTTTCTGGATGGTTTCAGAAAAATCACTCAATTTTGCTCTTCGAATTAGGCAAATAGACAAATTTTTTTTTCCATTTAAAAAAAGAAAAACAAAACCCTGGGCAATCTGATAACTCAATGGGTTGAGTAGCAGCACTTCATACTTCACCTGTCTGTACCTGGATGAGGAAATAGGCACTTTGCTAAGTTTGAAACCTCTTACTTTGGAAGCTGAGGTTAACTGATCACAGTGTTACAGATCATGGTCCACATCAAGTTTGAGTTTTTCTGTGGTGCTGGAGGATGTCGCTTTCCTCCATCATCAGTCGATCCCCACCCACACTGATGTCAGGATGGGGAAAACTGCATTTCTTATATAGCTTGAGCAGGGCAGAGGTCAGGAGTGGAGCTGCACCATTGCTTGGGGTGGAGGGCCTTGATCCACTGCCCGTCTCACCTTCTGGTCCTGACACAGCAGTTGTGCGCTCTGCTTAGGCACCATCACTCATCAACTGTTAATACAGAGTGAGAGATTTTATTCCCTATTCTGGAGAAGATTTCTCCACTTCTCACGCAGTAGCTGAAGGGTAGCAAGGAACAAGAGGGGGAGCCACTCAATATTGATAAACTGAGGTAGGGAAGCCGGGTGCGTATCACCCTAGGGTGCTGATAGAGAGTCTGAACTGATCACTGCTGTGAGTGAGGCAGGAGATGAGGCACTGTAAGTGGGGTGAGGGGCTAAGGGAAGAGAGGGGGAGTGAATGACAACTTCTTTTAATGTAAACTTAAAAGGGTGGAAGGAAAAAACCAGTGACAGTCTATTTTTTAGAGCCAGGGACCTGAGAAGTAGGTAGTAGAGCTTCTCTTTCCAGCCCACCACTAACACATGATGAATCTGGACTTTTGGTTCCCCTCTGCCCTTCTGTGAATTGGTGTTGTGAAACAGAGCACAGGGTTGCAATGCTAATCAGATTTTGCCCTCTGCCCCACCATCTTCATCACAAATTTGAATGGTGCTGCAAGCATGTGGGCCAGCTTACAATGCCTGGCGGGGGAAAAAGCCACCACCACAGCTTGGACTTCATTCAAAATTGCAATTGCTGTGAACACCATGAATTCTGTACCAAAATTGTTGCCTTAACCACCTCTGTTTTAGAGGGCAGTGAACTCAGGGCTTATAGCTCCCAGTGATCTACTCAAACTGCTGGTCAGTGCTGTCTGATACATGAGAGATATACGGACAGCATGCGCACATTAATGTTGGAAAAATCAACTCCATAGCATTATCATAGAATCATAGGGTTGGAAGGTACCTCATAGGTCATCTAGTCCAACCCCCTGCCAGAGGCAGGACCACTCCCACTAAACCATCCCAGTCATGGTTTTGTCCAGCCAGGCCTTAAACACCTCCAAAGATGGAGACTCCACCACCTCCCTCGGCAGCTCATTCCAAGGCTTCACCACTCTCCTAGTAAAAACAACTTGAGACCATTCCTCCTCGTTCTGTCCTCTGTTACTACCGAGAACAGTCGAGCTCCCTCTTCTTTGGAGCATCCCTTCAAGTAGCTGAAGGTTGCTGTCAAATCCCCCCTCAATCTTCTCTTCTGCAGACTAAATAGGCCTAATGCTTTCAGTCTTTCCTCATAGGGCTTGTGCTCCAGCCCTTTAATCATTTTGGTTGCCCTCCACTGAACTCTCTCTAGCATGTCCCTGTCCTTTTTGCAGTGGGGAGCCCAAAATAGAACACAGTATTCTAGATGTGGCCTCACCAGTGCAGAATAGAGGGGAATGATCACATCCCTTGATCTGCTGGTAACACTTCTTTTGATGCAGCCCAGTATGCCACTGGCCTTTTTGGCAGCAAGAGCACACTGCTGACTCATATCTAGCTTCCCATCCACCATGACCCCCAGGTCCTTTTCTATAGTGCTGCTACTTAACTGAATGTTCCCCAGCCTGTAGCAGTGCACGGGGTTTTTCTGTCCCACATGCAGGATTTTACACTTGTCCTTATTGAACTTCATAAGATTTCTATTGGCCCACAGTTCCAATTTATCTAGGTCTCCCTGAATCCTGTCCTTGCCCTCCAACGTGTCTACTGGTCCCCCCAGCTTTGGTGAAATTCTCAGCCTTACAGGAAAGCTGCAACAGTAGCTAACCATCTGGATTCCCACATGGATAAACCTGGAGCTTTCTCCTCATTCGGATTGCGTAGCCTTTAGACATACCTATCTCTAGTTCAGTACCTCCACTTGGTGAATGGGGCTGTTGTATAACTGCCAACTGCCATCTCAGCGATCCAGTGTTGTGTTTCCTTGTCAGAAGCTCAGCCTTATGTGGCAGATTATGATTGAGGAAACCCAGGTTCCATTAGAAGCCACTGGACCCCACTTCCTCAGTTGTTAGAAGGTAAATCCATACCAAACAACTCTTTTGGTTGATCTTAAAGTAATTGAACCAACCTTTAAATTAACCAAAAATTTTGAAATACCAGACTTCCAGTCATTTCGATGGGACTTGAGTTTTCTCAGTCATAATCCTCCTTGTGAAATTGTGTGGATGCCAGTTGGTTTATTTTTTTGCTTATTTCAGACACCTAAAAAATTTCAGTCATTAATCTTTTGTCATAAGATGTAATGAAGGGGGCTTGATCACAGTGCAGAACACCACAGGAGTACCTGGGTAGGTGCAGTTCTCTTTTAAGGGTGAGAATTTGGTGGGGGGAGGAGGGGGGAATTAGAAAATGTCATGGAATGTTTTATTTCTGCAACATTAACTTGCGTATATTGTAAATACTGTTTGTTAGGTTGTTGAAATGTCTCTTCCCATCCAGAGCGTCAGTTTGTGATGCCATGAGAGCCTTGATTTACTTTTGGTTAAATTCTCGATCTTATCGTTGAATTAATGTATCTTTACTATTTATATGTGCGTCTCTTTGAGTGTATTTACCATTAAAGATGGAGAGATTCACTACTTAGAATACCTGTGGATCTTCATAACTTACGTGTGCTTCCTATGATTCCTGTTCTGTTGTTGCTGAATAGAGGACTGCCAGCACTCAATACAGCCAGGAACTGAGTTACAGAGTGCCCTCATTTAGAAAGGTGTGCCCTTACAAATTTCACAGTAACGTGGTTAACTAATGTTGGTTTGTTTGAAATGTTTGTAAGTGAATTGTCACATCTCAGAGTAAGTATTCTGTACCTACCTTTCTAGCTCACTGTTTTGAAGGGTCAGAGTCCTGTATTCCCTGTTGAGAGATGCCTGACTGAATTGGGGAAGAGATAATTAGCTCAAAATGGAGCAGGAGGAGGCCAGGCAACTTATGTGTCAGCAATGCTTGAAGTGTCAGTACAAGATTTGGAAGTACTAGCACAACTTAAAATTGGGGGCAGCTTGTTCTTTGGGGGGGGGGGGGGTTCAGTTCACTTTCAGACAAAGAAAAGAGAGGTCTTTTCTGTGAACCCGTTTGTCCCACATTATCATAATATCTTAAAACGTTCAATGTAGATTTCAGAGATCAGATGTGTTTCTTTCAGATCACTGATCCAAGATCAGATCTTAAAAAAGAAGAAAGAAAGAAAGGAAAAAAAAAAAAAGGTCTTGATCTGATGGTGTTTTTAACCCTGGTAAATCACGAGATACTAGAACATCAGTAAACTGAATGATCTGATTTGTGACTTCCTTTGGTCCCTGTTCTTATTGTGTCGTCATTTTAGCAGTTAGTACATGGTGAAGCTGGGATTCATGCTCTCAGACGGTGTACATCACTGGTTTCTGTTTAAAGAAGTTCTGGGGTCAGTGAATGCTGTGCTAATGTTGGAATCAGAGCGCTCAAAAAAGGAGTATGGTGAATCAGAATGTGCAAGTGTTTTCTTGCCTTGAGGATGGGTCATGAGATTCAGAGATCTGATTCTTTGAAACAATTCAGTCCTTTGGTTGATCTGTAGTTTTTGTCTTCCTTATTGTTTTGATCAGTCACTCAACTCATGCAGAATAACTTTTGTTCTCTAAAATGCCTTGCGTAAGTGCCGGTGACTTCCTAAGCCACTGGGACATACGGGGGATTTGTGGTTGGCTTTCCCCTATGTTTCCTGGCCCCCAGGACTTCCAGCACCGACTTCTGGGACTGCAGCAGAGAGTTCAGACTTGCTGCTATGTGCTCCTGGAATGCTGGACTGACACTGGCAGTTTTGCCACCATTGGTGTAGACATAGCCTATGAGTCTTATTCAGCTCCTTTTGGAGTTAGTGGCTTGATTTCCCTTGATTACTTCAGGGCAAGCATTAAGGCCCTGATTAAGTTTTCATTTTTAGCTCATTTAGCCCCTCCTTATCTTCTGACCTGACCCCTCTCGCTGGTTCCCACCAGGTTTCAGTAACTCTCACACTGTTCCTTTTTCCTGTGTCTGTGACTCTTCTAATGCTTTCTTTCTAAGATCTTCTTACTCTGGATTTGGGGTCTCTTCATCTAGTGATGCTTCCTTTCTGAGGCTCAGTAGTTACTACCGTTTTCCATTGATGGAAGTTTAATTACTATATGGGATCTCATATTTACCTGAGTCACACCAATGTAAAAATGACTTGGGTTATTAGGTTTGTCCTACCTAGTCATCGTTGGTTGGCTTCAGGGCCTGGGCTGTAGCTGATGAAATACTGATTTGTTTTCAGTCAGCTCTGTTAGCTTCCTGTGGTGAAATTCCCTTTTCCTGACCCAACTGAGTGAATGAGCAAGTCAGTATGTAAATGTCTCGGTATGATATTTCTGTTGGCATGTTTATCTTTTGTGGGAGATACTAGATACAAAATTCTCTTGACTGAAAGTTCTCCTCATCATGTAAAATTGTGAAACCATTCAAGTTATGTGATGCCAGTTTATCAATCCTTGTTGTTATAAGGGCAGAATACTGGCAGTTAGTTTCTACTGACGCCAAAGATCTTTCTGCTCTGTATTACACAAGATACAGTTTTGTGCCACATAAATAAGCTTGCTTGTCTCCAGGGCCTATATGTTTTCAAATGTAACCTCCTTTTTGTGCAAATGCTCATTTTTAATGTGTTTATTTCAAATGCGATCTGAATTTTTGTTTCTGCAGAACTGATCCAAATACTTACGGTTGAAATGTATTCATCAATAATCAGTTATAAGAAAATGTAACTAATGGCAGGTTAATATTGCCTGAGCTGCAATATTCCCTCTAATTACTCGTAGACTGTGTGCGCAACCAATTTCTTTGAGTGCACAAGAACATTTCTTTGTGAGCACCAATATTAGCACTATTGAATTTTTTTGTGCGCACTTTATTTTGTTGTGTGTGCAGGTTTCGTGACCTGTGTGTGCGCACACACGCGCACAGCTTGGAGGGAACAGTGCTGAGCTTATGCAACTTGAAAAAGATCTTCCTCTTGTTTGGAAGTCAAAATCAAGAATAAGGCGTTGGGGGGGGAGGTGAGGGGGATTTCTATATCTCAGCCACAGAAAAAAATATGAATGTTAGACTGACCAGTGGGGAGGAGCCAGCACAAGAATTAAGAAGAAAGAAGCTCACCTTCTTAAATCTCTTTTAGCAAGATGGATTTTCCAGTGTGGTATCCATTCTTAGCAACAGAACCACCCAAACAGCTGATGCTAAAAAAATCAGAATACTTTATTAAATATAGACATTGAGCCAACATCACTGTTGGTTTAAACAGCACATCTTAAATGCCCCCAAAAGGTAGCAGGGTTGTGTTAGTTCTCTAGTTTATAGGCTAACCAGGAAAAGGTTGTCACCATTGAGTTTCAGGAGCAGTGCCCTGTTGAGAAATCCTGTGTGCTGGGAAAGCAGGAAGGAAGATGCAAAGTAGGTGTTTAATTTTGTGAACTACCTCCGTTCTCTGGCTGCTGGGGGAGAGAGCTTTCCCTCCCCACACATGCCCAATGCCAAAGTCTCTAGGCTGTGTTTGTCACTACTTCTCCCTTAGTATCCTGGCTTGTGTGGGTGTCTCCATGTTCTAGCCCTCCATTTTTTGGGGGCATCCTCCTGCATAAATAGGTCTATGGCCAAGAGCTTTTCCAAACAGTTGTAGCAGAGATAAATTTATACAGTTAGTTGCACGGTTGCTCACAAGTTCCATAAAATAGCAGAAACTGACCAGAATCTTTTGAATTTCACTTAGTGGTTGCTTGGAAAAGCCAACAGCAGGAGCAGCATGAAGCAGAGTGCCCATCTGCAGACTCAGGAAGGCAACACTAAATTTTGGTTCGTATTTAGGTTTTCTTTGCAACTTTAAAAGTCTGGATACATTTTTTTCCAAAAAAAGACATCTTACGTTGTGCAGAAGTGAGTAGCTTAATGCAACCTCAACACCGTTCATCTGTTCAGGAGTTTTCCTCCTCACAGGCAAGGAGGTTCTTCAAGCTCTTTGACTTCAGTAGAATTTTACCTTTTTACAACGTTGGTGAAATTAGGCCACTGGTTCTAACTTGAACTGCATACTGATTTAGGCCAAAAGTCATTAGCTAGAAAGCCTTGTGTTTAACATACATAAACCTGTTTTCGATATTTAAAAAGGCAGCATGCCTAAGTTTATCCTGCAGTAAGAACTTTTTTTAGCTTAATGCAAAATCTATTTTTCCATATGTAAAATTCATTTGTGTAGTTGCACACCCTGGTAGACTTGAATGGGCAAAGGAGTATTTCAGCTCCCAGTGCAATCTATTATTTAAAAGCAGTAAAATTGCATCGCTGATAGGAGAGCTCAGAGTAGAGAGAAGCAATGATGTAATGGGTAATAGTACTCCGGTTGCTGTATGAAACACTCTGTACATTAGCGTGTTGGCTAGGGTGGTTGCTCCTATCAATTATTTATAGTCTTCTGGCTCACAGCCTGGATAGGGTCACATCGCTGAAAGCTAACTTTATCTTCATTGTTCCCAGCCTCCTGCCCAGCTGTCACTCTGTTCACTAATTTAATACACTCTGAGAGCAGCAGAAAAGGATGCAAGTCTTTTGTTGTATTTTGTCTGTCTGCTAAAGCTGCAAGATGCATATTTGCTGTTAATTGAAGACTTTTTAACACATGGGGTGCATATCTGGTTTAAAGCAGCAAGTTAGCTTTTGTTTTTAAATTTTCCATGACCCTGTCATGATCATCGGGGTTACTGAAATGATCGTTTGGAAAGTGCAGACTTTTCCGTTCTATTTCAGGCTTGCACTTTTGAGAATGGTCTGCTTCAGCATCAATGAAATGGTGGCTACAAGTCAGCTGTGAAGCAGACATTCACTGTGTCTGTTACATGCCTGATGAAGGGCAGATTGAATTGCACGTTCAATGTCTTGCATATCGCAGCTAAAGCTCTTCAGTAATGTATGTAAACAGTATGGTGGACTGGAGGCCGGGGCAGGGCTGGGAGGGGATCAGTTCTTTTGGTTTCCAGTGTTAGTAAAGGTCCTTCTGTGTTCAGCTGTCTGTAGGGGAACAACTGTGTAATGTGAAAGATGACAAGCAGTTGTGTGGCACTTTAAGACTAACAGATTTATTTTTTGCATGAGCTTTCGTGGGAGAAGATCCCACTTCCTCAGATGCTTCGAAGATGGGTGAACTTCACCCATCTTCGAAGCATCTGAGGAAGTGGGATCTTCTCCCACGAAAGCTCATGCAAAAAATAAAACTGTTAGTCTTAAAGTGCCACACAACTGCTTGTTGTTTTTTTTTACTGGACTAGACTAACACGGCTATCCCTTTGGAAAATGTGAAAGATGGTATCCCATTGTAGTAGTCCATTCTGGATTTCTGGATCCTTTGTCGGTTACAGCCAAAACCTTAATTTACTCTAATAAAACTTGCTTTAGTTGACTGTTCATTTAAGTCCCTTGCACCTTTCCCATCAGTGCAGCTGTGTTGAACCCAGCCTGGGTCTGTAGGCCTTGTTATCAAATGGCTTAAGAATGGAGTTGCTTGATTAGTTCTGGAAGTCTAATGTAGGCTTCTGTTACTTGCAGGGGGAATATTTTCCATAGTTTTTCAGAACAGGGAAAGAACTGTCGCCAACTGTGAGTTGTGAAAGAAGCATATCTGTTTGTTTGAAATACAAGTTAAAACTTATTTTTATTTTGGCCACTTTACACTCTGTCACAGTTACAATTAAAAAGCTTTTTCTCAGTTTCTTTACTTTGTGCATTTGACAGCACTGTATACAGAGATGGCCATCATTTATCTTGTACAGTCAGTCAGTTTCTTTTATTTGGGTGGCTCTTTAATGTACAAACAGGGGGAGAGGAAAAAAATTTAAAAATATAACTGTGAAACCACGCAAAGTGACAGAAGAACCATGGGACAGTCGAAAAACCACTTGGTTTGCCAGTGGGCTTGTCCCTTTGAGAGAATGACGTGTAGAGAATAGAGAAGGCAAGTGGGAAAGAGAGAATACTAGGTCACTGATCAATACAGAAGAAATGATTGGGACCGTAAGGATAATAGGGAAGTGTGTAAGCGAAAATCACAGTGCATTAAGAAGTGGGTTGGCAGCAGAGTAGTACAGGGCTAAAAGACATTTAAAGGGCATATTTTGAGTTGGTAAAAATCACAGGGGTTGAAGTGCTGCGAGGTCAGGTGCATGTTACTTTACTTGGTTTTATCCATTTCCATCTGGAGCCTTTTTTCTACACACATCAGTGAATTCGCCTCAACCTCCTTGTGATGTAATATTGCTCTCCCATTAGGGATTAGAGCTCTCACCAAGACACAGGTTAAGTTAACCTCCTCGGGTTATTGGACAAGCTACTGGTAGAATTGGTGTAAGAAAACCAGGATATCAGGACAGCCCCACTCTTTATCCAACCAAACATGTTTCCCAGCTATTGTTAACTGGCTTGGAAGGATCGTAAAGAACACACAATTAATGCATAGACAACTTAGCTCTTCTTAGAAACGTAAGAAATCAAACTGCCCATCCAGCATCACAGGAGACTGCTCAAATTGCTGAAAGCAAAGAACAGCTCTTCTATGGAACGTGAAGGGAGAGGGAGTGGTGTAATCAAGTTGGAACTAAGTAGCAGACTTCTGGGTGGTTCTTTCATATTTATCTGAGTTCCCAATCAGGAAACGGGGTTTCCACAGGTTGCGCTTTCCAAGAAGAGCAGGAGATATGATCCTTGCTCAAGGGAGTCTACGTTGGAGCAGATTTGCAGACTTCTAACATGGAGGATGAGCGTTTGCTAGCCAAAGGGGCTAAAAGTCATAAGATCTTGTAAACAGATTGTTTTACAACTAAAGCCGAAACCATTGCTGAATGAGTTTGCAGAATCAGTGAAATTACTGCTATGTATATGGCTTAAGAAGAATAAATGAGGCAGATGAAGCATTAAATATAATTCCCACCTGTGTTACCTCTGAAGCCTAGTGGCAGGCTAACCACTCTGGTGTTTAACCCTGCTTGGAGTACGTCTGGATGGCGTGGTGGTTAAAACAGTTCTGGTGCCTTGCTGTCCCTGGAGCCCTCACCACCGTGGAATGTCAGAGGATACACATTTAGCTGCTGAGCTGAGGAGTGCTGTTGGGTTTACTTTCCTGCCAGTCTGAACCCTGGCTTTCATAAAATAAGTGTGCCCAATAATTGATATCATCAGAGTTTCACCATTTTAAAAAAAACTAATAGACTTTTCCCTGTATTTCATGTAACCACGTCTGCCACCCTTGACTCAGGAGGTCCTTTTGGGGCTCTCTCTGGTTCACGTTGTCTCATCAGAAAACCCTAGGCAAACTTTGCAAAGACGAGGCAGTGGGGGAGGAAAGGAGCCATACATCCTGCTCTGACCCAGTAGATCTATGTGGATGTGGCTAGCTGAAAATCCTTGGTCTCTCCAGCCAATCCCCCACTTCACAGGAAGACCACCAGCAAGGTAAGGGCCCACAGCATGACTTCTTCCAAACCAGGAAGTAAACATAGATTTTATTCATCGTTGTCAGAGTGCACCAAAGAAAAGCCAAGCACAGCTCCTTGAAGTGGATCAAAATGACTGTGACTATTTAGTTACCTGGTCAGATGGGGGAGATGGTTTGATAAGTCATAGGTGTCTTACCTTACCTGTCTCATCATACCATTGATTCCAAAGAACATCTGACCTAGTTTCTAGGGAGCTAGTAAGGATCTATGAACACTCCTTTTGTTCTTACTGTCTGCTTGAAGGTATAAATTCCTAAAATGAGGAAAACAAAACAAGCTATACTAGTTACAGGTATTCCTATTCAGTATTACAGCTTTCTGAAACATACATAAGGAATGTAAAAGCTTTATGTGAATGGTATATGGAAGTGTCCTACATGGCACAGTACGCAGCCTTTGAACCTCAGCTTTATTTGTGGCCCCCTTTCTTGCATGTGCTGTTTACATCTGCTGCAGTATGGTATCAGTCTAGGTAATGACTGTGGTTCTTCCACATATTCTCAGAATTTCTGGGTACAACATCCTGCTGCATGTTAAACATCTGCTAAGGTCTTTTCCCTGGTTCCAGAACCTCCTTGCTTGGGGTGATCCATTGTGTTATTACATCATAACTTTATTTTCCTGTTTCATAGAGATTGAGGGCAAACAGTTCAAAAGCATTTGAAAAAGAGACTGTGGGACCTGGGCCAACATGAATATTTGCAGCATCCCAAAGTATTTTAAAGGGTTAACTCCAGGGGAGCAGACAGTATATAGTCACAGTTAATTGTGCTGAAAGATTAATCCGGAAGTATGCGTTGCCTTTTGCTCCTTTACACCCTCCCTGAGTGTATAGTTCACTTCCATGTATACCTCTGGACACCAGAAAGTTCAGAGCTAAGGTCTATGGAGAGAAATGTCAAGCTTAACTAAAAGAGTGTAGCAGTGTGACTGAACTCATCAGGGCAACGGTGGTGACTGAAATGCTTAGGGAGATTGTAGTGGCTACAAAACCAGAAACCCGGTTTTAATAATGGAGGGCTTCAGTGACTCCTTTGACTGTGGTCGTGTCACCTCAGGGTATGTTGCAGAGATGAAATTTCTAGACAGCATTAATGACTGCTTTTTGGAGAGACTAGTCCTGAAACTTATGAGGGGAGAGGGAATTCCTGATTTTGTCCCAAGTGGGACATGGCATCTGGTCCAAGAGGTAAGTGTAGCTGATCTGCTGGGTAATAGCAACTGTAATGTAATTAAACACAACTTCTTTAGAGGGGAGAATACCAAAGAAACTCACTACAGGAGCATTTGACATCAAAAAAACGAACAACCCAAAAATGAGAGCTTTAGTTTGAAAAGAAAAATTAAAAGAAAGTCACAAGAGTGAAATGTCTGCAAGCTGCAAGAAGGCTTTTGAAAACTATGATAGAGGCTCCAACTATGTCTTTACCCCAATTTGAAAGAAAGAAAAGTAAAAGTGCCAAAAATAGTCATCATATCTAAATAACAAGAGTAAAAGAGATGGTTAGAGACAAGAAGGCATTTTTTAAAAACTGGAAGCTGGCTCTGACTGAGAAAAATAGAAAGAAACACAAACTCTGGCCAGGCAAAGGTAAAAGTATAATTATATAGGCCAAAAGAAAACTAGCAAAAAACACAAACTAATAGCAAAAAATTATTTAAGTACATCAGAAGTAGAACTACTAACTGTGGTATGTAAACTGTTGCTTATATCAGCCACTTTGGCAGATAACTAACATGATGCTGACTTTAAAAATTAGAAAGGGCTCCAAAGGTGAACCTTTCAGTTACAGGCTGGGAAACCCAACTTCAGTACCTGCCAAACTAGTTGAAACTAGAGAATATAACAGAATTATTAAGTACCTAGAAAAAGATGGGATGAGAAGAGATTAAAGGGCCTGGGACTGTTCAGCTTGGAAAAGAGATGACTGAGGGAGGGATGTGACAGAAGTTTATAGAATCATGACTCATGCAGAGAAAGTGAGTAGGGAAGTGTTATTTACTCCTTCATGTAAAACAAAAAACAAGGCTCCCACTGAAATTAATAGGCAGTAGCTTTAAAGCAAACAAAAGGAAGTATTTCTTTACACAATGCACAGTCAGCCTGTGGAACTCGTTGCTTGGGGATGTGGTGAAGCACAGAACTATAACTAGGTTAAAAAAAAAAATTAGATCAGTTCATTGAGGATAGGATCATTGGTGGCTAACAGCTGAGAGGTCAAAGATGCATCCTAATGATCTGGGTGTCCCTGTGCCTCTGAGGCCAGAAGCTGGGACTGGAAGACGGAGAGATGGCTCACTCGATATATTACACTGTTCTTTTCACTCCCTGCGAAGCAGCTGGCACTGGCCACTGTCAGAAAAGAGGCTACTGAGCTAGATGGATCACTGGTCTGACCCACTGTAGCAATTCTTAGGCAAGGTAAACACCAACTCCACGCTGCACCTGTAGCACATTCCCCCTCAACTGGCAATAGCCATGGGGAATATACAGTAAGAGTATTTCAGCCAGGACAGAAGCAGACATGAGGAATGACTAATAAAACATGCCTTTTTCTGTTTAGCAGCTCCTTTCCATAGCTCATGTTGCAATGAGAGTTGTATCTGTGCCCAGAAGGCCTGTGCTACACTTTATTTTTGTACTTAGTGATGTGGCTTGCACAAGCAGAGGAGCATCATGGTCTGGCCTTGGTCCGAAGATCCTTGGAAGTCTGATAGCACACAAGACCATGCTGAGGGCTCAACCTCAATAGAGATGATCAGTTTGAAACAATAACTCTGAAAGATATGACCTGCCTGATTCATCTTGACAGGCATTCTCATCTGAAACTCGAATTTATGTTGACATAGCTGCAGCAGAGAGTGCTGTAGTTAAGCTTCTCTAACTCCAGTGTAAACTTGGTGAGGTTGACCCAAATCTTCGATGAACTAGTTACCACAGTTGGTGGTGGCAAGTTTATCTACATCGACAGAAAAACCCCTTCTGTTGCTGTAGGAAGTGTCTGACAACAGCATAGCTGCAGCATTGTAACTCTGTCACTGTTGTACCTATTGTGTAGACCTGGTTTCAGTGTCAGCAGTATGGCCTTGTGTTATGCAGTAAACATGGATGTTTTCAGATCTCTGACTTCAGTCTCATCAGTGGTTCCTGGGTGCATGTTTACTGGATTTTAGAGCAATTTGAATGTAAAAACATTTTTTGTGGGGCAGGAGAAGCTGTATCTGAGAACTGCTTGATGAAATTACCCTAAACTTGCACCACTGTTAAGTCTGCTACCCTGGCCCTGATGAAGCCCTGCAATTTTCTCGTTAATCTGAGTGTGGCCATGGATTTTAGAAGAATTTGAAATACCAGTACTTTAATAAAAAGCTCTGTTTGGTGAACAAAACTTCCTAAAGAATCTCCCTTTGTAGTCCCTACGTGAATGCAGATGTTCTCAGAATTTTTCCTGAGGACGGTACTCAAGCTCACAGTCCTTTGGGTAGGGCTTGGGTTCAGTTGTCAGAGTGTATTTCCCAGAGCTACACAATGATGTTGACATGGCTGTCTCTCTTTGCGCTCTTGTCCGATGCAGAGCAGCAGTCCTGCAGCCTATGTGCTGCTCACTCTCTCCAACACGTCACCCAGGCTTGTAGAGCTCACTTAAATCTTTAATGGCCTTTAAAATAGTGTTTCCTAAGAAGGGCAATGGTATGGGCTGCTAGCTGAGTTCAAACCCAGCAATACCAATTTACAAGGTATCAGTTGACTAGTTTGAGCCTTTTGTGTGCTTAAAAAAGTGTTTTATAAGAACCAGAAAATTACACTGTCTTCCACCCCAGCCCCTTTTATTTTTTTTAATGGTGTCGTATCTCAGAAACCCTTGTCAGATGACTGCAATTTGCACCAAAACCTCTACTCCAGAGCTGGCGGAAGTATTGCACTTTTCAAGACAATCTGAGTTAGCATGTGGCTTTTAGAGCATTAGAAAAATGAGTTGTCTCAGCCTTCACTACTGTAGAGGTCCTACCTTCCCCCAACAGAAACTGATATTGTAAAGAGTCTGGTGAAAGAACTGCAGCAAACCTTATTGAGAGAAGTAACTGAGGGGGAGAAGTTCAGAGGAGTAAAAGAGAGTAGAGCTAGTGTTCATTATTAAGGTAGTTTTCTAATACACTTCTGGCTCCAATTAATTTTTTTCAAATTACAGAAAACTTGCTGCTGCTCATGTGTAGTTACAAAATCTCGTTAGCAGAATTGGAGATCTAAACATATTCAAAGAGAAAAAATTCTAAATATCACTCGAGGAGGGGATGTCAACATAGCTGATGTCTGAACATGTGGCATCTTCCTTGGAGCTTTTTGAGTCTGATCTAAATTAACCAAAGGAGGAAACATAGCACTTAATATTTGAAAGACTTTGAAAATGTCATGCCCTTTGCTTGTATTTGGTTGTCTGCATCCCTCTGTTCTAATCCAACTGACATCCTTGCATTTTCTGTTTCTCTAGCCCTTCTCATTCAGAAGTGCTTCATGATTAATTATGTTTGACCTGCCAGTTATTTAGGAGTAAGCCCCACTGGTGCTGGACCTGATTGAGGATGGGGGGTGCCAGCACCACTGAAACGCAGCCTGTGCTGGGTGACAGCCAGCTAGCACACACTGCACAAGGCAGCTGGTGATGGCAGGACATTTTGACCAAGCATATCACAACAAACACCTCCTTTTATTTAAAATGTATCATGGCATAACTAAGATTTGTGGCAGCTTCCTGTTTGCTCCATTCCTTTGTAACTGCTTTTTCTTTTTGTTTTGGATTTACTCTCCTTTGTAATTAGATGAGGTGATTGGGGCTTCCATTATGTTTTCCTTTCAAAATGTTCATGGGGACCGAGTGCTGCTTAGAGGGATGTATTGTGCACTGTTTCCTGGAGCTAGTAGTTCAGGCTTCTCCTGAAATTGCAGAGGAAAGGAACCATGAGGTTCTTGAGGGTTAATTGTCAAGAGAAGAAGTGAGCATGTGTGATGATTTTGTGCTGTTGAAGCACTGTTTCTCAGGTCCATTTAGCATGCAAGCTGTGTCCTTTGCACAGCAAATTTCGCTTTCAAGTTCAGTGAGTACTAAGGCTCTCCATAATCGGGGCTGCTAAAGATATTTTTTGACATTTGAAAATCCCATTAAGCCTGTTTCTCCCTGTTCTCTCTCCCTTTCAGATTGCTAGGCTATAATGCGTAGAGGCATATCAGGGGTTTATTTCGCTGGCCAGAGGACGTTCTTAAGAACAGATCTTAGAAAGATGGGTCAAAATGAAATGAAGAAAACAAAATGTATATTGTCTTTGTGTCTTATTCTGGTGGATGACTCACTAAATGGATAGTTTAAGATCTTAATGAGGTACCAAACGTGAGGTAATGTTGGAATATGCAAGCCTTTCAAACTGCCTGCTTGCCAACATGGCCTTCTAGAAATGACTTCATCCTGCTTATTTGTGCTGGACTCCTTTTTAATTCTTTGCCAGGGACCCAGAACTGCCACTTACTTTAATGTGCTTTTTGAACAGAAACTGACCACACCTAACTGCAAAAATAATCAGATGTATAGTAACCAACATGGTGAAATTCACTGGCAACCAAAAATATTCTTCATTTTTACGAATAACAGATAATCACGTATCTGCAAATTTTTATTTATCACGAAACAAAAGGGTGTTACGCGCTGGTTTTAAATGTGCAAGATTGTGTTGTACCATCTTTAGTCTTTACCGTATTCGGTGCTGCATAGAGTAACCCACAGGTTTGATTAGCTGATTTTGAAGTTGAGTTTCTACCAGCTTATACTCTTGTGGTCATTTCTTAACCTGTGTGTAAATCACACGGGAACAGTTGGCCAACTATGTTATGCATTAATTGTTCTGAGGTATAGAATAACCTAGGTTTTGTGGGTGGGGGGATGTAAATTTGTTTGCATACACTGAATTACAGGCAGAGTCTTAATAGTATAGGGTGGGGGCCCTTAGGTCTTGGCTTGGCTTTAATCCAGAATTTTTTTCATGCTATTATCCTCTATTTACAGCTTTCAAAAATCAGCTGATGTCACTGCACATATGTTTAGAGCCGTTGCTAAGGTGATTAGCTTCAGAATTCAACGCCTACATAGTCCTGTTGAAAGGCTGAGAAACTGCTTGGTAGCGTCTGTTCATATCAGTGCGACCTATTAAGAACCATGAAGCAATGCTACTCAGTTTTAGGATAAATATCCTTCGGGCTTGATTAATAATCAACCATCTTATGGTTTTAGGAATTAAAGCTTTATCTGGTATGGCTAGTTTAATTTAATATAGGAAAATCTTTCCTTGAGAAGCTATCTTAGATGCTTGTAATTTTTATTATATCTAACACCTTCCTGGCCTAATTAGTTTCTGAGAGTTGCTATATGCTAGTCCAGTTATGCGACTTATTTATATAACTGCTTAGCTGGCTAGTGAAAATCTATTTGTGCCTTTTCGTTTGATGCACATACTTTACAGAGCAAAAACGTGGTACTCTGCTACTAAGTGACCCACAGTGCTCAAGCAGCCACTTAATCTCCATAGGATGGTCAGCCAATCACATTAGATTGGTAACTATTTGACAGCTGACTCTTGAGTTATTCACCGCATCACAACTATCCTGTTAACTTTACAGATGAGTACTGTAGTGACTTGGACACACAAGGCTATTCATGTTGTTGCTTTTCAATGTTTGCCTGCTTTTTAAGGGAATTCTCATTCACAGCGAACCCTAGATTTAAAGAAGATACCGAAACCCTCAGTCTCCACATGTGGGACTTGACTTGAATTCTTGCAACGTATGATGTGTTCTGTTAAAAAGAAGTCTCTCTAGGGCACATTTCTGTATGTCTGTTCTCTACAGAAGGAATTAAAGTAATTTACCTTCCTTTTTGCTTTTTTTCTGTAGAACTGTATCACATTTCCTTTAACATCAAGGCTTAGATTCTACTACCCTTCATGCTCCTGTTTTTCAGTAAAGAAAAAGAATGGTTCTTATTCATGGCAAGGAAACTGTGAAATACAATAAACCTACCCCTAGCCCTGTACCAAGGACTGGCTACTAAATTACACTCTAGCAGTGCTATAAGCAAAAACTCCTCTTGCATTCAACTCCAAGTATGTGAAATGTGTTCAAAACGTTTCCTTTAAGACTGAGTAATGCTAGTATTCAAAAAAGTTGTGAAAGGAGTTTGTATTAAAAAATAATTCACACACACTAACTAAGGTATTTTCCTGCCTGGAGGCATAAGATTTCTTTTTTGGGGGAGCAAAACAAACAAGGAGTCCTGTGGCACTTTTAAAGACTATCAAATTTGGTTATCGCATGGGCTTTTGTGGGAGAAATCCCACTTCATTTGATGCTTTCCTTGAGGAGGGCAGTAATCTTCCACTAATTTTTTTCCTTTTAAAAATGTTTTCTGTTGAAGTTTAATCTGCTGTCCTGTGTTTACTACCAAGCAGTATAATGGGTCATGCAACACAACTGGAAATGTACGTCTCTCGAAGAATCAAAGCAGATGAATGATCTCCTAATGTTTACTACCAAACAGCAAATGGGTCATGCAGCACAACTGGAAACGTATTTCTCTTGAAGAATCAAAGCAGATGAATGATCTTGTTCATTTACTTCACCAGTCCATGTTAGCTGCAAGTGTAGAGGTGGAAATTTAGTTTGGCTTACAATGGTGTACATTGGCCTCCAAAAACAGGACTACTGGTATATTAATACCGTCACTGCTCCTTCTGCTCCACATTGCAGCTCTCTGAGATTTAGCTGATGTGACACGTGTTCAGATACCACAAATGCTTTCATGGGCATGTAGCTAATTTTAGGATTAAATCCATTGCCTGAGAGAGAAGCATTCCATACAATTGTCGTCTTACAATCTATCTCATGTCTTCCAAATTAACTGTAGTCCAAATTATTCATAATCCTCCACCAGGTTCCAGCTTTGTTTTGTGGTACTGAAAATTTTACCTGGTACTGTACCTGTGCTCACAAATGTCACCCATTGTCCAGATCTAAACAGCTTTAGTCTGTGAGTCTCAGACCATGAAATGGCCTTGGATTCTCAAGGCTTTAACTTCCATGTAGCTCATGTTAACTGACATCATCACTAGGATGTGTACAGAGTCAGGCACTGCATTTTGAGTTCCAGACTCTGCTATTTTAGCAGGAAAGGAGCTGGGTTTTGATCAAAGTCAGAGCAGATGGGCCGGTGTCAGATGTCAGAGAGCTGGTTTAAAAGAGGGGGTGGGTTGCAGCATTGGAATGAATCTCAATTTCCCTCCAATGGAAAGTTGCTGTTTCCCTAAAAAGAAAAAGAGATTAATTTTGCTTTGCCTTCTCCTCCCCTACTCTCCTTCCAGTGGTGGCCAGCAGCAAACTTTTGAGTGCCAGCCATCCTTCCAGGACTGCTGGCAGCCAAACAGAGCTCAGTTACTGTAAGCACCAGTGGTCTGTACCCTCGAGGCCATTCTCATGTGACACAGAAGGTTGATGCTACCACTATTAAACATTTTGCTCTCTGTGGTTGGTCTGAAAACACACAACTCTGGAATCTGAGTTGAAGCTGCAATGCTTTGCTGGCTACTTTACATGTATGCAGATACTATAGAAGAAACGGCACTCTTGGGAAGCTGGTTGTGGTGATTTTTGCCTGACTGGCTTCATGTCTAGCAGCTCAGCGAAGTATATCTGAATACACACAGTGCTAGTTAATTATGTGTCTTGGGTTGTATGAATTTTGGCACAGAATAGTATTTTTTGAGAAGTAACTTGTCTCAGATTAATGTCCTTTGGTTAACGGCGCTCCCCCATCATTTGGAATCCTGTCTGGTGAATCAGCACTTGATTACCTCTGAAATTGTGGAGTGGGAAGGAAAGAAAATAGGTCAGTCTAGTTATGCATGTCATTCCTCCCTACCAGCCTTCATAAACTAACACTTTTCCCTTTGCTTCCCTTCCCCCTTCTTTTCTGTCATGGACTACAAAGATGTTCCCATGGTTTAAAGATCATGAATAGAAATTGCATAACGAGGGTGTTCACTCCAAGAAGACTGAAGGGACAGGACAGAACAAAACAAAGATTATGGCCCCTTGGTGAGAAGTTGAAGGGGAGCATTGATATGCAGATCGTTGGTATTGGAGCACAGTATTTTTTTTAAATGTCCAAAAATACATTTCTGAAGCATGATGAAAGAGAAACAAGGTGTCACAGGCTGTCCCGATGCATATGGTTGCAGTGCGGATGTTTGGGATTGTTCTGCGAGACCAGATTTATAGGAAACCTTTGCTGTGAAACTCCTCCACATGAAGTCACCCACCTCTAAACTTCAGATTTTCTTGGGGTACCTTTAAAATGGATTTCCCTGGCTTCCTCTCCTAGTGCAAGAAGGATAACAACTTGAACGTTTTTTCAGTATTGTTTCCCTCCTGGTGCCTTGGACAGACAGGTGTGCACAAGAAGTTTACAGTCGCCCTGTTTCAGCTTGCTGATAACTGAACTCTGGAGGCCCTGCCCCTCCCCTAGCTTGTCCTCCAAGGCCCCTGCACCACCTCTTCCATCAGACCTTCTCTGCCTCTTCCCCCTAAAGCCCCCTCCTTTGTCACTCCCCCCCCCCCCCCGGTCACTTGTGGATCATCTCCACCATCCTGCTGGTTTCTCTCTGCTCCAGGGCTGGCATTGGAGTTCCTGCAGCCTGACAAGGAGCCTTGCCAAGGCAGCCCTGACTAAGCAGGGGTGGGTGTGGGTTAATGACCTGGCATGTCTCGCAGCCCCACAGTAACAGGGCCATAACTATGGTGGGGCAAACAGGTGGCCCCAGGTGGCACGGAGTGTCTCAATAGAGCCACTCATTTAAAAGGCGCGTTTTGTGGCGCTGGCCCCAAGTGCCACTAATGGTAAGGCGCGCATTCCGATCAGAACACACCTCAGGCGGTGGATCGCCATGTTACAGCTCTCCACAGTAACCACACTTTGGTGTCCAGTTGTTACGCATGACAGGACACTGCCAGGTCCCCTTTTCAATGGACTTTCTGGTTGAAAACTGGCCACCTGGCAACCCTCAAAAAGCTGGGGAGAATTTGTCACCCAGCACTTTTAGAATCAGACACTTTGCTTTATTGTTTGCTCCAAATTCAGTACAGCCCCCCAGTTCCTTGCAGATGTAGTCAGGCAACTCAATATGCTACTTCAATCAATTTGCAAAGTTGAGGTCTGCTCGCAAGCACCTGGGCCAGTCACACAGCTCTTACAAAATCCAGCAGTTTGCTAATTCTATAATAATGAACAGAGAGCACTTCAATTTCAGTGTTGCATAGAAATCCCAATAGTTCACATGGCTAAAATCTTATCCCACTAGAAAAACAACTCCTGGAACATGACCGAGAATGAGCTCCTGGAGTCGAGGCCTAGTTCATAATTCTGAAGAGGAAAGAATGCTCCTAAACCAAAGGGAAAATTGGCAGGCTGTATGGGCCTCTGCGTGAGTCTGTGTTAATAGCAAGTTAGCCACTTGGAATCTGGCCCTTCAAATGAGAGATTCTGTTTGACTGCGCAGTGGAGCGTTTTTGTACCAAGTAACCACCAGCTACTGTGGTAAGTGCTTTGGGAAGACATGTAATAATAGAGGAACTAGTTGACAGAAGAAATGATAGTAAGGTAGCTGCCCTCTCCATGTGGCTCACTCCTCCAATCATGCTTAGGGCGCAGAAAGGCTTACTCTTCATCCCCAGTAAACAGACTGTCTTCTCTTTCTGAGGCCTGGTCTGCACAAAAAATGGGTTGGTATAACTAAGACATTCAGGAATGTGAAAAATCCACACCCTTGAGCAGTGCAGATAAGCTAACCTAACCACTGGTGCAGACAGCAATGGGAGAATTCTGTCAACCAAGTGCTCGCTTCGGATGGTGATGGAGTATCTGTGCAGGTGGGAGAACCCTTCCCATCAGCGTAGTTAGTGTCTTCACTGAAGTGCTATCGCAGCTTAGACACAAAAACTTGAGATTAAGAGGCAACTGGAAAAAGAATGCTTTTTCGTCTTTTACAGTGACACATTAAAATGGTTTGTTAGGAGACTGGCTGCCTGACATGTCCACGTACTCTCCTTTTTCTTTTCTGGATTCCTTATGGTGCGACGTACATTTGTGTAGCAACACCCTTGTTCCAGGGGTCTTGTGCTAAATGAGTTGGAGTCTGTCTTGTATAAGACAGAAGGAAGATTCATTGGGGCAGTGGCTGTGAGAGGGATGCAGGGAAGGGGGAGGAGAGTTCTAGATAGACACAGCAGCAGGAGTTAATGAACAGCAGCATAGCGTGCAGGAAGTCAAGACTGGAGGGGCAGAAAGAGCAGCTGGGCAGAGATGCAAGGTGAAATAAGAACATGGGGAAGTCCTGAAAGCCAAGTGGGCAGTTCTGAATTGGATTGGGAAATGATGGATCTCAACAAGACCGTTCTGCTCATTTCTTTAGTTTGGCCAAGGCCCTATAGAGAGAGATCAACCCAGAGTGAGACGAGAAGAGCCCAGCAAGCTGGTTGTTCACCTGCCTGCCTTAAAGGACCATGGGAAGGAGAGGCTGCTTTTTGTAGGCCATCTGTTGGTAGTGGCCAGAGAAAAGCTGAAGGAAGTAGTGTATAGTTAAGAGATTCTCGTAAGATGAAGAGGCTTAGAAATTATACCACCGATAAACAAACCGGCCGTTGTGTTCAAACCCATAATTCCAGCTCATGAGTGCAGATTCTGCTGTAATGGAAAAACCCGTGGCTTCTTGCCTGCCTTGGAAGAGAAGAAGCATTCTTTGAACGTAGTGGTCTGCATTTATTGAGTGCTGCAGTACCAGTCACGTTCCTGACATCTGTAGAAGGAGGGAGAAATGCTATACTCGCTTAGCCACTGCTAGCTGAGATTTGTCTCTTGTGCTCAGCCCAGCAGCTTTTCTAACGCTTTGGCTCGGTTTTGCCCTAATTTATTTAAAACCTGTTAGTACGTCCCCATGGCCCATGGAAGAGGTGTCCTGAGTCAAGGTGTTTAACAGCTGGGATTGTTTGAGCACATTGGCCCACACCTCCCATGCTGTGTGTGCAAGTAGTGGCACACTTCTGTATATTTGCACTTTTATTCCACGTGTCCAAAAGTGTGCTCGTATGAGCAAGAACATTCTGACCTGGGACAAATGCAGAATTGAGCATTAGCCATGAGGCTGATAGGAATCTTTTAGTGGGGCTGGGAGCAGGAGACAGTGCCCAACATGCTGCCTTTAGGAGTCTAGAGTGGGATTAATGCCTCTGGTTTCCTTGCTTTTGATGGTTTAATTCAGACTATAAACATTGCTTACTAGGTTTTTATGAAATTTGTTTCACTTCCTTAGTTTTCAAAGAATTCTCCACTGACACACTGGGGCTGCTGCCCCTTTGGATGTTAATGGACTTCGGCTGGGATTTTGTTTTGTGGTGTTACGTAGTGACAGGACTTGGTATGAAGAAACTCTGCAGTGACACAATGTGTCCATTCATGGGGCCTGATGCAATGGGAGTGGAACAGTTAGTATGTAAATTAGCATGCAAAACCCCATCTTAATCAATGCGCTTTGCATAGTATCAGGGCCTGCCTGCAGCACCGGTGAGTGGTGGTGCTGCTGCACAGCCAAACAAGGCTGCACACTTCAAAGCCAAGTAAAAGTTGCTAGTTTTGAATGTGTTCTCAGAAGATAAATCTGCTCACAGCTCAGTAAGGATCTGTCTCTGAAAAGCACTGACTGAGTTAGATCAAGACCAAAGCATGCAAAACATCTTTGCTTTTGAGGTAATCCCTCTCGTCTCCTCACCCCGCCATGCCTAGCCTAGTTTATGCCACTTACACAACCACCTGTGCAGAGTTGCAGTCCAGTGTGAATAATGCATGGGGGCAGAGCAAGATGCACCTCTGACAGGCACCTTTAAAGAGAATGCCAAGCACTCACAAACTGTGGTGCTGCTTTTTAGTAGCAAGTGTTTGTTTAATATGCATTCATCTTTGTGAGTTCAAGGCAAGACGTGATTAGCGGGTAGGTTTTCCCTGGTGCCTCAGCCCCTTTCACGTCTTCATGTAGGTTGTTTGTTGCTACCGACTGTCAGAAACATATTTTAACTGCTGTGTGATCGTCTGCAGTTAAATGCCTCCTTGGCATGGTGGAATGATAGCTTAAAACGCTGCCATTTGCTTTTGGAAATAACTCAGTCTTATTTCTGATGATGATCTTCTGCTGGCCATAAATTAAGAATAGCTGGTAAATGCTCTTTCGGCAATATAGTTATACAATTTAACACCGAAGAAAATAGAACACTACTTTGGACTGAACTGCATAAATTCAGGAGGTTAAAACATTGACTTCCTTTGCTTTATGACCAGGAAAGTAACTTAGTCTGGGGAGGCTCACAGACGTTTTGCAGCTGGTTAAAATAAAATTCGTTCCAAGGTTCAAAATTATATGGCTTGAGGAGAAACAGGGAGGTCCTAATCTTGCAGTCTTTGGTTTCAGAGATGAGCATCTAGTAGTTTCCCTTTGGTGGTGGCGTTTTTTTTCCTGTCCAAAGGCAAGTCTTCATATTCACCTGCTTTAAAGTCTTTATTGTGAGAGTTAGAAACCAGTTAGAAACCCGTATTTGGAGAGCTGGCACCTCAGGACAGTGGGCTGGTCTGGCCATATGGTGGTAGGATCACATTGTGCCTTGGAGAAAGCTGCGTGACCTTGCGGGAGGGGAGGTACAAGGGTGAGCTGCACACCAGAGACGAGCAAGACATGCTGGGTTCTGTAATAAACACGTTGCTGGAGTGTCAGGACTGAAACTGTGACAAACAGAGAAATAGCTGGGGGTGTTTTTGTGAATATGGCGCACGCTCAGTTTGTTTATGAAGGATTCTTTGCTATGGGCCTTAGATCAAAAGGGGTTGTTAAAGGAACCAGGCAGGAAAAATAAAACACTGACACAGGTCGGAGTCCTTGAGAAAACAGTGAGGCATATCCCCTACTTGTCTCCAGGCAGCTCAGAACAGTTTTCATGCTCCAAGGAAAAGCATAGGATCTAAAGAGGATACCAAACTTTAGAAAATTAGGCCCTAGGAAAAGGGTGGGGATTGAGTGAGTGGTCAGAGGCCACCTGAGGGGCATTGGTGAGAGCTGGCAAGGAGAGTTAGAGAGGCAGAAACTGCAGCAGGGGCAGTCTGCTTTTCCCAACCCAGAGATGGAGGTTGCTCGTAAGGAGAGATTAAGGGTGAAGTAATGCGTGTAGAGCTGTTTTTATCTTTCGCTCTCTGTGCTTTGTACCTTTGGGTAAATGAATAAATCATGCTTTGTTTTGAAGATACTGGTTTCGAGTTGTGTTGTATTCAGTTAGATGAAATAACACAGCTAGTTGCTTTCTGGTTACAGGTCCTCGGGGTGAAAGGGCTAACCAGTGCCAAACCAGGTTGGAGCTCTCAGTAGTGCAGCGTGGAAATGGGGTCACAGCCCATGGATCCTGTCTGAGTGGCGGGGCCATGTGCTTCCACCCAGAGTGAGGTTCATAAGAGATACTGATGTAATCATTTGTTGTTCCATCCCCCATCTTATCTTTTCTGTGGAGTCTTGATTGACCTTTGTGAAGTGTGTCTAGAGTGCTCTGTACTCCAGCGTTCTCACAATGCTAGAACAATCGTCTCTAAATGCAGTTTTTTCAAGAAAGATGCCATAAGTTGCACATATCTGTAGGCCAGGCCCAACCATGCCTGGAGAACAGTTTACAGAGTCATGCTACAGGAGGCTGTATCACCTGGTTACAGTGTAGGTGGTAACAGGGTTTGTACACTCTTCCATACAGCACTGCACTTTTTGGTCATAGCCATCTGATAACTAAGACCACACCAGCGGGACAAACAAGGAGTCCTGTGGCACTTTTAAAGACTAACAAATTGATTTATTGCATGATCTTTTGTGGGAGAGAATTTTACAACTGCCTCCTGACCAGGTGAGTTATTAGAGGCAATTACGAATAATGATGATCTATGCAACCCAAATATTCACTAGTCTGATGTCACTTCAGGACACCATTTAGAGAAGCAGTTTCTAGACACCAAAATGATATCTGTTTTGCTCTGGAGCATACAGGAAAGGTCACCTGCTTTTGACTGAAACCTAACAAAGGTCAATGAAAATCTTTGCCAATGGACAGTAGTATTCAGAAAATAAATAAGCTGTTAAGCATTAAGACAAGAGACAGAGGACAATATTGAAAATATTTAGAACAGGCTTGGCAATCTTTGACCACTCATTGAACACCTGATATTTGACTAAGCAAGAATGCCTTGATGTGAGCAGGAGCCTACCTTTTTGATGGTATCATAGTGCCTGCCGTCAGTTACCAAGCCTCCTTAAATGTCTTGATGGCTCACTTTACTCTGTGCTAATAGTGCTCGTTGGGAAAAAGGTGAACTACTGGAAAGCTGAGCATCTTAACTGGCTGGAATCTCCTAGAACAAACACCGTATGTATGTATATCTTCATTTCTATCCCAGGTCATCAGTGTACACCATGGTTTACAAAACACATGAAATAAATTAAAAAACACAGTTCCTACCCCCCACAGAGTTTACAGAATGCTTGTGACCAGATAGGTATTGATTGATTGAAAAAACTAACTCTAGTTTACAGTGCTCTTATATAAATTGATGCTGAGTCTTCACTGTGAATAACTTGTTCAGTTTTGTTCACATCCCAAACAGATGGTATAGCAGAAATAGATAGACAATAAAAATGGTGAGAGGCATGGAAAGAATTCCACAGTACAAGGGAGGGCAACAAATTTAAAAGGAAGTGGTTTTCATAATGTGTAATTAACCTGTGGAACTCATTGTCACAGTATTTTGTGGTGATAAAAGAACTTCAGGGTTCCGAAAAGGATTAGACATTTGTGAGACATTAACCAGTAAGTTAATATTTTTTTAACAAGGGGATATAGTCTGTCAGGCTGCAGATCATAAGATAATTGCAGACTGCTTGGAGTTGGTCAGACACTTCCTGCGAGGGTATGTTATTGCATAAATTGTCTGTGATGGATTTTTTCACCTGTCGTCTGCTTTTCAGGATATACAGCTCATGGTGGAAGTGTTCTTTCTCCTGTCTTGTAGCACTGCTGGGGTAGAACATGGCTTTTTCACACATGAATATTAACAAGTGCCCCACGGACAGCAAAGCCACTCTCGGACTTGGTGCAGATGTCAGTGAGTGGCTCAAGTATAGCTATTTTACAGGGTCAGCTGCCTATTTTCTGTTAGTTCAAAAAAGGCTAGGACCAGAACATACTGAGGCACAGTCACAGTGATCAGCAACAGCACTAGCAGAGAAGTAGATGAGAGTTATGTGGTCTAATGAGATAAAGATTACAAACCAGACAGACTTCATTTATAATGTTGTTTAGGCATTAGAATTTACTTTAATTTTAAATAAATGACTGTATGCATAGTCATGGTCTTGCGTCTCACCCTCAGACCAATAACACTAGCAGCATTTTAACCTGTGTTAAACTAGATTGTAAGTCAGTATTAGACTCACAGTCGCACCCTAAAAAACAAAAGAATGAAAATGAAAATGAAAACCAGCCTCAGCAGAACGAAGAGAAACAATGTCAGACAGTCACAGCAGAGCCGTCTTTCACTGCACTCTAGACTCTGGTCCTAAAATTGAGAAGAGCACAAGATCTTGTCAGCCAATTCAGTTTTAAAGGCTTTGTTATCTGGGGACAAGCAGCCAAAATCTATATATATCCCGTCTGGCTGTTTACATAGTACAGCTCTTGCTTCCAGAAGCTAAACTGCATTAAAAGAAGCCAAAAGTGCACTAAGTGTTTAGGCTTTAGGTAGATTACATGATGGCAAATGCAAGGGAGGAGGTAGGCTGGGAATATCCACAAGACAATACACTATTGAGGTGTTATCCACACCATGAAAAAATTTGAGGCCCTGCTTAGGTGAAGGCCGAGAAGTTCCTATATATTGGGATGTTTTATTGACCAACACATTAACACCTATGAGGACCAGAAGCAGATGTCTTCTAGCATTAGAAAGTCAGGCAACCACCATTTTCAATGGTTTGAGGCTCTGGCTTCTGAGCCTGGTTGAATGTTAGATATCTGCTTTTAAATTGCAGTGTTATGGAAATGCTGTTTTAGGTGATCTTTTGGATCTAAAATTAGTTATTAGCATTCTCTTACTGTTGGCTTGCTAAAGAATGTGAAAAACTGGACCAGTTTTAAAAATAAACCTTGAAGTATCCCTCTGAAGTAGTTTTTCATGTACAATGATGTGGTCTGACAAGTCCCTAGTGGAGTGGGGTTCATACAGAGTTTTAGTGCTGATGCTAGGGTCTCTCTCTCTTGTGTGGCGTGTGTTTAAAAAATACTGAGTCGCCAGAAAGTAACTGGAGAATTTATGCAAGTGCGAGGAATTAAAATGCCACTGTGAAAGTGTTTTCTGATGAATATATGGGGTGTATTGAAAAAAATTAATTTGGCTACTGAGGAGAAACGGTAAAAACACACTGAAGGTTAATACACCCAGATGTCATCAATTAAGACACTCTTACCATTTAAATATACAGGGCAGATGATAAGGTAGTGTGTACACTCACAAATGGGACCCATATGAAGTCACTCGCATTCCTGGTTTGTCTGGGCAGCCCTTTCAAGGAGAGGGAGGGGGGAAGCCCTCAAAGGTCCTTCAACTGTTTGCACTCTCTGTGGTGGTCAGAGTTCAGAATGGTGTGGTTAGTAAATCTGTTGGTCATTGGAAGAGGAACGTGAAAGAATTTCTCAGCTGATCTACTTCTATTGATAACCTGGAAAATGAAAAGCTTTTAAACTGCTGGGGAATTCAATTAAGAAATGGCAGATAAGGAGGCTGCTGTTTCTTTCCAAAAATAATACAAGGGAAGGGGCAGGACCGGAGCATGTGAACTGATGTCCTGTCACGAATCAATGCTCTGGCAGCACAGAGCGGTCTGTCTGTGGAAACTGGCTGTCTTGGGTGAGCAGTAGTGTACCGTATGAAAGAAGTCTGTCTCTCACTTACAGGTCTGATGTATCTCTCTGTTTTTGCAAGAGGAGTGAGTCCTGTTCCATGCCTAGGTCATATGTCTGAATGTATCCATCCTACTGGTAACAGATTTGTGCAGGAGCCATGTTAAAAGCTGGTTTGGCTAACTTCATTTGACCCTTAGTGGAGTTGGGGTGTAAGTGTCCATGCTAATGTGAAAAAGAGGATTTTAAAAATATGGCTATTTTAAAATGCCCTGAAGAAAATCCAGCCACACTATTTTAAAATGTTTCATTGCTCTCTGGCCTGTTAAACCAGCGGGCATCCAGCAGCTTTTTTAGAAGAGAATATCAAGCTACAGCAGCAACCAGTTGTAAAAGTACATTCCTAAAATCCCTGACAACTGCTTTGTGGATTAATCTTAAAGCTTATCAGCCTTGACAGTGCCTCTCTTAATGGCTTACAAGTAATTCTTTTAGGCTTCCTGGAGCCCTGCCACCCCAGTGCTATAGGTTCATGATTGTGCTCTACTCCCAGTAACAAGCTGCTCAAATTTTCATGTCAAAGCTAAATTGGGATGTACTCAACAATCCAGATTTAGGGCCAACCTCCAAACATGTGGATGTCTCAGTGCAAGGCTCCACAGCATCCATCATGGCAGAAATCCTCAAGAACAGGAAGCGAAGAATCTAATCCGGATGCCCTTAATATAGGAGACTGTACTTTTAAAACTGTGCTAAACCTGTTTATTTTGGTAGAGCAGCCATTATGTCCTAGATATCCTCAGGAAGATGTGCTCTTCTGGATTGTGAATATTTAAGGCTGTTGGCATGACAATCAGATGAATTACTTGTGTATTGCTCCAACTTCACAGATATGCATTTCACCAGTAGATGATTTTGTGCATGTTGGTACAGGAATGGACCATGTAACACAGACATACAGCATTGGATCACATTATTTCTGCAGTACAGTTTTAAAGCTTTGGTTTTTGCTCTCTAGTGTGGGTGAAAAAAATCACTAGTACAAAAAGGAGCATAAAAGTATGGGCAATTTTAATCTAAAATGAAATAGCAGTCAAAACACCCAGTATGTAACTTGTGTTCCTTCTTTGCCAGAACGTCTTTCTTTGCAGTCCCAGTTGTCCTATCAAAGTTGTAGCTAGCTGTCTCTCTCATTTAAAACTTGGAGTGCTATATATCTGTAGGGCTAGGCCACTTGTAAAACCTCTTGTGTTCTAAAAAAGGCCCTGATTTATGTGAATCCTGTAAGCCACATTGCTGCTCATTGCTTCAGAGACTAGCTAGGTGATAGTGCCTTGCTGCAAAGTTTCATTGCTTAGCTAGCCATTTCATTTGATCTCTGCATTTTTACTGTGCCTGTGCTCTATCTGTCTTTGTTGCAGAGTGGTTGTTTGGCTTTTTACCATACATATAGTGGTTTGTCTGGCTTTTTTCTCTTTGACTCGTTTAGCACAGCATACTGACAGTTTAAGGTTTCAGTCTACTGATTTAGCTCTTCAGATCAGGGTAAGGAGAAGACTTTGCAGAAGTAATGGGGGTGCACATGTGAGCAGCTGAGAGATTTAACAAATCCAAATGAAAAGTGAGTGGAAGCGAAGGTCTTGTCTGCATGCTGCTCATGGAATATTTGAGTGGTCCTTTCCACTTACTGTAGATGTTTGAGAGAACAAGTATATTGAGCCATGCAAACCAGAAATCCTTGGTTTCAGAAAAGGACTCAGGTGGCATGCAAGGTGGATTTTATGTATTAAAAAATACTGATGCGCTACATAAGAAAGTAAACAGAGGTGTCATGTCCTCCTGTCACCACTTCTCCCTTTCAGCCCCCAGGGGCTCGAGTTATGTCACGTTAATAATTACTAGAATGTACTTTCGGACCGGTTATTTGTTTTGCCTCCTCATGATGCGCAAGAGTGGGTAATGAAATTAATTTGCACGCCTTGTGAGTTTGTAAAGCTGGCTTCAGCCGAGTTGCCAGGATACTGAACTGGGCCAGGCAGCTTCCAAGACCTAGTGTTTACCCAGCCAGCCTTGGGGCAGCAGTTTACTATCAAATGTAAACAGAGCTCACCGGGGAGACGTAAGGTACCAGAATCAGGAGAAGCCAAGGCAAGCATGAAGCCGGCACACTGGAAACCCAGGGTAGTTTCAGGTGTGAACCATTAACTCTGTCTGCACCAGTCACTCACAAATGCAGGCAGCCACTAGAGCCCTGAAGGCTCTGAGCTGCTCCTGGATCTTCTCCTGCCAGGGCCTGGTGCAGCTTGGAGATGTGCAGCGTGGCTTTAAGCCGCCTTGTTGTACCTTTTGGTTTCAGTGACAAGTTCCAGATCCTCCAGTGGTTTCAAGGCTCTGGTGTAATCACGAAGGTCTCGGGCTGCTTTCAGTTTAACTAGACCCTGAGTCGCAGTGCTGGCAGGCTTGTTGGGAAGCACTGAGGGTTGTGGGTGAGGTTCAGTGGGGAGAAATGGGACTTTATGTGGAACTTGGACCTTGAAGCTGGAGCATGAAAATCTGACGCTGCCCAGTCACTCGATTTAAGGCATCATCTGTGCCACAACAGCAACTGCAATGGGGGACGCAGCATGGTGCTTCCTCTCCCTCCCCGATATCACCAGGTCTAAGCATGGACAGGTCCAAACTCTGTTACAGCACTGCACAGCCCAGGATATATCATGGCTTGACACCGTTTGGGCCTTGAGCCACTGGCAGGCAGCAGCCTGTGTTGACTTTGGCAAGCTGGTGTCATGTCTGAATACTACAGTAGCTGCTACAATGTCACAGAGAGGACCCAAAACTTGGTGGCAGGCGGAATTTCCCCAGAGAGTTCTGATGTGTGGAGAGATTTCTGTGCGCTCCTTCATGTTGTTACCTACAGCAATGTGGCGGTTCCTGTTATCTGAGACCAGTGCAGGAGATGGTATTTGGAAACACACAGAGCAATCTAATGCCAGGCTGTTTTCTTTATCCTAATCATTGCTTTGGGCTTATTAGTCCTGGCTAGTTAACAGAGTCCTTTACCCAGTTTAGTTTTGGTCTAGTTTGGCATACAGGTTCCCTTTGTTCTTAGAGGCTGTTACTGGGGATGCAGTGGTTACAGAATATGGCTGTATTTGTTTTTATTTTAATTAATTTTATTTTGAGCTCCCTCCTTCCAAACATCATGTTGGAGATAAGGGGAAGTTAACCACATTTGATTCTGCTACTTAATAACAAAATATGATTTTGGAAAATTGTCTCCAGGTAGCGGTAGCTTTTCTGTTAAAAACCATCCATTGTTTTCTCCCTTTGCTGGGTGCATGAATATTCTGCCCATTATCTGTCAGTGCTGCCTTTCCAAGGGTGCTTTGGGGAGCTGTGAGGCATTGATCTGAAATATTGACCAGGACATCTGCAGAGCCTTAGGTTTCCAAAATGGAGGATGTGTGTGGTTTGCAGCTCAGATGCAGTTCTAGGCATTTTTAACCTTGATCATGTGATGTTCATTGAGCGTTTAAACAGCAGCTTTCTAACAAATCTTCTGGCTCATTAAAGGAGGCAACAGACCTAGCATGCAGCCAGCCTAACTAGGTCCAGAGGCTGAGGTAGGGTTTTAGTTCTTCATCTGGCAGTGGACCCTATGTGCTCAAAGGAGCATGACGTACTAATGTAGGCACATTTTTTCCCTAGCTTTCCATCATTCCTTCTCCAACATGTTCAGCAGTAGCGATGTGCAGTAAATTTATTGCCATCAATACAGGAACATACTTCTATAAATGAATTGTTGCTTTGTTTGTACTCTAGTTCAGCTTCTTTGTGTTTGGAGGGAGGGTTGGAGAGGAGGGAGGTATGGAGAACAGAGCAGGCTAGGCAGAGACTTGTTTAAGTATTAACCTTGGTTCAGTTCTTTGCAAGGTATATTTATCGTGTTGTTTTTGAATGAGGTGAAACCATGTAGCAGAGAATATTCACCGGCTTGTGTTTGTTTATTGTTGCAGTCATTAACCAGTACAATTTCCAAAGAGACGATTGTGTCTGGTGACTCTGCTGGTTCTGGCTGGCGGGCACAGGTAAATGGAAGGCACCATTCACTCTTGCCAAATCGGAAAAAACAACATCAGTAGTGAGAGGTGTTGTTCTGCTTCTGCAGTAACATGACCAGCAATGGTAAAAGTTACAAGTAAGGTACGGCTGTCCCTTTCAGGGAGCATAAGTTCAGGGCAGGAAGAGACGAGAATATGAGGCTTTTTTATAGAAACTAGTGCTTTCAGGGAGAATCCCTAAAATAGGGTGGTTGCAATATGCAAAAACTTAACAGAAGCAGCAAGAAGTTTTTGCTGTATCACAGCCTAGTTAAACAGCACAACATTGGTACACTTCTATTGCAAGCTCATGCACTGTCCTCTGAACAGATCTATATCTCATACTTTGAGATGAAACAACCTAATTGAAATTCCAGGGTTCTCATCAGAGCATTTCAAAGGATAAAGAACCATTTTATCTTCTAAAGTAATATGAGAGTCAAGGCATCTTTGGGGCAGGAGGGAGCACAACACTAGCTCTGTAAATGTGCACGGCTGACTTTGAGAGCAGCTTGCCTGCGTGTGGCTGTCCTGGAGTCCAGAGATGTGTACAGCAGACATTCTGCAGTGTTTAATTCCTCCGCCCCCTTCCTATTTGAACAGCAACAGAGAATTATGAAACTGGCAGAAGCATCTTTTTTTCTATTTCCCAATTGTTTTCTGGCGTTGGCTTCGAGCCATTTCTGTTCCATGGTGTGTGGTATGTTTCTGAAAAGGCTTCCCTGACTGACTGCTGTCCCCAACAAGAAAACAAACAAACTTGAATCCTGTCATCGGAATTAGATTTAAAGTACGCGTACCATGAAAGTCCTTTGTGCAGGCACTGCAGTTTAGTTTGATCCACCAGCTAGTCTCGCCACCGCATCTGGAAAAACCAAGCGTTGGTTGGTTGATGGGTTTTCCTGAGACTGAGGGTTTGTATTAGTCTAGGGTCTGATTTGTTAAGATGTCTTGCAACTTTAGTGCCTTAGAAGTTATCCTCAGCTGGAGTTGGGCAGTTGTCCCTGGTTGTACTCGAACTTGGCTAGTGGATGCCATGTGTTGGTGTGACTAAAAGATGTTTGTGGATGGGAGAAGGGGGGCAGGGGGAAGAGAAGCTGGAAAGTGGAATATGGTGCTTGTAAAAGATGCCCCTTAAAAACAAAATTCTCTGTATGCTCCAGGAGATGGCACAACATGACTGTCGGTGTATCACCAGCCCTGTCTTGGAGTTACCTCAAGATGACAAGGCTATTGTTACTGCCAGCCCTGTAAAGTCCTTGCCTCACCATCTGGATGCTGCAGACAGCATGGACAGTTAATCCCAGTTGTGCTGATGGGAGAGTGAAGGACTCAGGCCCGGCAAGCTCATTTGAAGTCAGAGGATGACTTTTAGTCACCATGGACCTTGACCCAAATCTGTGAATTATGGTAGGAAACAGGCTCCATAGTCTTTTATGCCCAGGCCCCTTTCAGGCATACATCTTTAGGCTTGTAACATTTGTCTTTGTAATGTTGTCTGTTGTTTGTACTTCAGACTCTGTCCCCCATCTACAAGTGAAGTTTTTAGATTTTCAGAAGTTGTTCTGTGTACTTCACTACCCAAGAGAACAGCGAGGGATGGAGAGGGGCAGCCAATCACAAGAGTTTCATAAGAACAAGGAAGATGGGGCACTATTTTTTCAAGGATACCAGAGAAAATAGCCTAGGCTCTTTCATGTCAACATGGTGGAGAAAACCTTTTGGATGGTGGAGCTTTGTAGTCTCAACATTTGGTTAGAATCTCCCAGACTTCCTGGAGCTTCCTGTTCCAGTTGCATTAGGTGTAACTGGTGCGCCCCCCCCCCCCCCCCCGCAAAGCTGCCGTCCACGGGCTGGCTCTTTGCATGAGACTTTGGAACTGAAGGCTTTCTTCCCTGCATGGACATGAAAGATCTTATGGCAGCTCCTCTGGCATCCTTGGCAAAATATGTCCTATCCCTCCTCCTTGGGCAATTATTCTGACTGGTTGGTTCTCTCCACTTGAATACATACAGCATTTCTAGCTGTGCATTTCATTTGTGAAATGCTTTGAGAGTCCTTAGGGAAGAGCAGTACTCTATAAATGTTACATGCCTTGTTTGGTAAAATACATGTGGCTTCTGTATGTAATTCACAGAGCTCAAGAACCAAGAGATTGGGAAGCTGTTTCTAGAGCATAGCACTGGCTTCCTCTTATTTCTGATTTTTGAGTCTGGATTTTTGTGTGGGGAGCTCAGACATGTTCAGCGCACACAGCAAACAGGCAAGTGTGCATGAGCAATCATACTTTATGTAAATGTGGGTACCCTTGCGTTTGCCTCCCGGAGAGTAGAACCTAAACGCCAGCTTTTTGAGGTATAAACACACCAGTATAGAGGGCTGTAACAGTCAGGTGGTTCAAAATCAGCACAAATCCATAATGTTCTGTTAGCTCTCACAGCCGCAGCTTTCCTTAAGTAAGAAACAGATGGCACTTGTGTGAGCTGACGTAATAGCTTTCTATTAAAATAGTGTTCAGCTAGCAAGCTCTGCTTGTGATAATCAGTCAGTGCCAAGAATGAGGAAACTGAAGAGTGTGCAGACCAGGAGTACAGGAAGAAAAGGCAGTGCACCTGGAGGAAAACTGGCTCAGGAAAGAAACTACCGTTGAAAAACTAACATCTTTTAGTCAGTCTTCTCTGCCATGCTTTTTTAAATGTCATTGGATTTGTGGCAATTCCCTTGTAAAACCTATGGATGCCCCTATCTGTACACAGGTGCCTGAGAAACTGCGTGAGGCTGGCCTTGAGTCTCACTTGTCCAGCCGGGGTACGTGATGGCTGCAACTCGTAGTTCCATGGTGCTGGGTGGGTTGAATCTCTTTTCCCTTCGCTAGTTCTGATGTATTCAGTACTGAACGGAGGACAGAGTATTTCCAGTGCCCTCTCTGAGCCATCAGAAACTGTTCTTCCATCTTGAAAATGTGAGTCCACACCTCAGACACCAGAATAATAATGCTTCAAATGTTCTTTACCCTCAACAGAAGTGATACAGCTCATGATAAATGCAAATCTCTGTGTCCCAGTGCAAGGATCCTAACGTTGTAATGTTAGCAGCTTTATTTCTTTGTCAGCATCTCCCCCCCAACCATCTTTCCTGTTCACCCCCTTCCTTCTACCCTTTGCTGCTATGTGGAAGTGGCAGTAGAGGAACTCACCTTCTTGCAGCCTGTCCTACCTACCTTGCTCCCCCACAAACCAGAAGATGTGCTATGGAAACAGCTGAGATTTCAGAAAATTAACCAAAGAAAAACCCATGCCTCTAGCAATAGGAGGTGGCACAGCAAATACAAATCCTGCTGCTCCTAAATCACTTGAGTTACCTGCTTGGTGTCGGCAGAGCCTGCCAGTGTTGCAGGTGGGATTCACTTTTGAGACGACAAGGATCCAGCCCACAGATTGCCAAACCTTATGTTACAAACAATCGAAAGATAAATGTTTCAAGAAAGCCCTACTTTTTGTTTTAAATGAGCACAAGTTCTCCAGCAGCAGTATGCACTATGAAGCGTATTTCTTCTCTGACTGTTTTTCATACCTTGTTCCATAAGTCTAGCCGTAGTAACTGAGAAATAATATAACTTGTTGTAGATGTCCAAAACCATTAGTTGGAGGATCTCTAAGCACTTTACAGGCGCTAACCACCTCTGCAGAGGGACAGCATTACCCTCCTTTTACAGATAAGCAAGCTGAGGGTGAGCAACATTTCATGGTCTGTTGCTGGAAGAGCATGGAACAGAGTTCAGTTGTCTTGATTCCCAGTTCTGTGCTTTAAACACTAGGAAGCAGAGTCCTCTATTTCTGTTATTTCAGTACTTTTTTTTTTCTTTTTACATGAACATTTTGAGTGAAAGGTGCAAATGAAATGAAGTGTGGAGTTTCAATAGAGGGGCCAAAACAGAGCCAGTGTGGAGAACGCCCTGTGCTCCTAGAGAAATACCTCCAAAATGTGCTTGCAGTATATGGGCGGAGCTGCATGCTCGTGAAGTTTGCGCCTTTCCTTGCTGTTCCATGGATGTGAATAATTGAGGTGATAAAAGTGTGGGAGAACTGGATGCTCAAGAAACCAGATGGGCAAAACCATAGCCAGTAATTTTAAGGGGTGCTATCAAGGCTCTTTATTGAAAGCTGTGATTTACACTGAGAAAAGTGGTCCTCTTTGGAATATTCTGGGTGTTGTCATACATAGGTGGAGATTTCAAACTGACATTGAACTTGTGCCAACTGCATGTGTAGAAGGGCAGAAAACAAACCTCTTTTTAGCTTTTTTGTGGTTAAATTTAACTAGTTAGCAGCGATTACTGTTGGAGTAAGTTACCCACAATAAAGCTATCTAGGAGTCCTACTTTTCTGAGTGGATTTGAAGTTTTGAATATAACCTTAACTGTGTTCCTTAAATCCCATGTGCACATCAGTAGCATGGCAGTCTGAGCCTCTAAATTTCTTGTTTCTGTGGGTCTCTGTTTTACAAAATGCCGAATAAAGACAGCAGTAGTAAGGCTTGAATTAAATCTCAAAGTGATGAGGAATGACTGAAGTATTAATAATCATTTTTTGCATACATAATAAGATATGTGTGGCTGAGACTCGCTTTAGAAAGTTCTGTTAAGGTCCTAGACCTTTTCTTTCATCTTGTTGAGGGGAAGTGTATTGTAATCAGGTCCTTGTGTAATCACAAAGATGAACAGTAAAACGTTTTAGCATAATGGGCACTGAAGAAGTAAACCTATATGATGTTAGAGAATAAAGGTGCCTCTAAGTTTCCAGTTGTTCTGAAAGTGGCCATTAGTATGTTGCCTACTTAATGAGTGTGGTCCCGTGGAAACTCACCCAGATGCAAATGCTGTTAATCATGGCATCATCAGGCAGGGAGAGGTTGTGGAGGAGGTGTTATGAGTGCAGAAGAATGGGAGAGAAAAAGTCCTGTTGGAGGGACTGGGACTGTGATCTGGAGACTAGGGGAAAGAAAGCCACATGAGGTCAAAGAGGAGCAGTCTTAGAAGAAGTGGGGGAGCACTAACTAAGCAATTCTTGTATGGAATCATAGAAATGTTGGGCTGAAAGGGACCTCGAGAAATCATCAAGTCCAGGCTCCTGCACTGTGTGACAAGACCAAGTAAACCTACAGTAGGCCATCCCTAAGAGATGTTTGTCCAGTCTGTTCTTAAAAGCCACTGCTCCACAGCCTCCCTTGGAGGCCTGTTCCAGAGCTGAACTACCCTGAGAAACAGGAAATTCTCCCTGTACTGCAAATTAAGCCCATTATTTTTGTCCCATCTCCAGTAGGCATGGAGAAAAATTGATCAATGTTGTCTTTGTATCAGCTTTCATGTGTTTGAAGACTATTATCTGTGCCTTTCTCAGTCTTCTTTTCTCAGGAATAAATATGCCAGTTTTCAAACATTTCCTTTCAGATCTAAATCTTTTTATCACTTGAGTTGCTCTAATCTAGGCTCTCTCCAATGTGTCTGTATCTTTCCTAAAGTGTTGCTCCCATAACTAGGCACGGCACTCCAGCAGAGGCCTCACTAGCACTGTTCCCTCTAAGCTGTGCACATGTGCGCGCACACAGGTCATGAAGCCTGCGCACACAACAAAATAAAGTGTGCACGAGAAAATTCAATAGTGCTAATATTGGTGCTCACAAAGAAATGTTTTTGCGCACATAAAGAAATTGTTTGCACACACAGTCTACGAGCATTTAGAGGGAACATTGCTCACTAGTGCTAAATAAAATGCGGCAAGTGTGTCTCCCGTTCTTTCATACAGCGCTCCTGTTAATATACCGCAGAATGTCAGAATGGTCGTTTTACTTCTATTCAATTTGGGATCCATTATAATTCCCATATCCTATTCAGCGGCAGTAGCACAGTCCCCATTTTGTCAGACTGCTTCTATTTTTTTCCTTCATAAGTGAAGTACTTTGGACTTGTCCTCTTGTTCTCTAATTCAGTGGTTTTCACACTTAGGGTCGGGACCCAGTACTGGGCTGCAGACCCTCAGGTATTGGCTCGTGGCATCCCCTGCTGCCACCACCAAAAGACTGGAATGCATTGCTCATTTAATTGGTATACGTACTTTATGCTGCAGTATCTTAATCTTTGTGACTAGATACTGTAGTGTTACTCAGACCAAGCTAAACTGCAGCTATGTTTATATTGCATAGCTCAGAGGACTCCAAACTTCCTATACTCTTATACAGCTTTTGAAAAAAGACAGACGTTACCACTTTCTACATCTGAGCAAAGCATAGAAAGCACACTGATCTCTCCCTGATCCCCCAAGGTGACTGTACCAACAATTATATCAGTGTCTTTAGATAGAACGAGTTGATCCATGGATACAAACCTCTGCTGCTTCCAGCTCTTTGTATTATGGGATTAACAAGATGAAGTAAAGAATTGTGTGGTGAGGAAGAGTCACAGTTTGCATTGGAAACATGTGTGTGTATATGTGCAGTGCACATTTAACTCTCTCTAGTGTTCGCGGTTTGTAGGTGAAACCTCAGATGCTGTTTTCCAAGCTTTTGAAACTGGAATATTTTTCGAATCATTATTTCTGCAGAAGGATAATGTCATTTTTGATGAGCCTTAACTGCAGCTTTACCATGTTCTGTGCCTGGGAGAAATTCTCAGGAGGAGAAATGATTCAAACACTGTTTTAAAGTTTAGCGTTCAAGAAGATGTTGCCATTATTCATATTTGTCTTTGAAAACAGCGTTTTCCTGTGTATCTAAAATGTTGGTGGCTTATCCTTTCTATGTTCTTTATGTAGGCACATGAAAATATCCTATAACCTCTTATTCATTCACCAGTGACCAGTACAAGAACCAGCACAGCTGTCTATAAAAGGAAGTGATGTAAAAAATACTGTGGGATAAATATGCATTATTGGACAGGTTTGCCTGAGGAACCCTCTAGGTACAAAACAGATTTCCCTTATGAAAAAAGAACATTTTTATCCTACTGGCTGGCTGTGAGAAATCAGAGCCATACTTCCACACAGACCGGATGGGTAGATTTTTTGCTGACCCTAAAGTTGTCTGTCATCTCTGTCATAGCAAAGACAACACAGGGCCCAATTTTGTCTTGGGGAAGGCCCTGGTAATTTGGAGTGTCCCATACTATTGTGTACTCTTGCCTCCAGCCTCACTCAGAACAAGAACTTGGGCCTCCTCAAATGTCAGCGTAAAATGTGTAGGGACAGGGAACCCTTGTTTCATAATTGTGCATTTTGGGTGCTGGGTTAATTCCCTTTTTTGGTCCATCCTCTTTGAGGTTACCCATAGAGATGTTGGGTTTGATTGTGCAGCTCTGGATTTGACATATCTGGGAAAGTTAAAATTCTGTGGGCTGGCTCAGGTCTCCAGTAGAGGAGAGAGGATGGTTCCTCCCCATGGAAACTCACCTCGTTTTGTAGCAGAGTTCAGATGTGTTAGTGAGGGCTTCATAGGCAAATCCCCAGATCTGTTCCATATAAGGCCACCAAATGGTTCAATTTCTCCAGGGTTCCCTCCAGATCTGCTGGCTGCAGGATAGCATGACACTCTGCTTGGCGGGGGTAGGGAGAGATGCTTGCCAAACAGTTGCCAATGTTTTAACCATTCTGACCTCCTATAAATCAGGTTGTGTCTTGGTGGGAGGCTCTGCTATGCTGGGAGCGGCTGGTGCCAAACAGCAGGCTCTGGAGTGGAGGTGCAGGGTGATCGGAGAAGGGAAAGGATACAGACATGCCCTCTTTGCTGCTGCAAAAGCCTTGATTTCATTGGGGGGGGGGGGATTTGAATAACTCTGCGTCCATCTCAGTAGAGAAAAAACGGGGAGGATGAAACTACTGTGCTTAGACATGGGAACCTGAGGGACACTTTGGTGTTTCTTGGTCTCATAGCCAGCTTTTCCGATATCTGCTGCCTCTAATGGGGTTTCATGACCCAGCAGTCAGCCATGATTTACAGGTTTTCTGTGTCTTTGGAAATCTTAGCCCTCCCCCTTTTCCTTTTCCTCTGCGGGGATGTATTGAAACCACTATATAAAAATGATTTGTAAGTGTCTATGGGAACCAGGTTGAAAAGGCTGGTGTACACTTGTTTGTGCATGGTTGGTGGAGTCCAGTAGTTTGGCTGCCTGCCACATGTAAACAGTTTCTTCTGTTGTTCTGGAAATGGGTTAGGGATTTTATTATGTTGTGCTCGCTTGGTCTCCCACTTCTTTATTGTGTGACAGAAGTGTAATCATCTGGTTCAAGGAGCTTAGTTAATTGTTTACAAAATAGAAATGTTGATGATCGTCTCCTGGTAGGGAAGTGAAGTGTAAAGTAGTGTAGTAGAAAGGGTGTTTGGTCCAGTTTTCAGATTAGGAGGGATTGGAGCCAAATTGTATGTAATACTAGCATCCCTCCGCTCATCCTGCTTGCCTGCATGTCTGCAACTGCCTTCACTCCTTTTGTCTGGGGGTAGCTCTAACAAGTTGGGCATTTTACGTCCCCTCTGACTTCTGTTAAATGTGCTTAAAAATGAAATGAGGGTTGCAAGCATTGCTGGTAATTGTTGTGCACATGTAATGCTCCCTCCAAGCTGTTAAATAGGCCAGTGCTCTGTTTACATGAAGAGGCAGCCAGCTTTCCAAGTGTAATGAGTCAGCTAGATGAACAGAAGGGATGCAGAATTAATCTGGCACCCGTCTGGCCTTTTCTCAGTTAAGCAGGTTTTCCAAGCTCAACATGAATAGGTATAAACCCAGGTTACAAACTGCCACAATGACAGCCAGTGTGGACAGATTTGTTTCAACACATGACCATAAAAACTGATTTTAACGAAACATTTGAAAAGGAACCCTAAATTGGACTTGGTTTGTAATTTGGCGTAGTCTGTGTTACCAGGCAAAACATTGCTGTCCTAATCCCATGTATTCCAGCTCACACTTAAACACAGTTACAGCGAGTGAAGCTCTTTTGCGTGCTGCTTTCGAATATCCCATGTAGACTAAAAATGAGTTTCCATTGTGTGACACAGAGTCTTTTGAATCTCTTTAGCTTCAATTTTCATATTATTATGGAAGTGCATTTGCTCAAATGACCACTTGTGGTTCCACGCAAGAACAGGAGTGGTGGAATCTACTCATGTCCCACTCATCACCCCAATTCCTGCCCCAACCACAAATCCTCCCTCTTTTGCTTTTAGTGTGCCTCAGCTCAAGCCCAGGCTTGTAACTAGGACTGCTAGGATGAAATTAAGAAAGGACTGCACAGATAACTCCCTGCTGTTGAGCTTTGGGAGGTTGTAAATGACTTACCAGTCAAAGTGGTGAGACAAGGTGGGGCAGATACCTTCACTGGACCAGCTTCGGTTGAGGAGAGAGACAAGCTTTCGAGCTTCTGCAGAGCTTGGCTTCAGGCTGAAGTGGTGACAGCCTTGAGACATGACCAGGCAGAAAACAGAAGAGTCTGTAGGTCAGTTGTTCTCAACTACTGCGTCGGGACATGTTACCGTGTCAGCACACAGTGGTAAGTGTGTCATGGAGAGCTGGAGACATGGCTAGATTTGGTGGGGGGGGGGGGGGAGAGCGGTTAAAACAGGTGTGTCCTGTAGGGTCATGTTATGCTGACTAGAGTGTCACGATCTGCAAAAGGTTGAGCACCACTGCTGTAGAAAACCGTCCCGGGGATGGACTAGATAGGACCTAACCGGTGTCTGAAATCACAGCAGCTGGTCATGGGTATATGCTTTTCTGCACTGCAGGAGGCTAGAAATCTTGTGGGTTTGTTTTTTTGTTTTTTTTTTTTTTTTTAACATTCAGGTTTATCATGCTGCCTAATCTGAGTGGACCAGATCGGTGAGACTGGGCTGTCATAGTATCAAAGACTGGCTCAGTCTTGACCCTGGATTTATGAATCCCAGTAGTTAGCTGTCATCGGGTGCTCTTGACCGCAAAGGCTGACTTGTGCTTTTTAAAACCCTGCTTTTAGTAATCAATAGGATTTTGATCTGAGCTTCCATGTTCATTGGGCCTTTGTGCCCTTGCAATGTCACGTAGTGGGGCTATAGAAACCTGTCAGACATGGTCATGCTACTCTGCAAAAGTAGTTGGTTTTTGTATATTTCACTTCATAGTTTTAGCAAGGTCATTTTCCTGTGCTTTGATGTTACTCCTCTGCTGGATTCCTCCCCGTTCATCATTTCCAGGACATTGACTAGAAAAGCCTTAAGTCCTACTTTTGGGCGTCTGCTCTTGTTTCTCTGCGGAGCATGTGCAGCAGTGAGAGCTGTCATTCCAGCTCCCTCCAGTCTCGAAAGGAGTGAGAACTGTCCTTCCTGTGTGTCTCCAGTACCCAGAATAGCAGGGCTTGCTTTCATGTTGACCCTTACTTGGGATTGAGAGCCACAGCTAAAGAGACCTCTGGCTCCCTTTTGCCCTTTTCCATTTAGTAAATCCGATTAATTTCTTCTCAGCCCGCTATATTAAGAGCAGAGCAGAAATTAATTGGACTTCTCTGAGGCAGCCAGGTCTCGCTATAACATCACTCTTAACTTATCTGTGGAGAGCATCTTGGTTGGTTAGCTTCTGCGGATGTTGAGCGAGGAAAGGGCCATGCAGCATTTATAAGTTTAAAACAACAACTGAGGAAAACTTGGCCATGGCAGGAGTAGGGTTTATAATTTACAGCAATGTTTACAACATGAAGGGCTTTGAATTATTATTTCTATTACTGTAGTTTATGCATGACATGATAGAGAAGAGGGAGCCAGTGGATGGCTGCAAAGAGAGGTGACATGGTTAATGCCACACACTAGGAAGACGGTCGGTGTCACACAGTGTGATGTGGTCACAGGTGCTGACCATCCAGTCACAATATGGACAGAACAGAAGCTAGGATATGAAAGGTATTTACCCAGCTGCCAGAAGTCACTGGTGGGTTTCAGCCCCAATCCCTGGACTAAACACCCATCTGATTCAAACCATTTCAAACTGTGGGCCTTCAAAGCTGTGGACTTTGAGGCACCTAAAAAATTGGTAGGAGGTTTTGCTTTCCTGTGACTGCTTCTGTTCTCCTTGTTCCCACCCACAGACTTCCCAGACTGGGGATGGCATGCTGGAATGATGCCATTCCATTACAGTTTCCTGCACTTGTATCTTTAAAATATCCAGCCAGCATTAACAGAGAAGTTCATAGGTGCAGTGTGTTTTGCCATCAAGTGGCAATTAGCAGGGGGAGAGTTTTCAGGTGACCCCCGTTTATGCTGTTTCAGCTAAAGTACAATGGCACTTTTGCTTCAGGAATTGCTTTGGGTTTCTAGTCTGTGGTATACTGTTGTGTTCGTGCTTTTTAGCCTCTGGCTTCAGGAAAGGAGACACTTTTGTTCTCTGAAGAGGCAGTGCCTCCCCTGGCTCCAGACCTGATCATGGTTCCAACACATACTTCTGTGTATTTCAGATGTCAGTTGTCTTTTCAGCTCTGTAACCAGGCAACATGGCACAGGCAACAGAGCTCTTTGTTATTCTGAATTGTGCCTTACCTAGGCTGAGGCACAATGGTAGCGCTGAGACTGAAAGGGCTTGGGAAGGCTTCGCTGTAAACCTTGCAGGGAGCATTGTACCTTGTGTTCACATCCTTGGGCTTTCCCTAGAGATCAGACGCGGGCCAGTACAAAAGGCACATTTTATAAGTAGGCTTTGTAATTTAGCCATGTTAATTGCTTTATGTATTAGTCCCTTGACTATCAGAAGAATTCATAGGCATGATGATAAACTTCATAGGCACAAATAGTTACTTTGGGGCCAAAGATATCTGTGCGTAGGGCCCAAAGTTACAAACTGTGGGACATTAATATTCTGTGGTGGAAGTCGCTGTAGCTGAGAGAAGCCCCCTGTGGGAATTAAGAGTAGTGCCATAGAGGCAAAAGTAAGGGTATCACTTTTCCTCACGATGCTATCCCTTGTGACTGAGAAAGAAGTTACCTTAAACAGAGTCTCAGAAGCAGCCCTGTACGTAAACTGAAGGGCACCCTTCAAAATTTCATCTGGGGCTAAGGGGAGATTGGCCCCAGCTTTGGCGGGATATTTGGGTGCTTGTACTTGTTCTGGCCACACAGTGCAGCTGTCTGGCTTGCTGAAATAGGGAGGATCCTGTGTTTTCTCTTTGTAAAGGTCTTTACAAAATGTCTAATTTTTCTGGTTTTCTTTCTAAACAGACTGTTGACGACGAGGCGATGGCAGCATAAATGAAGATCAAGTAAGGAAGGCAGAACGATGCCCAAGGGTGGGTGTTCTAAAACACCACAGTCAGAAGATTTCTCTCTCAGCAACGACATGGTGGAGAAACAAACAGGGAAAAAGGTAGTGTGCTTGTTTTTTCACATTCACCTTACTTTACAGAGGGCAGGTTCACAGTGAGACACCAGGACTTGACAGCGCCCAGCCGTTTATGAGCCACTTCACTATTTGCTATGCTAAGAGGTTGCCCAACACCGTGTATCAGCAGATGATGTTGAATCTGAATCAAACAGTATTTGTACAGTGGTGACGTGCTAATTGATAAGGACTCAGCCTGCAGTGTCCTTCAGTTTGGCCCATTTCTTCCAGTGGTCGTGACACCCATTGCGGGGTATGGCTCCTGAATGGTCATGACTTGAGGCAGAGGTGTAACTGACACTTTGAAAGGACATTCAGTGAAAGATTGTGAGCTTTAAAGTTTTCTGACTTACAGAGCTATTGCAGGGATAGACACATCTACCAGGAGATCAGAAGTACTGTCTGAATGACGCAGAGAGAGGCGCTCATCTCTGTGCATCCTGTTCTTGTGGCCACTTGCAGTATGCATGCGAGAATCTCGGAGCTCACATGGAAGCCTGATGCCCTCTAATTACTAGCTGGTCAGGTGTGGGTATTTCAGGAGCTCTGCTGAAAACATTGCCGTTTGGATTTTAATGAAGGCTTCTGAGATTTGAGCTCTGCTGAGGCTTGCAGATGAGATTACTGAAATGAGGTCAGAGTTTACGGGTGCTGCTTCTTTTCCACCACAGACCCAATGTAAATTCTGTTAATTTTGCCACACACCTGACCTCCATCCATTGCCTGCCAGCTTCTGTTGTTGAGAAACTGCATATAGAAAAGCTATTATTTAATTAAAATTCAGAACTGAAGTGTATTGAAAACTGTTACTCCGAGACAGAGATTACCCACTCTTCCCTTCTGTCCCCTGGCCCAGTTTCTCCCAGTGTTTCCTGTCTCTGAAGCACTTTGAACTCCTGATATGTGAATCAGAGCACTATTAGCAAACAAAGATGCTGCCTTTTGTTTGCTAGTCCTCTGTTCTGCTTTCCTCTGGCTTATCTTTTCTCGCTAGCTCTCCATCCTCATTTCTCTGTTGCACAGCTTCTTTCTTTATCTCTTTTCCTCTCCCTTCCCTGGTCCATCTCCCTCATTGGGGTTCCTCTGGTACTGTTTCTGATGGATGACTTGCACTGTCCAGCAAAGTGGCCTCCCTGCTGCAATACCTGTCATGTTTTGAGTGGTGCTAATGGTATTTAATCTATAAATTATGATTATCCTTCTAGTGTCTAAGTGCCACCTCTCCTCTTCCCACTTAATATTACAACATGGGCTGCAGGATTAGTGGAGAATGGCATAGAATTGACGTAGCAAAGACACTGAGCAGTTAAAGGTGTCTTATGGCATTCCAGAGCAAGGAGCTACTGCCTTCTGCCAGTTTTGGTCTGCCTCCAGACCTCCTGCTTGACAGGAGTCCCTGGATTCTTCAGGGCTGATCGTTTCCTTGGTCCCTAGCACTCCTTTACTTTGTTGGCTTCTTTGCAACTGATGGTTAGCCCTGGTTGTTTGTGATTGTTGAGCCCGGAGAGGATTTGGGGGCTTGTCACCTGAAGTGGTAAGAAGAGAAAGATGGTTCAGGTGCCCAACTGTGGCATGTTAGGTAGGAGTTGAATGGCAAATGGGTTGGTAGCCTCTGCCCAGTTCCCCTTTTGGTCACTATGTGTGTGCATAGTTGAGTCCGTTTGCACGGGGAGTGCTGAGGAATGTGTGCCATTCCCAGGAAGGGTACATTCTAGGGCAGTGTTCCCAACCTTTTCAGTAACACAGCACAGTTCAATGAGGCAATAAATTCAATGGCATACTTTTTCCAGCGAAATTTATTGCCTGTAAATGTCACCTTTACCTACATTTACTGTGGTTGTGGTCTTAATAGAGTGGTTTGCAACATGATGCATACAACAAGCTAAAGAAGGATCAAATGCATTAATGTTTCAAATCCACCGGAAAAAAATACATGTCATTCTCAGTTTTGCACTTTGACCACCTGCATTTAGAATGTTCACATTTTAGAATCAAAAGACTGATATCTTACTTTTAAGTTGATAATTAGTTTTTTCTTGAGTTTTATGAGTTGTAAGTTGGGTGGACAGAATATTGTTTAAGATGAAACAATGTTTGTTTTACACTGATTTTCATTAGCTTTGTACAAATGTCATAGTACACTAGGGCAGTTCTCATGGTACACCATTTGAAAACCACTGTTCTAGGGCACAACAAGGCGCTCATGGAGACAAGCACAAGCATTGGGCTCAGTAATATTTAATGTTGAGAATTGGTTGCACTCCATTGAGGGTTTCCTTGTGGCAGTGGGGCTGCAAGCTGGTTACCCTCGAATACGAAGCTCAGGGCCATGTACGGCAGTGGTGCCTCAGAGAGCACAAGGAGCGTTTCTGTTGTGATTCAGCCTCCATGTTATCACACCCCGAAGCTTAAAGAAAAGGCTGTGGGTCAGTTAGTGGCAGTGGAGTCATTTGACTGATATTAGGAATGTGGATGGTGGGAACTGGAGTCAGTCTCCTGTGGTGAGTAACTAGCACATTGTTTTTACACTGCCCCCAAACATGTCAATGCAGACCTTGTGGGATGCCATTATTTGGTTGGGACAGGGTGTATGGTCTCCTGGCTTGCTTAAGTCTGCTCTTCTCAACCTGTGAAGAAATTTGCTGTCTATTGTCTGCTAGGGACCCCTGAGCTGAGATCCAAGTTAATTGGCTGAAGAATATTTTGCAACAAATCATCACTTTCTAGTTAACTCTGTAAGGATGTGAGGGGGAACAGTAATTTAGGCCACAAGCCCTTGGTTGTTAGCCATTCTGCTTCCAGAAACCATTGTGTGTGCGCTTCAGGGTGGCTGCAGCTTTTAATTGATCTTGTATTTGTCAACGCCTTCAAATGCCTCAGCCTGTAATTCCTCCAGTTCTCAGTCTAGGAGGGTAGCTGAGGTGTCCTGGAGGTGCCTTCGTTGGTCTGTGCATTGGTTCAATTCTGGATAAAAGAAATGAGACACAGTAGCTGGCTTGGCACCATAGAAGCTTTATAATTAATTAAAATCTAAAATGGCGAAACAGACTTCATTAACATTTAAAAATCTTTTCTCCTCATGACCTCATGAACAGATGTTTTGACATTAAACTAACAGCTCTTAAATCATTACGTTTTGAGATACCACTGCTAAACAAAATTTAGAGTGCATTGGATGCTCAAACGTTTATTGTTGGTTTGAGTTTCCCTGTGGGCTGAATGCTACAATAAATAGCTGCAGGTTCTGCCAGACTCCAGCTGCCCTCTTTGCAGTAGGCTGTTGTACCAAAGCATGCACAATCCTGTTCCCTTTTAGTTGCAGTGCTTATTGAGAAGTAGGAGAATTAGTCCCCATTCCCTCCAGCTTTTGCCCTTTGGTATCCTTCAGCACTGATGCTTAAGTAGCTTTTGATACCTCATTTATTCTGCTGCAGCCAAGGAAGTTAGCTAGCTTAAAGGCCAGACCTCCAAACTAGAAAGTGAGGTTCTTCAAATCCTGGTGGCCAGGATTTATTTGAAAACTTCATCCCCTCTGTTGTTGTTCCTATCTGGTGGAAATATCTCTTCTGAGATTTGCTAGAGAGGAATATAGTAAGGGAATGAGGGTCTGGTGATGAATTCCTTGCGTAATGTTCTGCAGAGGCTGAAAAGATTCTTAGCATCTTCTGAAGAGCGAGGGATGACTCAGTAGCCATGGAAGCTGTTTCTGGTTGAGTTTTGTTTGGTTTATTGTAGTCTGGGAGCTCCAGTCATGGTTCAGACCCTCAGTGCACATGGTAGGTGCTGTACAAACACAGAACAGAAAGATGGTCCCTGCCCCAAAGAGTTTACAATCTAGTATAAGACAACAAACAGATGGATGCAGACAGACTGATGGAGGAATATATGGAAATCAGGAGATAATGTTAGCCTAGTATGATAGACTGTGGTCTTAGCGCGGCCTTCTCAATTTTTTTGTTCGTTTGTTTGGGTTTTTTTGTTTTGTTTTAAGAAGAGCTTCAAAGGATAATGAGTTAGTTTTGCAGAATTCTATGGGGAAATCTTCCCAAATGTGCAGGCAGCCTGTGAGAGAGCATGAAGGCGATTGTATGCAAATGTAACAAGTGGGTGATTGAGACTGCTAACCTGGGCTTTACCGGATGAGAGGTGATAGGTAGAGTGCAACGGACAATCTATGAAAAGCCTTGAGAGTGAGGACAAGCAGCTTCTGTTTGATACCATAAAGAAGAGAGTGCTAGTGGAGGGCAGCAGGAGAGGAGTTACATGGTCAAGGCAATAATATGCAAAGATCTTTGTTGCAGCATCCTCAGTGACTGTCAGCAGGACAAGACTGTAGGTGTCAAGGATAGAAGGAAGGATTGTGTGGCATAAATGTGCCAGATGAAAAGCCTAGAAGACTGTTCTACCTTGTGGTTAGGAACTAGTGTCCTAGAGACGTTATTCACAAAGAATCTTCAAGACACAGGCTGTATCTACTTTGTTAGTGACATAGGGATTTTTCTGTTGTACTGTGTTCCCCCCATGGAGATGCAGTAGCTGGGTCAACACAAGAATTCTTCCAGCAATTGGGCAGTGATTTATGTGGTGTGGTTGACTCAGCTACATTTTGGGGGGTGTGAAGTTTTCACCTCCCTGAGTAACCTAGCTAGGGTGACCTAAGTTTTAGGTGTAGACTGAACCTTGGACACAGCCTGGAGGTGACCTTTCATCACTTAGCCTTCACAGACTGCTTTCTGGACTTCTTGTTTCAAAGTGAGGTAGACCAAAGTGTGTTAGGGAACTTTTAGGGCACTCTTAGATTTACACCCCACTTGCTAGGCGCTATTTGTTTAGCTAAGGTTTGTACCTGCATTAGAGAAACTGCCATGTTTTCTATGGGTTTGCAGATGTAAAAGTCTTTAGGTGAGACGATTACGGTTGTGTAGTTTAACTCCTTGCATAACATAGGGCAAAGGACTTTATTAATTGTTGCTTCAAGTCCAATAGCTAAACCAGAAGTAGAGCCTCTTGTAGGAAAACATTCAACCTCAATTAAAAAATGGCCAGTGCTGGGGAACCCACAGCAGCCCTGTTGCACAGGCCTTGGTGAGAGTGCTTCACAGTTCACGCCACAGTGACCTCACGACCAGTGTAGGTAGGTATAGAGAGAGCCTTTTGAAGGAGTCCCATCCAACTTTCAAGTCCCACTCATGACTATGATAGGGAAAGCAGTGTTTGGAGGTGAAAAACAGGAGGTGTGAGGCTGACTAAATAATCACTTCTTAGCTGTGGGATAAAATTTTTAAATCTCTTTGGCACTCTTGGAACCTCAGTCCCATTTTCAAAAGTCCCTTCCTCCTGAATGACCAAGTCCCATTTCCTGTTAATGAGACATTGATGCCTAAGTGCCTGCATGCCTTTAGCAATGGGAGGTAAGCATGTAAGTCAGTTAGGTGCTTTGGAAAATGTATTTGTGTTCACTAGCACTTCAGCAAATGACCCAGTTTTTAAAAATCCTGCTAGTCTCTTTCCGTGTGTGCTTCTGTATTTGTGTGTTGTCTTTGGAAAAGAAAGAAGGTTGGCCTTATCATCAGGGCTTTGGACTGGAACACAAGCTAGGTTCACCTCCGACCTCTACCACTGTAGTCTGTGTCCCCTTGAACGAGTCACCACTCCCTCTGTGCTGGGGGTCCCCAGTTGTAAAAGTGGGACAGTACTTTCCTTTCTCCCACAGTTCCAAAGGGGCAGCTGTGTTAGTCTACTTCAGCAAAAGGAGCAAGGAGTCCTGTGGCACTTAAAGACTAACAGATTTATTTATACTCCGTCAAAGTGTCTCCCACAAAAGCGCATGCAATAAATAAATCTGTTAGTCTTTTAAGTGCCACAGGACTCCTTGCTTTTTTTGCTTTCTCCCGCAGTTTGCCTGGCCTGTCTGTTAGTATATGTGACTACAGCACCTTGTGCAAGGCACTAAATCTCCTGATGGGAATTGGGTTAAGTACTGTCACTCCGAGTAGGTGAGTAATCTTCTCTGTCCAGGCCTTTGCTTTTTATGGCTTTATTTTTTTATGATAGAGGAGACACATTTCCCTCCCTAAATTGACACATTGGGCATTTCAGAAAAGACAGGAAAAGAAAACTTGGCCAGTCTAGTAAATGTTGTTTTTGTTCAGCATTGCTTAATTCTTTTTAGTGTTGCAATCTAAAATGCTATTGATCCAGTTTGGAGCACAAAGGGCTTTGGGGATTTCCATCATCTGGTAATGCAGGTCTTTGCATAAGGGATCAGAAAGTGGGTCAGTTTTGTGAACTGTACAGTGAAAGTGCAGCTTCAGTGTGGTTCTAAGCAAAGCCTAAGTGGTGGTGGTCAGTGGTTTAAGGTCTGCTGGTACCCAGATCCAAGAACTCATTTACTCTGACCTACCACAAGTATGTATTCCGTTGCATCAGTTTGCACTTTAGTCATGCCTTCAAGGGTCACTTCCGCAGCTATAAGAGCAAAAGAATATTTTTACCAATGAAAACATAGATTTTGGAGCACAAGATGGTAGCCTAAAAGCTAAGCAAAACAGAACTAAGAAAGAAACAACCCCCTACCAATGAGTCTCATGGAGCCACAATAAGCTAGCCCAATTTGAGACCTGAATGAAAAATAACTCATAAATGTGCACATGGGTGTTCGAAACCTCTGTTAGCAGACCTTCAAGACAAGCAAGGAGTCCTGTGGCACTTTTAAAGACTAATAAATTTATTTATCATGTGAGCTTTCATGGGAGAAAATCCTACTTACTTTGTTAGATGCTTTAAAAATGGGGGAACTTCCAGAATGGGAGGCAATAAATGCAGGAAAGTGTAAGTCATGGGATTAGATCATACTGTAAAAACAAGTCCAAGCAGTTTTACAATTCAAACCCTGGGGAACAACATATAGAGGAAGATGAGGTCAAATCACCTGGTGTAATGAGATAAAAGTCCAAAGTCCTTACCTAGCTCTGAAGAGAGAGAGAGAGAGAGTGAAATTTGCTAATGAATTCCAGTTCTGTAGTTTCTCTTTGACCTTCAAGGTTATCTGTGCTCTCCATTTAATCTGCCCTCTGTAACTTTGCACCTTAACTCCGCTTGCATGTGTGTGACAGACCCTTATTGTGTGGTTAGGAGTATGTTTGCTTGTCTAATTTAAACGGACTTGTACTGTATTATCTTCCCTATCATTTGGTTAGAGACATTTGCAGTAGAGAGAAATTAGTGTATTCTGAAGTAAATGTTAGTTTTGCCAACCAAAAAGAGGCCCTAAGAAATTGCTTGGTAATAACCGTATAATACACTAAATTTTGCAGTAGAGTACCATGTGGGGACATGTGTTCTAGGTACTTGCTAATCATCAAATTTTGCCCAAAAGTGCAAGAATTTGTAACACTTACATTTTTAATTCTAGCTAAATAACTGGAGGTAGTTTTAAGTAGGTGTGCAGTAAATCTTATTAATATTCTACAGCACTGAGTTCTGCAAGTTTATATGTTAAAGTATTTCTTTTTACATATTGTATTTAAATTGCCAAAGTGAACATAGTTTTGTAGGCTTCGGTTTCTTAAATTCTATGAGATTTCTCAGTCTGTGACATGCTCTGACTACGGGGTGTTGAAGAATTTCGTAGCTAAGACCTGACAGCTTTTTATCACCTTATTCAGTTATCTTTCATTGCATAGTGTCATCAGTGTACTGTATTAATTTGTAAGAGGGGGCATCATAGATTTGTTAATGGACAGCAGGATGTTTTGAAGCTTTTCATAAGAAGAGTAATTTGCAGGTGGTGGTGTTTGAAAAAGTGAGTATGAAATTAGGTTTCCAGAAGTATCAGTTTAAATGGTTATTGAAACAAACGTAAGGGTAACAACAGAACTCGGAAGTGAGGATGCAAGTCCCACAACACTGACAAGGTTGATTTTTCTCCTATGGACCATTGGTAGGAAGAGTACTTTTCAGGCAACACAGAGCACTGCAGGTTTTTCCTGCTGAAATCTGTGCTAACCTTTCACACAATAAAAGAATCCTATTTTTTTGTATAAAGTACAGTTGACCCCTTGTTGCTTGCATTCTGGAACTCTCAACAGGGAACTCTGGTGTCTTTTGCAGAAGTGTTCTGTGCATAGGAAATTCTAACTTCTAGTGCAAAGAGTTTAACCTGGTCTCTGGCCTGTAACTCAGGGTGCAGGAAGAGGGTTTTTGCAGCCCCTTTGTACATAAATACCTTCAAGGAGAGTTATCTGCATTTCTCTGCCCTATCTCTGAAAGTAGGTAGTATGAAAACTGCTGCCGGCCCAGCAGTGCTGAGCCACGAAGGTGTCATAGAAATGTTGGTAATGAGTGGTGTTTCTTGACTGTCAGCAGGAGGCAGACATCTTTCTGAGAACTGAACCCACTCAACACTGACAGTTTGAAACCCCAGCTAAGGGACTAGAATCCAGCTTCCAGTCAGCTTTGAAAGAAGAAGGAAGAGCTGTAGGTTTGATTTGTGCTAAGAGAAGAGACTGAACTCGGTTAGCTTGTGTCATCTGAGCAGTTGCATTGTATTGCTCAAATTGTGCCCTGAGAACTAAGCATTGGAGAAGAGAAATGTGCATACAATCTTTTTTTTTGTTTGTTTGTTTTTTTTAATGAGGTTGTCCTGAATCCTAGCAAACGAGGGCAAGTCTGCGTCCAGAAGGTTTGGGCTGAAGTATGAATAGAAATGTTTCTCAATAGTCTTTTGCAGTGGTGGTTGTCGGCAGGTCTTTATTCGGAGCATCCCTTACATGGGAAAAAGGTGCCGCGTTAGTTCATGCTAGTGCCGCTGGCTTAGTATTTGAGCTCAGTGTCTCTGGGGGATGAAAAGGGCAAACCACCCTGATTATAATAAGACTGTAGACCTGGAGTAGCTCACTGCAAGTGTTGATGGCTGATTTGACTGGGCTAAGGAATAAGGGAGCAGTTCTGATCATGAGCTGGTGCCTGGCAGTCTTCCCTAGCTGTTGAGTAGTCAGTAGGCAGTCTCTGTCTGTCCTCCCCTTCCCTGCTGTTCTCTTCTCTCCCCAAGTGACCAAGGTAAGCTAAAACCTGTCCTGACCTTGTGGGGTTTCTGATCTGTTCAGAATAGTAGCTGGCACAAAGTGCAGCATCATTTGTTATTGCAGACTATTTTTATGCACAAGCCAGAAAATAAAACCAGTGCATTCCCAGGCAGAGCGTTTAAACAAAATGGTAGTGTGTTTATTTTGGCTGCACTGAATTTTTTCTGGCACCCTAATAACAGCTATGAAGAGGAAGAGCTCTCCATTTCTTATCTTGAACAAGGCTCTCCTTTTTCTAGTTCCAAATGTTAAGAATACACTCCCTCTTCTGACTGGTTTTTACAGGCTCCATCTAACCACAAAAGAGAGGTAGTCTTTGATCCAGCAAGAGATCATGCTGGAGAACTGTTAGACATGGTCCATGGAGCTTCATTTTAAAAAATCTTTGGGTCCTAAATCCATTTTGTAAGGCCCCAATATTGTGGTTAGAATATGTATCCCAAAATCCTAGCCTTTTTAATGTATGCCACTGGTTCAAGTTAAATGGCGCTAACTTAAGGAACAAGTAAACAAAATGAGCTGATTAGAGTAAACAGTTTTTCTAATCTGCATGTGTGCCTGTACAAGATAGAAACTCAGAAAGAGGAAGGAGCAATGTACACACAATGACGACAGAGTCTTATGACTGTACGAGCACAATAAGCTACTGCCAGAGTCTTTTTACAAGTCTGATATAAACAGCATGACTGGGGTTTTTTGGTTTTGGTTTATTTAAACAGGGGAATTTCTGTTAGATTCATTTGCCTGGCTTTCTTGCAGTCATCTGGCTTTAGGTAACATGTTAAGTCTGTTTTATTCACTAGATTTTTAAAAGCAAGGCTAAACAAAAGGCAGGGTCAAGCTTTTGATAAAATCTTGAAACCACTGTAAGTTTGTAAATAAATTGACAGTTTGGCTTTGCAATGTTGCAGAATTAAAATTTGTTACACTAGGTTTGTATAAATCAGTTTCTCAAACACAGAAGGAAGTAAAGATATTTTACACAGATAGTCTAGATCAGTGGTTCCCAGCATTTTCTCTGCTGTGGCACACCTTGCTACTTTTAATTAATTTGAGGCACACCACCAGATAGTTTCCAAATGAATTCAAGAATGTTCATAAGCCAATCCAGAGCTCTTGGAGTAGCTTTTCAAAAAATTTTGTGGCATGCTGACGGCACACCTGTGTGCCATGACACCCTGGTTGGGAACCACTGGCCTCGACTTTTCTGGGCTTTCCTTCATGCCGAAATCTCAGCATAGAGCCCTGTACCAGCATTAAACGTGTCTAATTGGAATCCCCTGATGTTATAGAGCCCAAATTGCCTGGGGGACTGAGAGGCAACCCTGTAGCACCCAGTGTGGGTGAGCAGAAATGCAGTAGTTCTGCTCAGGCTAGTCCACTTAAAATGGTTGTATGGCTGTCGCAACACAGAGTGTGGTTTGGGTTACTTGTTGGAGTACAGTCCCACCTGACCTTGCAGGTACGTACTGCTGTGAACCCCCTGCTGTTTTTAGTCTGCTCACTCAGGCAGGGCTGTTGTGTGTCCATCTGTCCGCTCGGCCATTCCAGCAGCTGTGTAGACACGTGCCTAAATCCTTCCTCAGACCTAATTTCTTCTGGTGTTCAGCTACTCCAGGGGCATCTGCTCCCACCTGAGCACTTAAAAAGAGCCCCAAGCCCCCTAATATCTCAAACCACAGTGAAGAAGGAAGGAATATACAAGGCAGAGCAATTATTGGCTTGCTTTCTTTGGAAAACATGCTTCCCACAGCCCTGTATTCCCTTTGTGCATGTGTGCGAAATAACAAAACTGCTTCATTTTGAGTTAAGGTTGTGAGATTGCAGGTCCCAGGAAGCTAGGAATTAAGTCATTCAACAACATATCTGTACTTCAGTCTTGACGCCATTTACGCACCACACCCCAATCCACGTAACCACACCCTCGTTCTGATCAGCCAGCAGCCACCCATGAGCTCTGACCATCTTTATTGGCTTGTCTATTTCAGTGATAAATGTAGGGATGGCACACTGTGTGATTCTGAAATGGCAGGTCTGGGTAAATGAGGAATTCAGAGAGAGAGAGCCCACGACAGCTGTGAGACCACACAGAGCCAGCAGGCTGGGTGAAGGGAGGGGTCAAACTGGGATGTGGTGAGTAAACAGGTGAAGCGTTCTGGGTATGGCATGAGGAGAGCTGAGCTTTGGGAGGTGACATTTCATAGCAGGAATATGCAGACACCAATATGGAGGAGAAGAGGTGCGTGCAGGAAGAGGCAGTCTATTTCCTTATAGGCTCAGTGTGATGGCTTCAAGTTACAGCTGGGGCGGTCCAGGCTGGATATTAGGAAAAACTTCCTTACTAGGCGAGTGGTGAAGCATTGGAATAAGTTGCCTAGGGAGGTGGTGGAATCTCCATCTCTGGAGGTGTTCAAGTCCCAGCTGGACAAAACACTGACTGGGATGATCTAATGGGAGTGGTCCTGCTTTTTTTGGCAGGGGGTTGGACTAGATGACCTCGTGGGGTCCCTTCCAACCCTATGATTCTATGATTCTATGAGAGGATAGACTGCTCACCCAAAGCTGCCTCAGTTCCCTGCCATGCAAGGACACCATCAGTGCACAGTGCAGACACTGTCTCTCACGGTGCGAGAGATCCGGTGTGATTGTGAGAAAGAGGTTTGCAGGGGCTGGGGTTGTTTAGCTAGACAAACCCAAATAAATGAGATGGAAAACAGGAAATTCCCCTTAGACTGCCATGTCACACCGGTTGTTTCCAGGATTTTCTTTATATAGGGTACTGCTCTGCTCGTTAGTGAGTACATATTGCTTTGGAAAAAAACCACCAGTGTATTTTTAACTGGTGGCTGATCCATGTGACTGAAGCCTTCTATAGTAACAGGGCAGAGGTGGTCGTCTGCAGGCTCCAAGTTACCAAACTCGGCCAAGAGCTGCTTATGATTCTAGCAGATGTTTCAAGCTGTTCAGACTGAGAAATTCCTTGGCCTCTTTCTCTAGAGGAAATCTGAAATAGAAACAGCCCCTATCCTGTGTTTCCCCACCCAAACACCAAGCCAGAAAGGTTTTTTGCTGCAGCTGGTGCACATTGTTAACTAGGACACCAGTGGGTATAGTGGAGAATCTGGGGTAAGTAGAGGTGGGAATAGCTAGGTGTGAGATCTACAGCAGATGGGACACGTGGGTTGTTTCAGGTTACGATGGAGAGCCCTTTCCCTAAAGGGCTGTGCTGGGGCTTTGCAGTATGGTTTTTGATGCTGATGTGTACAGAACAAACCATTTAGTGTGTTTTGTCTGGCTGGTGTGCTGGTCCCTTAAACAGACAGTAACATTAGCAGGGTTAGCAACTGCCAAAATAGTCTACTGACTTGTTCTGGACGCGTTGCACGCCACAAGGGAAGCCCTCAGCTCAGTATGGAGAAGGAAGGGCTTTAGTATTGTTTTGATTTCTCAGTGAGAAGATTTTCACTCCACCCATGGTATGCTCTGTGTGCACGCTTTTCCGAATGCCTTTTCTGGTGAGGGTTAGGGAACACTAACTACTACTGGGCATGTCTTGCTGAAAACCCACCCCCAAAAATCCTAGCTTGCCACACCACTTGCACTATGTTTCTCTTTCCCCCACACTCAGATCCTCTGTCCACATGACAAAGTATGAATTTAATTACTCCATCTTGACTGTACTTGAGGTTGCTACTTTCTCTCCTTTGCCAGCTAAGTCAGCCTTGCTCTTCTCCAATGGTAAAATACCAAGCCTTGTTGGCAGAGTGGCTGAACTTAGGGTACACATGAAACCAAACTTGTATGTAGGCTTGGCAGAATCTGATGTCTATTTGTTGATCATTTTGATGGACAACATCGATATTTATTTTTAAACATTTTATCAATTTAAATTTTCAGCTTTGCAGAATTATGGGTTTTAAGGTCTCCCTTCCCCCAATTTTTATCTATTTAAATTTTCATAGTTTGGTATAAATTCTGCATGGGGGGGGTAATTATTTAGTGACAGTAGAGATTGGGATTCAAAACGTTAAAGCTGTAGAAGGGTTAAAACAATGAATTGGCCACATCCCATGTCAAAATATACAAAGTAAGTATCTTTAAATCAAACTCTTACTATTTCTCAAGGAGCATTTTTCTTTCCTGGCCTATCTGTAAATTTTGATGATCATCGGTGGGAATATTTTTTTTCCTTCAGTTTGTGTGTGCAGGTAAATTGTAAACATCGATGAACCAATAAAAATCAATGTCCTCTAAGCCTGTATGCATGAAAGTGAGAGCACATTGTTACCTTCACTGCAGAAAATATAGTGACGTTGATCTTTTGTTATTGCATTCACTTTGTGTATTCGTGAGACTGATTCTTCCACCTTAGTTAAGAAACGTAACTAGCGTCTTGCTGGGCTGAAGGTTTGGGGGCTGCCCTGCAGGAAGATGAAGTGAGAGTGAATGTCAGTGTGTTTCCTAGGGTCAGTTCCTCACTCTGCAGGGGGTGTATGTGCTTCAGACACCAGCTGAGCTCCTAGGCAAGAGACTTTGTCTAGCTATTGCACAGAGCATCACTGAGTCATTTGGAGACCCACCCTTCAGCTGGAAGGGAGCTTACTGTGAAGCTGGTGGCTCTGGGGCAGAAAGAGGTGGGAGGCTGCTCCTACCACCAAAAAAGAACATTTCCTTCCTGTCTACAAAAAGATATAAAGCAACAAGGAGAAGAGATGTCACCAAAAGCTCGGTTCATACCATTCTTGCCACTTAGTTAGCAGCATATTCTTAAGGAGAGAATGAAAACAGAGGCTTGTTTGGTCATTTTAGGAAAAGACAAACCCCTCTATGACAGAAGATTGTTTTCTCTGGGTAACTGTAGTGGCTGAGCCTAGGCCCTGGGCTACACTGTGGTGTGATTTCGGCTCCAATCAAAGGGAGGTGCACAAAATACTTTAAAATACCCGGTGTATCTCCCTTTGGCTGCCCACCGCGTACTTTCTGCAGTGTCCCCACAGTGCTGATCTGACAGGAAATGCCTTCCCATCAAATCAGCGCTACACTTCTTGCTGGGTAGGTCCTAGTCAGTTGACTTCCAGCTAATTCTGAGCTAGATTGAGCACCTCTTTACAGATTTATGGACGCTCAGTCAAACTTGAATAATTAATGCGACAGTCTCGGCCCTGCCATCAACAGTGTAGCCTTGCCCTAAATATTGGAAAACCTGGACTCGGGCACAAAAAGTCCATGGAGGCAGAACCCTTGGGAGAGTCTTGTGAAATCTTCTCCTTCCTTTCCAGGATAAAGATAAAGTTTCTCTAACCAAGACACCAAAGTTGGACCGGAGTGATGGCGGCAAAGAGGTGAAAGAGAGAGCTACAAAGCGGAAGTTGCCTTTCACTGTTGGAACAAATGGAGATCAAAAAGACTCGGATACAGGTATGGGAAATGAGCACTGCACCACCTAAATGTGGATTTTGGGGCTGGGGAAGTGAGTACATTTTACCCTAGCAAACAGTGGTGTTCAGTGGCTGTATGGATTTTTTTTCCCTGTATTGTTTAAACTCCCATGGGAAAATAGTTGAACGTTGTGCTTGAGTCTTGTGTTGAGAGTGGAGTAAGACGAGTTATGATGATCGCAGTAAATTTAATTTAATCAAACAATAGAGTTAGAAAAGAGACACTTCTTCCTGTGGCTGGCTAGTGATGAATCCTATTCAGCTACTAGTGAAACCAGTTCATCAACTGAAACCTGGACTGGCAAGGAAAGAGGTACTGAGTCTCATGGTCAGAACTTGTTAAATACTGGGACAAATCTGAGTCAGCCTAAAAATCTGTTTGACAATACACTATTGTGTCTCTATAAGAAATCTGAAGGAAAATATGTATATGCCTGTCTGTCTACTGCTATTTGACTTCAACACATTTGATACAGGGTCATGCTATCTTAAATCTGAAAAGGTAATTCTGACTGACTCGCATATATATGTGTACTGTCAGAGGAATGTAAAACTAGTGGAAACAGCAAAAATAAATGGTACTAGATGGAGTTGGAGGTAGAGAAGTGATTCCTACAGATGGACGGTTTTAGCCCCAGTTTTATGTAGTATCTTGATTGATGGTCTAGAAGAAGAGTTAAGTTTGCTACTTTATTTGTAAGTAATATAAAACTGGGAAATGTGACAAGGACCGTTGATGCTGGAGCAAATAGTACAAAGGCATGTGAAACACTTAGAAATATGAGCAGGAAATAAAAGGATTCCATTTGTTAAAATGCTGGTTGGTTCATTGGGGAAAAATAGTCTGGAAGATGCATGGTACTGTTGGACAGGTAGGGACACTGGCAGGGGAACTGAGGATTGTTCTGAGGTTGCCATGTATGGTGGAAAGCAAAACCAGTATAGCTTTGGCTGCCCATGCAGAAGGCATTCAGTCACAGATCAAGTGTCTGATAGGTCCCTTTCACTGTCTACAGTCTGTACTTGAAATACTATCTAGGGGTCTAGTCACTTTGGCATCATAAGTCAGCAGACTGTGGAGGGAGACCAGAGAAGAGCAGCAAATATTAAGATTAAAACTAAACCTGTATAATGCAGGTGGATGACTGAGGAGTCTGCGGTGAGGCGAGTCGGTGAGTGACTGAAAGGCAGAATCATCTGAGAGGATGGGGAGGAGATTAAGACAGTCCAAGGGTTGCCAGATTGCACAGAGCCTCTGGTTATATGTAACAGGTGGTAGGACGTATTTTCCATTTCTTTGATCCCTTGCATCTCATTGAACTGTACCACTAGACTTATCCATCACCTGGGGATGTAATGAGCAGGATCCAGCTCCACCTCTCTGCAGTAAGATAAGGGCTGTTGTATTTATTTTTCCCAGGGGTCAGAGTCTGATAGGACAAGGTATATACTCTGTCACATGTTCAGCATACTGAACTGTTGACTGATGGGGTTTGGTTTAAAAGTAAGTAAGGCAGGTTTTAAAAGGTGCCTGAGGGGTGTCTGAGCCATGTTACCCCCCTACTGGGAATGAGAATTTTGTCATGTGGTTAATGTATAATGTCTGGTTTGCTTAGGGGTAGAGTCAAATATCTGTGGGTGTCACTGGACTGAACAACAGGTTCTTCAGTGGCAGGACTCCCTGGCCTGAGAGAGAGTAAAAGTGTAGCTTAAATTGATTGCCTTTTCTAGGTATGAATTGCCTTTTTTGCATACTTGGCATATAGATGAGTAAGTCCATTACAGAGGTCACAGTAAGCTTCAAGAGAGAGAGCAACCCCTGTAGTATACTTGAGAACAGTGTGTGTTCTGGGTCTGCAAAGATGTGAGCTTTACTTATTTTCAAAGCTAAGCAGTTTGGCTGGGTGACCATTCGATTATTCCCAGTGGCCTGAGTTGTGTCTGATCTGAACAAGTTTCGGAGTCTGATCAGTGAGGACTGGGCTGCTAGGGGGAAGGAGCATCAGGCCTTTTTAAGAACCTTCCCTGCTGCTTTTTAACATCTAAATTGTCAACCCAACTTATTTGGGAGGTAAGGGGAGTCATACAATTATTGCAAGCGATTTCAAGGACAACATGACCATAAAAAATAGTAAAATCTCATTGTGGAGCTCTACATTTCTTTCTTTTGAATAGTGCAGAGAGGTGGTGGCCTCAGTTTTTAAGATGAGACTAATTTTCAGAGGGCTCCAAACTCCTCTTGAGATGTGAAAAAGAAATTGGGCTCTTCTTGTCTTGTACATCCACATCCTGCATAAACTCTGCAGTCCAAGTGGAAGAGGGGAACATGATGCCCCTGCTGTCAACACCATCTGCATACGTAGGAGATTCTTCTCTAGCTGCGTTTTCCTGCTGCCTTCAGAATGGCTGTTGAGCACGAGCCACCCAGGTTGCCCTGGAGGCCATCTGCCTGTCCTGTCATGGAGCTCCTCCGTGCTCCCCGTAGGCATTCAACTCCACCCCTTTGTGAGACCGAGGGCCCCCTAGGATGATTTATGTTGGCAACCCAACAATTACATCTTTCAGCAATACATTGATTCCAGTCTTTGGTGGTGGCGGCAGGGGCCGCTGCAACCCACTGCCTGAGCATCTGTGACCCAGTCCTGGGTTCCAGCCTGCAGTTTGAAAATGATTGTCCTACAACACAGCTCCCCCCCCCCCGCAGAGTTGGTATCGAGGGGAAGAGGACGAGAAATGTCTGTCTCACTCCTAGTCTCGTCTTAGCTGAGTAGCTGGGGTGCTGCTGAACTGGTGGTGACACACAGCAAAATAACCACCCACTGTCACTCATGAAGTGGAGCAGAGGGTGCAGAATGACCATTCAGTCTCACAACAGTGTGTGTTTAAATGGCACCCTTCAAATACTGAGAAAGTGTGGGTGAGTTTCTAACAACCTGTCTTAGGGCCCAAGGAGAGGAAGTGACTCAGTTGCTGGTTGGGGCCAGGCAGCTTTAGGTAGATGGTGCAGTGCACCAAGTAAAACACTTAGCAAGAACATGCTGTGTTTTTTTCTTTATTCATAGCATCAGACATTTGAAATGGAAAAGGCTTGTTGTCTCTTGTCTTTCCCCCTTCCGCACCACCTCTGCCTTTGGGGACTCGCACTGCACAGCACCTGTCCCATTTTAGGGTCTAACTTTTGGTGCATAGGTAGCAGTGTTTTACATGAATATGAAGTGCCTTTGTAGGTTGTGCCTTCCCATATGAGTGCCCCCAGATCCCCAATTTGTACTCATGGCCAGATAAGACGTTTATCTAATCACACAAATCTGATAATGCACACTCAAATGCCCGGCTAGCAAACCACTGAAAGTCAGGCCTTTTGTGGCCTCAAGACAGTGGGTTTTCATCACACGCACTCAGCATATGTCAGCCATCTTCCCTGTTTCTCTGCAGAAGAGTTCTGCTTGTCTGAGTCCTCAGGGATTGGAAGAGGAAGGGGTCTGTCCCCCCCCATTGGCCCCCCCCCAACATTGGCTTCAGCTGTTGTGTGAAGCAGGATTGCAACATCTTGGTTAACAAAGCCAGTTGCACAGTTGACCCCAGTTCATTAACATAATACAGTCCTGTTTTTGTTACAATTTGGTACATATTGTTCTGGGTGTTTTCGGCTGTGTTTCATGGCTATGATGTGAAATTCTGTCCTAAACGTGTGGGAACTGAAATTGCGAAGGTGGAACATTTTTCTCTCTAAAAATTGAAACAGAAATGGTGACCCCATTGCATGGATTTGTGGTGATATTCAGAGCTGTAGACTTGCCTTTTTTGGCACACTGTATCTGATGGTATTGTCTCAAACACGTCTATTCCAGCATTGCTGTGTAGAGTAAATCCTATATGCTTTGTTTTTTGCAATAGATGTGTGTGTTCTTTGCAATAACCATGGTTTGTTGATATCTCTGGTTCATCTTCTAAATTGAACTATAATTGGGTGCCTCAGTGCTGATTGGTAGCAGCCCCTATTAGTTCGGTGTAGGTGTTTTCTGTGTTTGCCTGACAGACTGTGCAGGGCGTGAGCTATTTGAGCAGGTGTTTTAGACTTTTAGGAGTGGCACTAAGTGAAGGCGTTCTGTTCCTTTCCCCTCTCTTAAATCCTATTTTTGTCCATGTTCTCCTTCCTTCAGCTATGATATTGCTCACTCTTCTCATTCCCCAACAGAGCGCCAACTGTCTGTATCTCAATTTCCAAACCACTTGTTCTCTGTGCACTAATGCATTGCATTGCGACACTTTTATTTGCCACCAAAGCAACTTCCTTATCTTCATTGAGAGGTTGCATTTGCTGGGGAGACATCTGTGCTGATCCCTGAATCATGCATATTGCAGTGGGTGCTGTTGAAGAAGAGCAAGTCACATGCCCTTCCTCCTACCCTCCTTAAAGCCTACTCTGCAGGCAGTACATACTCCAAACAAACTCAGAGTGGGGATTTTTTCAGGAAGAGAGCAAGTACACAGTTTCATTCTTGATCTCTCTTATTTGCAAACTCCTCCCTCCAAGCCCACAGCATTACATTGCTCAGCACTGAATATCACACAGAGGATTTTGTTCACTTACTCAAACATTCTTGGCAGGGTTTGTGGAAGATATTACTTGCAAGCATTGTTTTCAGATGTACAGTTTTGGTACGGTAGGGCCAGTGTTAAACCTTTTTAAATTACCTGCTTCAGAATGTCTCCTGGAGCAGAACTTCTTGTGCCAAGACCCCATGTAGTTAATCAAGCGTATTGTCTTTGTATTTTGAAAACCAGAACAAATGAAACCATCGCTTAAACTGCTAAAATGTGTATGTTACAAAACATTTGTGGGAGCAGCTTTTTATCTCTCTTTTTCTCCTCTCTTCTTGCTGCTTCCACACCAAAATGTTGCCTAGTGGAGTGGTTTGCAGCCTGTGATCTGTGTCTCAGGGCTACCCGCAAAAGGTGTCTGTTACCACAGAGCAGAGGTTTTCCAGTTGTGATCCACAGACACTCTGTGGTCCAAAGACTAGATCTGAGATTGCCATTCAAAATTCTTTTAGGGTCCTGCAAATGAAAAAAGGCTGACAACCATTGGTGAATCTACATTTTTCAGTTTATGTGCGAAAATATCTAGTATAGGGTGTTGCTTGCTCCATCCAAGGCAACATGGAGAGAGGCCAAGAGAATAAACCACTCCTTCCCCTGCTTAATGCCAAGTCCTGCAGCGTTGAACACCTCTTCATTGTGCTGAAAACAGCAGTTGGTGATTTCCAAACATATTATGCAAACTTTATAATGCAGAGGAAGGTCTCAGAGGGGTGACAGGAGAGGAAGAGAGCATATTGGAGGCCAAAACAGATGTAATGTGAAACCATCTTAGTGGTGAGAGGTGGGCAGCAATTGAGACCAAACTGAAATTCTTAGTTGTGTTCTTCCTAGTGCCCATATGTGGCTGTGCAATGAAATGCTAGGTGAGTCATGGAGCTGACTCAAAGGCACCAGACTCTTAATTACAGAGTTGTATGGTTTCCATCTTCCTGTGTGTTCATGCTGTATGTGTAGCAGAGCAGCGTATTATCGATGACCTGTTTTCACCACTCTCTGCAAGTGCTGTGCACTGGATTGGCATTGCTGCTAAAAGTGGGTTTGAAATGCAGAGTTCAGAGAGAACTCCTTAAATATACTGAGAACAGTTTGATTTAACTTGGAGATTGCCGGCTGTTCCACTTGAGACCCTGGCCTTTGGCAGTTAGAAGATGCATCTGTGGTTTCCAGTTCCTGGATCATCCAGGGGATGTTTTAATAAAGCCTTCAGAACACTCTGATTACATTCCAGTCCCCTAGAGCAACCTAGGTCAGAAAAGAGCGTAGACGCTGTGATCAAAAATGGCAACGTCTGAAGTAATGTTAGGTATCCAGAGCTACTTACTGGGGTAGCAATAAGCACTGTTCTTGAAATCCATGAGGGTGAGGTGAGATTACACTAAGTCTAAAAAATGTGTGTTTTACCTCCTGTGTTGTTGAGCATTTTCTCTCCTTTTGAGGTTTTTGTTGGGGCTGAGGACAAGTCTGAACTTTTCCCCTACCTCCATTGTTTCGCTGCTCTCTTCTGCTTTCTTCAAATCTGTGGAATCAAGACTCTTTTATACATCTTTAAGAGGCTGACCAAGTCATAGCAGTAAGATTAGAAGATCTAAATGCACTTTGCAAGCTTTATTCAGCCTGTTTATGTATTGCGCTGTTGCTTAAAGATGTCTGAACTTGGTAACCAACCCTAAACTAAAAATACAAGGCCAGTACAGAGCACGCACACAGTGTGGTCTTGTGCCCACTGCATATCTCTTTGGTTTTATTGTAAATTGTATTGCTGTTTTGCTGTAGAAAATTGTAACAGATCAAACCAACGTAAAAATCTCACCTCCAACAGAATTTTAACAGCTGTTTTGTGTAGTAAAACGTCCCCCAAATACTTAAAGAATAGTTCTTATTAAAAAAAACCTATGGCTTTAATACTGCAGATTTTCACTTCTTTGGCATCTTCAATACAGGAAATTCCAAAGGTTTCCCAAATATTAATGAGCTTCACAACACCCTGAGGTAAATCATGGGATGTGTGGACCAGTCCAGCCACTTCTGCTTACCCATGCAGAGCAACTCCTCACAGTGGCTTGAGATGGGAAAGGAAAGAAGAATTCTGCACTTAATGGAAACTGCGGAGGAAATCTTCAGTAGGCAGAATGTAATTTAAACCCAGTATGTGGTAATCTGAAAACTGCTGCCCTCAGATCCATCCGTTCAGAATTGATCATTAACCTGCCTCTTCACCTATCAGTCTCTAGCACCAGCAGCAGCTAATGTCAGAGCAGTAGCTCCCAGTGCCTTTTAACCCTCCTTTTTTCTGTTGCAGCCCCAGTCTGTGCTGGGCCTCAAATGCAAGCTGTTGTTGCTTTTGGGGGTTCCGCTTGGGCTGAAAAAGGGAGTCACAGGGGTTAGATCATTGAGGGTTCCCTCATGAGGCCATTGCAGTGGGAGCAGAGTTGGTGCTGTGATCACTGTGCGCACAGGGGCTCAGCACCTCTGCTAGGATTGGGTCTGTGTGAGCAAGGTGGTGGAGATTAAATCACAGGGGCACCCAGAGGCCCTCCCCAGCATAAAACTCCATGGTGTGTGCAGAGGGAAGAAGCCCCTCTGCCCTGAAGGGTGAGCTTTCAAAATGTAGGACAGATCCAGACATTTGTCTGACAAAGTGGGATTTTCTCCCAGGAAAGCTCATGCAATAAATATATTTGTTAGTCTTTAAGTGCCACAGGACTTTTTGTTTGTTTGTTTGTTCTCTGTCAGCAGCTCCCCCTCCCAGTGAATTTGTTTGAGAGAGAAGGATGAACCTCCCATGCTCCTCCTGGTCACTCCTTTCCCATCCCACAAACAACCTTCCCCTCACAAAGCACACTCCTAGCTTCGACACCAGTGGCTGCCCTCGGTGCGTTTGTTAGGATGCAGCCTTACTTCCTAAGAGCAACTTGTTGACGGCCTCATCTGCGTCTGTTCCTCTACATGAAGCATTGCAAACCACAATAGACGACAGAACCCCCTTGCTGAGCTAGTGGGGGCTCTGGAGTTGATTGTTCTATGCCTGTGCTTGCAAAGAGTTCAGGGTGCATTTAAAACCCAGATCATCTTCTGGATTGTGAAGCCTGTCTGAGAGAAGAGGGCCAAGTCCAGTGAGCTTTACCCCCACGAGGAGTCTCACTGTGGGGCAGGGGTATAGACTCAGTCAGAGGCCTTGGCCCTAAAGCTTTCAAAGGTGCTGCTGTTTTCCAGCCTCATTGGTGCTAATACTTCAGTGTGTTGTGTGTCACTGATTACTGGGTTAGGAATGCTGGGTGAATCAGATGACCCAAATCATCCACTTCTTTCCCCTCCTGGGATCCGTGCATAGTCGGGTTACCTCACAGGCTGCTGATGTTTAGAGCTGCCTCCCATGGGAACAGCCTGGTTAGTCACAAGTTGCTAAGCTGGCCCTGGAGTCCATGAGAAGCAAACTGCTAGCTTATTCAGAAACGCATCTGTGTTTGAAACTGATACTTGTATGCATTTCTGTTGCTGGTTTCAGTGCAACGCACGCTGCTGGCGACCCTGTGGGGCTGTGCTGCATGGGCCTGTTCTTAATTTCGGCCCTTCTATTAAAATAATTGAGAAACTCTTCTCATCTAGCAGCCAGCAAGAGGCTGAGTGTCAGCTCGCTGTGCCCCATCTTGGTAGTGCCATGTGGCTAAACTGGCAGACCCACATCCAGCTATGAGAGGTACTTTGAGCCTCTGGGCACCAAACATCTGTCAATGATGACTCACTCCTGCATATAAGAATTCCTCGTAGCAGTGTCTACAGGCTGTCCTACCTCCAGCTCCCCAACTGGGGAGAAAGGAGCACAGGCCATTAGTCATGTTGAGTTTTCTCCCCGTATTTCCTCCCTCTGTCCATGTCTTCTCACTGTTCTTCACCATAAATGAGCTGTCTGGGGGCTGGAATGTGGATAACTCTGAATTATTACTGTTTAACATCAAGAGCTGAGTTCTCACATTAGCCACTTGGGTTGGTTTTGAATAATGGATTGATGGCTCCTTTAAGCAACTCCAGGGACCAGTAAATGACCCCTTTTGCTAAGATGCCTTTTCACACTTCTCACTGAAGGGTGTCTCTTTTATTTAAACCAGACCTGCAGATCATCTTGGTATTTGAGTTGTGTTTAGTCTAGGGGTAGCATCTGAGCCTGTAGATTCACTGACCTCTATGGGTCTGAGAGAAAGCATAAAGATTTGCTGGTCAGCTTTTTTGTTTAGAAGGGCATTTGACTTAATGCATCAGGATTCATGTCGTGTCCTTTAGAGTGGTTTTTTACGAGTACTTCACTTTCTCCACCATGGTTTGTCTAGGATACCCTTTCTGTTTTGCTCATGTGAGAATGAATTTCCATTGATAGCGTCTGTCCCCCCCTTTGGGTTAGGAAGCAATCACAGAGCTCTTGTATTTATTTTCCAGAGGCAGAGAGAACTGACCTCTCTCTGTCACTCTGTTGGAACAGAATGCTGCTTTTTTCACCTCATTTTCTTCCACTGGTTCCTTTTTCACATGAGTCTATTTGACTGATAAGCCAGACGTCCATCTCCCTTCTCTGTATCCTGTAACCCATTTGCACCACTGGCTGTGCAGCTTATGCATAAAATTCCATTAAGCAAACATCAGCCTCTTTTTTGTTGTAGACGCCCAGTTAATGTGACTTTATCCTTTTTGATCCCCCTCCTGATGCACTTACATCCTGCATTCACAACTGTGCAGCCTGCTCTTATTTTCCTTCATTGCGACAACACATTCTTCTGGCTTCCAGCCCACTCTCCTTGTGCTGCCCCCCCCTGCTCAGGTAAAGCCTTTACTTCCACTCTCATTTGAGCTGACGTTATCCAGAGTGCCAAAACATTTTATGTGCTGCAGCCTCCCTGGTAAAAATGAGTCACTTCATGCATTCTGTGCTGTGAATAAGAAAAGCTCTCTTTCTCTGAGGCATAATACATTCTCCATTGCTGTCTGTGCTGTTCTAATTTATTCCTATTGATCCTTTGTCTGACTGCATGTTTGGAAATGTACTTGAAAATCCTGAGCTTTTAACAGAGCTAGCAGTTCCCCACATAGTGCTGAGAAGTTCATCTTCTGCATTACTTGTTGGGCAACAGTATTCTTGCTCAGGGTATCAACATATATGCTTGTGTTATCATGTCTAAGCAGTGTAAACAGATGCCAGTGTGTCACAGGACAAGTTACTAGGGAATGGAGTGCACTCTGCCGGTGGACATCTAGCTTGGAGTTCCCTTAACCGCAAACTCTGGCTGCTCAGAACTACTAAAACAATGCATACATGCCTTTCTCCCTCCCCCTTCAGTAAAGGCCTGTGCTTCAACCTCTACTGTGCTAAGTCTGCATACAAGGCTAAATCAACAGCTAAATCTTGAATACCTCCACATGAAATAACGAGCTGCAGGACCTCTGGATAGCCACCAACAGTACAGGATTTGTACTTTAAATTAATGAAACAAACAAACAAGGAGTCCTGTGGCAGTTACAGCTACCCCTTTGGATCGTGGCAACATGCAAGGCACTAAATTAATGAAGTATATGTGTTGTGTGACCTGGAATCTGATTTGGGCACAAGAACCACCTGTGGGCATATGGCCATATCCTTTTGTTGCCCTAATGCTCCCAGATTCAAATGTTTAGTTTTGCTGAGGAAATTAAAAGTAATTCCCTAGATGTATTCTGTAGGGCATAGCTGTATAGGGGCTCTGAATTCTTCTAGTTTCTGTGTCAGTGTGAGTTAAGTGTCTGCACCACAGGGAGAACACAAACCTTGAATTTAACAAAATACCAAGAGAGCACTGAGGTTTTTGCTCAGTAGGTTCATAGAAAGTTAAAGCAAAGACCAGATGAGTTTCTTCAGATAGAGGTGCGTGGAAGATGGATTTGGCTGACTAGACTCCACTGTTAGTGGGTTAGCAGTTTTAAGCACAAACGACTTTATCTCCCTCATGGAGAGGGGCTTTTAAGGTGGCCTTATTACAGTTCCCTCGGAGGTTAGATTTTGCATAAATGAAAAGTGTTATTCTCAAAGCCACCCTGTCCCTCTTTGTTTCTGCATGCCCGTGTTCTCTCTGCATCACCTTGTGCTTGCTTCCAATCTGAAAAACAGTCTGAAGTGTGTGTAGATCTGTGTTTGCATTGTGGAGCAGGAAGGTGAGTTGGCAAAGTCGCATCTGAAAGGGCTCATGTCTGTCTTTCATACTTTCCAAGCACTCCCTTAGTGTAATTTAATTGTCGTCCTCTTCCCTGATGAAGGTGCCCAGGTGCAAGTTTTGCTCTTCCGTCACTGACCATTGCTGTAAAGATTTGCAAAGTAACATTTCACCAAATGGGGGAGAGGCATTTGCAAAACTACTGTAGAGTGAAATTATGCAACCTTGGAGTAAAGTTTTTCTCTACCTGGAGCAATTAAATAAAAGCACAATCACAGCATTGTTGTGTCTCAGCAGATCTGGATCAGGAAGGCCAGTTTCAGAGCCTTTGTTGCTTCATTTCTCACTGTGGCAAATGGAACTTTTTTAATCCAAACCTTCTTGTTTAGCTTCACAATTTGAAACCAAACTGTAAGAGGGTAGCAGCACATCCTGTACTTTCTAATCAGCGTTTCCCTCCTCCACTTCTGTCCTTCCTGTTTACATATTTGGTTTCGGGCCATCTATGGGTCTGGCTTCTGCACTCTGTTCAGTTTGTCAAAACTCTTATGGGCAGCAGAAAACAGGCTTAACCCTTTGACTCAAAGTGATGAGGGGATGCGTGGTGAGAAATGCTGATGCATGTTGTGCATTGTGTTCAGTGGCAGTGGCTTTCAGCTGAGAAGAGCTTAAATGCCCAAGTTAAAAGAATGTGTGTGTGGTGGCTTTTATATTGGCTTTTTCATTTTGCTTCTCATATGAAGTCAGTGTGTTTGAGGCACAGTGTGAGGAGTTGATTATGCATTTACATTACATTTTAGTGTATTTACATTCTTTCAGGTAAGCAATCCAGGCACCTAGCTGAAAACCTGTATCTTGTAAAACTGTTTCTGAACAGTATTTTCTTCTGACAACCAGATTGTCAGGACCAGTCCCAGTTAGTCTGGCTCTCTTGGGAGAAACACCTTTGAAGTCTGTGTTGTGTTCGGTATCACTCCATGGTGCGTTTTCCTTGGTTGGATGCAGCAACCTGATTGACTGCAAACTCCCATCTTGACTGTACTGGGAAAATGTGTAATTATGCTTCTGCAGTGGCTGTAGTAGATGGGGCATGAGTTTTTTTGCCATGTCATCTGACCCTGATCATAGCTGGTATAACTGCTTGCCCTGTGTGGGTATGAAAGCAGTTCTGCTCATGCCAGGGATCCAGTTCACAGCACTCAAACCTGAATGACATGATCTCTGGCAAAAGCCCCACCCTTCTCCTTATGCCGTCAATGCAGGAAGCGCAACCTGTGCTGTTTCTGTACTGCTTAAAAAGCTCCCATGGGCTTCTGTATTGCGCTGCAACTGACGTGATCATAAAGAGGGTAACTCGGTCACCTTTCCCTGTTGTGAGGAGTTTGTGCCACTACAGACATTAATGAATAAGTGTTACGGCATTGAGATGAGGTATTTTCCTTTAACAGTGGGAGAAACTGAGGTATGGAGCAGTGATGTGACTTTGCCATGGTCATGCAGCAGGTGAGCGGTGGGTGTAGATAAATCCTAGAGTGCCCACCTCCCAGGCTTATGTTTTAATCGCAAGATGATTTCTTTCCTGTAAAGTGTCAGCATAGCATCCACAAGTGGTGCATTTACCTACATCAGACCTGTCTATCTTCTTGCAGCAAGCAAAAGCAAGCGCTCAGCAGCCACTTTTAGGGTTATTTTTATCCTTGTTGATCACATGCTTTTAATGTTAAGTGTTCTGTGGAGGAGGAAGTTTCTGCCATTGCAGAATTAGTAAGAATTTAGCATTTTCAGTCAAACTTCACAGGCATTTTTGCAAATTGCCGGCTCATTCTGGCACCCCAGAAGCAGCCAAGTAATATTAATGAAAGCATTCCTGTTCTAATTATAATCTTTCTGTGTGCACACCCACAAAATAGCCCTTAGGACTACAGGCCTCCTTTGTTTTGCTTGTATTTTATAGCCACGGTACAGAGCAGGTTGGTGAGGTGTCACTTACTGTACCTCTGTGTCTGTGCCGACAGACATGGGCTGTGGAGTGCCTACAGGATATATAGATGGCTTCCTTCCACAGCAGAGCATGCTGGACAGACAAACCCTCATTTCTTACAACACTGCTGTTTCCATGTGAAATGCAATTTGCCAAGTCTGCATTTCAGTTACCTCAAGGGGCACAATGTAGACAGAGCTTGTGAGTCACAGAAGGGGCTTGCCTGTTACTGTGGTCTTTGAGCCTTGTGGCCTGATGGTACATTATTGGCCATGTTGCTGTGGAGTCCATTCTTCTTGAAGACCATGGGCTTGAAAAAAAAATAGCTGCCCATTGAGAGAGAGAGAGCTGCTGCAGGGCACATGAGGAGTAAGGATGTGAAGCCCTGTAATGTGTTCCTACCAGGAAGGATAAACTACTTAGTAGGCTTAGCTCATGGCACTATCTAGGTCAAATCATTTTCTTAGGATATGTTTATTTTTAATTTTATTTTAATCCATAGAGAAACCATCTACTTGTCAACGATCTGGTTTGATCTTCAGGCTTTGTCTCTACTGTCAGGGTGAATGAAATTAAACTGAATTCTCCTTTGGCACATACTGGTAGATTTCCTTGGTTTGTACATAAATGCAGGGTTTATTGTAAGGGAGAGATTCTTGGATATGGAAGAGCCATTTTTAAAAGCAGGAGCATGCAGTCAGTGAAAACAGACTAATTGTCAGAGATGTTTCATCACATGTAAATAGGGTGGGTGGGAAGAGCGGTGTCCATCTTTCGTGGATGGTGCAGAGGTGGATATTTTCAGGGAAGGACTGGAGGAGAATGCTGCACAGCTCCTTCTCCCCTGTGCTGCAAGGCAGGGTCTTGCCATGTAACTGGTGAAAGACAGCAAAGAATAGAAGAAAATGCCAGCACCCTAGGGATCAATGATAGAAGCAGCCCTTGGTTTATTTGACTGTGACTTAGAGGAGAGGATGAACAGGAAAGGAGGACGTTGTGCTGACGACACAAACTGTTTTACCTTAATCGAGGCTAAGGGCCTGACAGAGCTAAGTGACTGGGCAACATGACAGCAAACTAATACAAGCGGATTGTGCCAGAACCCTGGGAAGAACTATGTACATTTTACATTCTTTGCACATGCTAGGTTCTGAAATGGTGGTAACTTCTCAAGGAAAGAATGAGCTGCTGTTGCTGAGCTAGTGCAGTCATTTTCTCAGTGCCTAGTCATGGCCAAAAAAATGCAAGTCTCTCCCCCAGCTGGCTGCTTTTGTGAAAGCAGATTTGGCACGTCACTCGTGGAAAAGTTGATGTTTGAAACGAAGGACAAGCCCCAACTCTACCTTTTGTGTTTGATGCAGACTCTTTTGTTTAACAAGTACTCCACGTCTGCCCAACATATTTCACACTTGTTGGGATGGGATATGCAAGACCTTAAATTGCACTGAGTGACCTCTTTATTTCACACACTTGTGGAGTTGAGGAATCCACTCTAATAAAAATTGAACTGTTTAATGAAAAGGAAACATTGAATAAACGATGGTTGCAGGCTACAGTATGACCTCCTCTGGAATCCTGTCCAGGTTTGCCCCCTCTAAACAGACACCAGAAATGGAAAAAGTGCAGGTGAAGGTGTTACGTGAACAGGAACAGTAGGAGGGAAGGTCCCCTTATGGAGAGAGTAAAAGATGGAGGGAGAGTGAAGACAGAGGTGTATGCCCTGAGTAGCAGAGGACCCTGTTACCCAGATCAATCATCTGTGTACCTTTTGCTATAATGCAAGGACCAAGGAACAATGAAATAGAGGCAACAAACTGAAAACTGATCTAAGAAAATAATTTCTTATGTAATGTATAAACAGCCTGTGGAGCTAGTCTCCATAGCATGTAATTAACAGCTTGTGGTCCATGAAAGGGTAATACAGTAAAAACAGGAATGGCATATCTGGTTATACACACACTAAGATACCATGAGGCTTGTCAACCCTAATGTCTCAGGGCAGAATGTCATGGCAGGATTCAAGAAAGTATTCAAAAATTAAATTAACTTGGAGATAGCTTATGCCTTTCTCTGATAGTTCCCAGCCTCAAGCAGGACCCTTGTTGGTCAGTTCCAGAATGGCAGGTCCTGTCTTCATAGGAAAGTGGTTTTCAAACAGTGGGTCGGGACCCAGTACTGGGTCTCAGACCCTCAGGTACTGAATCGCGGTGCCCCCTTCTGCCTCCACCAAAACACTGTAATGCATTGCTGAAAGATGTAAGTGTTGGGTCTTGGACATAAATTTTTTTTTTTCCAATTGGGTCACAAGAGGAAAAATTTGAAAACCACTGTCCTAGGATACAGGACAGTGGCTACAATGAAATGAGGCAATGTTTGTTTCTCCTTTGAGTGGTTGCTCGCATGCACTCCAGTTGGGTGTGTGCGCACCTTGTGCACAGCCGCTGGAAGGGTTTTCCCTAGCTACTCCTCCCCTCCGCCCTCCCGGGTTGGTGATAGAGCCCCCTAGAGTCCCGCCTTTACAGTTTCCTTTATAAGGGGGCCGCTGACTGTTACCCCTTCAGTTCCTTCTTCCCGCTGTGACAGTTGGTCAGAAGGTCCTTCTGTTAGCCTAGTAGAGTGTTCCCCTAGCTAGCCTACCCCATTGCTTTAGTTTTTCCTTCCCTTCACTTCTCCTCTAGTCAATTTCATCTACAGCTTATGGGCTGACTCATTCTCTGACCCCGCCGCGTGCGGGGGGTATGCTAGGGTCCCCTGGTTTTAAAGCTTGTGAACAGTGCCACAAACGTATGCCCAGGAGCGACCCACACAGTGTATCCCTGGGATGCCTGGGTGAAGAACACTTATCGCTTAAGTGTAAAATTTGCAGAGCCTTCCATCCTCGAACTAGGAAGGACAGAGCGAGGAGGATCAAATTATTGCTAATGGAGGCTGCTCTGAAGCCCTCCTCTGACACACTGCAGCGAAGCCTGGCAACACTGCCCGCCTTGTCCTGCTCTGATAAGAGCTCGGACAAGCCTGGTACCAAACCGGTGATGGAGGTGGTCAAGCCCAAAACCTCAGGCAAGAGGCAGGGGAACCAGCACCGTTTGCAGTCCCCGGTGCCTCATAAATGCCGCGGTGCGGAGTGCGGCAGGTCTCCAGAGCCAGAAAAAACAGCAGTGGCAAAGCCGCGTGGTGCTCCGCCTAGCCCCGAGTGGCTCAGCCACGTGGCTCTCAGTAGCCTGGAGAAGATTAAGCTCCTTGTTGGTGCGGGCAGGAGAGTATGACCCAACACAGGAGTCGGTAAGCCTGGCACCGAGCTTTGGCGGCAAGGCGGAGGAGGAGGAGGAAATGTTTAGTTCCCCCCCCCCCCCCACTACTCCAGACACTTATGAAGCGGCAAGGGACTTGATAGAGGCGGTCACACGGACACTACACCAGCTTATGGACCTGGGGACCCCCTGGTGTGGGATACGGCTTGGGATCAACTGGGTTCATTATCTAGACTTATCTCACACATGGACTCGGAACCCGAAAGTGAAGACATGGAGCTGTGGGGTAGTGTAATGTCTGAATCTGACCAGGGCAATCAACCCTTCTCTTAGGCCTCCCCCCCTCCGCCTCGTGATGAGGAACTAGTGGCCCCACCTGCTGTACCCCCAGTGGAGGATAACAGAGCTTATCAAGATCTGCTCCGCAGGGTAGTTCAAAGCCTGGGTTTAGAAGTGGCCAAGGTCGTGGGAGACTCCAACGACCCAGTGGTAGATATTTTATCGTCACCAGGCACATTGAGGGTGGCCTTACCCCTGATAAAAACTATCGACAAGTCCATGAAGATCATTTGGGGCTCACCGGCCTCAGTAGCTGCTACACCTAAGAGGGTGGAAAGAAAGTACTTCGTCCCACCCAAAGGGTTTGAGTTCCTATACACCCATCCTTCTCCGGGATCGTTGGTGTTGGCAGCCACCAATGAGAGAGAACGACAGGGGGCACTAACCTAAGCCCCTAAGTCCAGAGACGCAAAACGGCTGGACCTGTATGGCCGGAAGATATACTCGTCTGGAGGCCTGCAGATATGTATCGCCAACCACCAGGCCATCTTGAGTCGGTACACCTTTAACGCCTGGAGCTCCCTGGGAAAGTTCATAGGAGCCCTCGACCATAAACTTAACAAGGAACTGACAGCAATAATCGAGGAGGGCAAGGCAGTAGCAAGAGCCACCCTTCAGGCCGCCTTGGATGCAGCCGATGCGGCTGCTAGGGCAATGGCATGCGGCATCTCTATGTGACGCAGTTCGTGGCTCCAGGCTTCTGGCCTCCCCACGAAGTCCAACAGGTGGTACAAGACCTACCGTTCGAAGGGGCTTCTCTTTTCTTGGAGCAAACCGACTCTAGACTCCACAGTTTGAAGGACTCCAGAGCCACTTTGTGATCCCTTGGCTCTCACCCTCAGAACACGCAGAGATGATATTTCAGACCTCAGCCCCTGTCGCGTCTGTCTTATAACCAGAGGCAGGACTCAGGGAGAAGGAGACCAAGGTTTACCCAGCACCAAAACTTTGGGAAAAGGCAGTCATACCCCCTGGGCAGATCAGGGGGTTCATCGAAGCAGGCTCAGGGTCCTCAACAAAGTTTTTAAGGCAACGCATGAGGACAGAGTACCAATACCCCTATTTCAAAACCGTTTATCCCGCTTTTATCATGCATGGACTTGGATAACTTCCGATAAATGGGTGCTATGCACGATAAGACAGGGATACTCAATCCAGTTTATCTCAATGCCCCACCCCCACCCCAGTCCCTCTTCAGGGACGCCTCTCATGAACAAGCCCTGATGTTGGAGATCTGACATCTCCAGGAACTGGGGGCGGTGGAAAAGGTCCCTGGACCCAAGAGGGGTCGTGGGTTTTACTCAAATTATTTCCTGAACCCGAAGTCAAAGGGTGGTCTAAGACCGATAATAGATTAGTTTCTTAGTTAAAGGTTTCTGAGGTCTAGTAAGTTTCACATGGTAACTCTGACTTCCCATCCTGAATCAGGGAGACTGAAATATGAAAATACGCATCCTGTAAATCGAGGGCAGCGAACCAATCATTCTGTATCATAGAAGATTTTTGAGATTTAGAGTGGGAAATAACCACTTCCGATTCACAGTACTTCCCTTTGGCCTTTCCACAGTGCCAAGAGTCTTTGCAAAGTGCATGGCAGTAGTGGCGGCATTCCTCAGAAGAAACAGAGTGCATGTCTTCCCCTACCTAGACGACTGGTTGATGAGAGGATCGTCCAGTGACCAGGTGAACTCCTATCTGGAGTTGATAACCAGCCTCCTCAATGACCTTGGCCTCCTGGTGAACAAGGAAAAATCGATCTTAACTCCATCTCAAAGGATAGAGTTTATCAGCGCGATCATTGACTCCACTACGATGATGGCCTCCCTTCCCCCTCAATGCTTCAAGAATATAGCAGCACTGATCAGCGAGGTATCTCCCTTCCCAATGACAACAGGCCACACCTGTCTCCATTTGCTTGGTCATTTTGCGGCATGCACGGCAGTCGTCAAGCATGCCAGGCTCCTCTCGCAAACAATACAAATGTGTCTCTGAACTGTTTTTCAGCCCTCCAGACATGCCTTGAGCTGAGTGTTGACAATCCCCGCTCACGTCCTCGACTCTCTACATTGGTGGCTAGACCAGGGGATGGTTTGTGCTGGGGCCTCATTTGCAGCCGGTTGACCCTCAAAGATTCTCGTGACGGATGCGTCGGACGTCGGCTGGGGAGCTCACCTGGACGGGACGTCCACTCAGGGAAGATGGGAGGCCACGGACATGACACAACATATCAATGTGAGGGAGCTTAGAGTGGTCAGGTTGGCGTGCCTAGCGTTCAAACATCAACTTTGTGGAAAGCATGTAGTGCTAAGGACAGACAACATAGCCACAGTGTTCTACATAAACAGACAAGGAGGGGCGTGCTCCCCCTCACTGTGCAGGGAGGCAATAGCCTTCTGGGAGTTCTGCATCCCCAGGGGCATCCACCTGGAGGCTTCCTTTCTCCCAGATCTCAGAATCAGTTAGCGGACTCCCTCAGCAGGGTTATCAACGCTCACGAGTGGTCACTCAGAGTGTGGCGGATTCTATCTTCCGGCAGTGGGGCACTCCCCAAGTGGACCTCTTTGCCACCAAGGACAATGTCAAATGCCGAAGGTTTTGCTCCTTTCAGGGGATCAAGAAGGGTGCCATGACCGATGCTCTTCACCTTCCGTGGAGCAGAGCCCTAATGTATGCTTTTCCACCCTTTCCTCTACTCACCAAGGTTCTCGCGAAAGTGAAGGAGGATGCTGCAGCAATGATTCTAATCACCCCGGCATGGCCCCGCCAGATTTGGTTCTCAGCAGTACTAGACCTCTTGACAGCGCCTCCCATAACTCTTCCGCTTTGCGAGGACCTACTCACGCAGCAGCAGGGACACCTACGTCATCTGAACTTACAGTCCCTGCACCTAACGGCTTGGAAAATCCATGGCTAAGTTTGCAGGAGCTCAGCTGTTCTGCCCGGGTGAGGCAGATCCTGCTGGATAGCAGGAAGCAGTCCACCAGACGAACCTATCAGGCGAAATGGCGCCGTTTCTTGGAATGGTGCCACCGTTTACAGATCCCACCTTGGGAAGCGCAACTTCCCTATATTCTGGACTACCTGCTTCAGCTAAAGAGTGGGGGGTTAGCTGTCTCTTCTGTCAAGGTTCACTTGGCGGCCATCACGGCCTTCCACGATCCGGTCAGGAATTTTTCCCTCTTCTCACATCCAATGGTGAGAAGGTTGATGAAGGTCCTCTGTAGGAGTTTCCCTCAGACATCCAGGCCGCTCCCTCAGTGGGACCTGAACCTGAGAGCACTAACATGTCCTCCCTTTGAGCCAATGGCGACATGCTCGGACCTCTACTTGTCATGGAAGGTGGCCTTTCTTGTAGCAATTATGTCAGCCAGAAGGGTCTCGGAGCTACAAGCCCTTACAATGGAACCACTGTTCACAGTATTTTTTAAGGATAAGGTGCGTCTTTGTCCTCACCCGGCCTTCCTGCCAAAGGAGGTATCAGCCTTCCACTGCAATCAGGACATTTTCCTGCCGGTCTTCTACCCTAAACCCCACGCATTGGATAGAAAGCGTGTGCTCCACTCGCTAGATGTGAGAAGAGCCTTGGCCTTTTATTTAGAAAGAACAGGCTGATTCAGAAAGTCCACTTGCCTGTTCGTGTCTGTGGCCAACAGGAAGAAAAGGTCTCCTGTTTCGGCTCAGACTATTTCAAAATGGATCACCTCTTGCATTAGGACATGCTATGAGGTGGCTAAGAAGCCAGTGCCTTCATTGATAGCCCACTCAACAAGAGCTTATGCAATGTCCACGGCCTTTACGGCACACGTCCCCATACGAGAAATTTGCAGGGTGGCAACGTGGTCTTCCATACATACCTTTGCGGTCCACTATGCCATCACATTGCTTGCCAGGCAGGATGCAGCAGTGGGCGAGGCAGTGCTGAGATCTGTGCTTCTGCAAGATGCTGCCCCCACCACCAATAGTGGCTTGGGAATCACCCAACTGGAGTGCCTGTGAGCAACCACTCGAAGGAGAAAGACAGTTACTAACTGTTCCGTAACGGTCGTTCTCTGAGAAGTGTTGCTTGCATCCACTCTGGACCCACCCGCCTACCCCTTGGTCGGTACAATGGAAAGAAAGAACTGAAGGGGTAACGGTCGGCGGCCCCCTTATAAAGGAAACTCTAGACGCGGGACTCTAGGGGGCTCTATCGCCAACTGGGGGGGGGGGGGAGTAGCTAGGGAAAAACCTTCCGGCAGCTGCACACGCCCAACTGGAGTGGATGCGAGCAACACTTCTCGGAGAACGACCGTTACGGAACGGTTAGTAACTGTCTTTCTCCAGGTTCTAAACTTTGCAGTCCAAACCAAATGAAAGAAAATGCAGTTTGAGCAAATAAGGACTTTCTGTCAGGAGCATTTTTAACAATGGAACAAGGACGACCCAGTGTGGTCTGACTCTCATAAGAAATTCAGTAAATCTTACCTAGAACCACTTGAATTTTGTGTCCTATTTGATGCCATGCTAACTTTGCATGTAAAAAGGGTAATTTCAGTCAGACAAGTGACCCTGTAGTTGGTGTTCAAAAAGATGCTGGCTCACTCCTCAGGGCTGGTCTCGTCCTCTGGGCCAGGAGGAACTAGGGTCATGATGGAGGTGTCCACACCAGCCACTGACTAGTTTGTGTGAGGGGAGGGGTTGGTTTCAGGTGACCCTCTCACAAGTTAGCACCATTATTGGTGCATTCAAGGACTGCAGGGTTAAGGAACCTTCACTTCTAGGAGTTTGTCCTTCATCAAGCTTGAGGGATGTTGGGAAGTTGGTACAAAGGAAGCTTGTACCTTTCTAGTTTTGTGGGTTTTTTCTCCTATTCTGTGGATAAAACGGAAGACTCCAGTGCCTGGAGCTGTCAGATTCATGCTCTCTACTAAAAACCCAGATAGAACACTTACATCTTGTCTGAAAGAGTAAAAGTTTAGAAATCTCTCTTTGTCCTTTTGTCATATGTGCATAGGTGACGCAGACTGACAATTTATAACATACCCCTCACAGAAATATCTGGGAACAGAAACTCTGAACATACAAAACTCTCTAGTTTCTACTGCAACTTTAAAGAATTCCAACAAGGTATTTCTCAGCATCCACGCAACTTTATAACGTCTCTGTACACACTAGAAACAAGTGTGATTTTTACCAAATGTTATGGTAGCTCAGTGGCCAGTGGCCACACCAGCTTGTCAAAGTCCTGGTTGTTGGTTCACTCTGTGCCATCCGAGCTTGGAGCCTGCCTTCCCAGAAGTTGATTTGGGAACTGAAAAGAGGCTTGCATCTTCCTAGGAACTCTCAAATAGTCTGGTATGGTAAGAAATAATAGTGGCCCAGAGTGCCTGCGTGAATCTGCTTTGCTTGGTCTCTTTGATTCGTGTCTAGGCAGTTTGTTCCGTACAGAAGAGATAGTTGAATGGACAGTTGTGACATTTTACCACTCAAATCTCCTTCAGCTCCCCTTAGCCATTAAGCAGCGTCCTCAAAAGATGCCATGCTGGAGAACGTGTTCCTCACATGTGTTCAGAGTTTGTTCAGAGACGACTCCTTCTGGTCACCCTGGTCTCTGCTTTCCTCATTACTGCTGGGAAGAATGTTGCCCTGGATGGACACATTTAATAACGAGCAAGGCTTGATCTGCAGACTTCATCTATTTGCTAGTTGCCATGCAAGGTAGGAGTATATGAGTGTGATGGCTAAGCCCAGTAGGATGGTTAATAGATAAGACAGTCTTAATAACTGTTTTACTTCAGTGCTTAGTATGGGTGGAAGGTCAGAATCCAGCCTTGGTTTGTCATTTATAGTTGTGTATAAGGCGGTAGGAAGTGCTGGGCCTTTATCTCCTGTTTAGGACTGACAGTCTTAATTCTAACATTAACCCTTTTTGTACTAGATGCTTCCACTGCATGCCTTGGTAGTGCTGGGTATGCACCTGGAACATGAAACACACCGGGGTTAGCCAGGTCATAATGTTAATAATTGATAATGAAAACCTTTCAATTAGTCAGCAGTTTTCCATTTCCAAAATCCCCACTGCCCTCCAGTTCTGCAGTCTCATTTGCCTTGGGGTAGATTAAAAGGGATCGTGTTATGTAACATAGGTTATTCTGGGGTTGGCACCACCCTCGGAAATACTTTGGCCTACACAGCATTAGTCTAGTCTTCAACAGTCTCCTGTGTGTTTGAGTGGATCAAAATGCAGCTCTTAAGCTACACAGAGAGAAATCAGGAGTTGAGACAAAATCTGCACATTGCCTGGTTAGAGAGCACAGAACTTAAACATATGCATTTTTTTTGTTTAAATTTGGTCTTGTGAACTCTGTGCTGATCAGCAGGACAGGTGACCCATTCCTTTAACTGCTATAAATGCTTCATATTGATTTCCTGGGAACCCTCACTTATTCATAAACAGTCTTCTGACATTCAGTGGATGTGGGTGGGTGTTACACTGGGTAGGATAGCAAAGTTAAAAAAATAAGAGAAGCGTGTCAATTTCTAATTAATTCATCTCTCTCTTAACACAGCATGAGGGAGGAACATATGGTTGTGTTTGAACATGTCAGAGATGTACATGTTTGGTTCAGGTAGTGTGTGGCAACTTTTTAATTTAAAGGGGCATACTAAAGTAGAAATCCAATCAGAAAGAAAATATTTCTGAATTCTTCCAGCTTATTTGCTTTGTGCATAGTCTTTTTCACTCATTCCCCTGTACATATTAGCTAGCTACTGAGTTTCCCCTGTTGTTTTTCTGAGTGGCTTTCCACGGTAACAGGGGAGAGAGAATGAGACTTTTTCCTCTCTTTAAAGTGATGGTGAAATCACACAAATCAGCAAAGGGGCTTGGGCAGAGTCCCTGGAGAAACTTGTTGTACCTGGAATTTGGAAACTGACTGACAGAATCCTTCTAAAAATAAAAAAGACAACTAAACCCAAACAGATTTAGGGTAACATGGTGGGTTAAGCAAACAACCAAGGAGTCCTGAGGCACTTAGATTAACAAATTTATTTACTGCATGAGTTTTGTGGGAGAAAATCCTGCACAGCTACCCCTTTGGATGATGGCTTAAAGAACTAGCAATAGTTTGGCTCTTCTCACAAAAATCAGGGAGTAGTGAGTGAGAGTTAAGGATGGTAATCTGTTCAGGAAAGCCTAGACAGCTGCATGGTAAGGGAAGTGCACTGGCAAAGCTGTGCAGAGAAGGCTGTGTGGCAAAATTGTCTCTAGTGCCTGGGGTCTCAGAGCTTACATAAAAAGCTTGAACTGTGTGTGCTGTGCACATGCTGGGCCTGTTGGAGTGCTGGCCTAGAGCTTAGCTTAATGGCTGGCTTTTTGATAATTCTGCTTGAACTATACAAATATATTGCCATAGCTTTACAAACCGCTATGTGGGTCTTTCTCAGTTAATCCATTGGAAATCCATTTTGACTCCTGCTTCCTGCTCTAGATTCTTGCTTTAAGATTCTGCATCTCCTGTTTTATCTCTGTGGCCAACGAGGACTGGGTGCATTGCTGCAACACCCCTATTCTTTTCTGGCCTATGAAGTAAGCACTTGGAAACTGAGCCCAGGTTTCTTACACTGTCTCATAACTCTGTTTTGGAGTGTCTTAACAGCCCCCATAAAACTTTGTTCTTGGCAGTGTGTTAAACTGACATCTTCCCAGCTATTATATAAATGTTGTGTGGATCAGCAAACTAATTTATTTTAAAGGCTGCATCAGTTTTCATGCAAGTTTTAAACAAAGTGGCAGGGACAGCTGTACTAAAATGCAGTGCTAGGTATCAGCTGGCGGAGAGCTGGCACAGGGTGAGGTCTCAAAGCTATTCAGATTTTAAGGTTCTGAAATGAGATGTTGAGGTGAAGATCTAGGAGGTGTCTGCCCTTGTAGAACAGGGTAAATTCCAGACTTGCTGTGTTAGGATACTTGCAGGAGCTGTAGGAGACTCTGAGAGGTGTCCTAATGGTTCACCCCTCCCCTGCTGGCTACTACTGACCATCTTGTGGTGCTTCTGTCTAGCCAGCTGCACCAGTTAAGAAGGGTATTTCCTCAGTTTAAAATATTTTTTTGCCCTAGCTTTATCTTGTAAAGCACAATTGGGGAAAAAAATTGCTCCTTTGAGAAGTAAATACGATCAACTAGATGATGAATTGTTCACAGCTTTCCTGGGTAAACAGACCCTTCATTAAGGGCTTTATGTTTTTTGTTTCAAGACTACAACACAACTAAGCACTTTTTCAGTGCCCAGATTTCTGAAACAGAATCTGACCAGCACAAATTCAACATATAGTCTCTGGGCATCACGTGAGGATACGGCTGTGGGAATCATTCATCTGTATCTGCCAGATATTTGATAGGTTTTATCTGCTTTTTCTATAATGGTCCTTTATTGGTCTTCACTAATTTGGTTTAGATCATACATGTACCATGTTTTGTATAGTTAGTTTTAAATCACTGAAGTATGTTAACGTTTGGATTATTTATATGGACATAGGCAGAGTCCCTGTCCTCTCCCACCCCTTATTATGTGGGGTTTTTTGTTCTTCCACTGTGGATCTAGGACAGTTTGGAATTTATATTTTGGTTTGTGGGAGTTTATTTCCAGTATTTATTGTGGTGGAGTTGATGTGTCTTTCTGTTGCTATCTATTGAATTTGTTTTTAGACAAAAAGTAAAGAGAATCAGCTGAGATGTCTCAGCCAAACAAACCTAATTTTTACTTCCTAAATTGTCACTTTGAGATTATGCGCTCAGGCACCATCCCTCTCTGTGAGGGACCTGCAGCAGCTTGCATGCTGTTCTGCAGACCCAGTGGAGAGCGCACATCGCACTTGTGCTTTCCCAGAGTCCTACGAATATCCTCAGGGCAGGGCAGACACCAAACAGGATAGGTGTTAATTCAGGTATATGAAGAGGATATCAGGGTGTGCTGGGGTGTAATCAGAAAACTGCTCAAGAGAAGCTGTGTATCCAGAAAGGCACAGTACACGAGAGGAGTGAGTGTGAGGTAGCAAATCCCCTAATACTTGGCAGGGTCTAGTTTTCTCTGGTTACCTCTGGGATGTAACACACACCAATGAGAGCAGTGAAAGGTGATGTGGAAAAAGGCCTGGATTTAACGTTGGCTGGGCACTACTGGTCCTGCACGCACTGTTACCCATAAATAGTCACTGGCTGTGAGCAGCCATTGTGCCCTCATTCCTCCCCGCAGGAGTGGTTGCCAGTTGGGGGTGTGCAAATCTTATCTGGTCTGTTGGTTTCACAGGGTAGGTGGAGGAGGGGACGCAAATGAGTAAGCACTTAGCACAAGAGCGCACCTGAGGTGGTGATTGCAGGAGAATGACATGACATAAGCGGGAGGAGATGCAGGGAGACTGACAGGCTGTCATTACACTGGAAGGAGGGCATCCAGCATGCTATATACACGCTCCGCCTCTGGATGGGGATTGACACGCCGTCTGGTGATGGTGCTGAGTGCTGGGTCTGCTGTGGCAGAGGGGGAAGAGATGGTGACATTTTCAGAGCTCTTCATGTGTCCCGTTAGCACTTCTGGTGCCTGCTTTTAGATGCCTCCATATCAGTACATGGTGTGGTGGTGTAAGGCTGGTATGCTCCTTGGAGCACCACGGCATGAAATGCACGGTCGTAGAAGCAAGATGGCAGATTCAGTACTCATGGTTGGCCTCCATGTGCATTCATTATCTCCCCATCTTGTGCTGCTCTTTGGGGTGGGAACAGAGAATCCAAACATTAAAAAAACTGGTAAGAAACTGCCAAGCTGCCTGCAAAGCAACTCAAGCATAGGATTACCAGATGTTAGGCAAAAGGAGGACATGTTCTCCTTTTACCTTCACAACCTCTGCCCAGTGGGCATTTTAAAAAATATGGTTTTGTCTGGCTTTTTACTTACAGGGGTTAAAGTATGCTGGAACACCCCAGAACACCCTATTTTTAGGGGGAAGTGTTTCAGGGCCCCCCTAAAAATAGAAGGTTATTACAGTAATACTACATTTTCTCCATGTGTCCTCCAATGGCCTCCTTTTTGTACTTCCCTGTCCTTTTCATGCTGTGGCATCTGGTAACCCTATGGAAGCAGGAGGTGCTCAGCACTGACTCTCCTCCATCAGAGCCAGCAGTTGCAGGGATCTCCCACAGCCGGAGAGGTGTGTGCTTTGTGCCAGGGCTTTTAGCAGTTCTGAATGAGCATTCGAACACAGGTTTTCTCACCAGTGGTTTCTTTATACTCTTGGGCACTGACATGAATGCAGAAAACTATTGTTAGTGCTTGTTGTAAAAATGACTGCAGATTTCAGTGGGGGAAATATCTGTAGCATGAAACCTTTCCCCTCCCTTTCTGTCTCTCACTGCATCACAGAAAAGCAGGGTCCAGAGCGGAAGAGGATTAAAAAGGAGCCTGCCCCTAGGAAGCCTGGCTTGCTGTTTGGAATGGGGCTCTCGGGAATCAGGGCTGGTTACCCACTCTCCGAGCGCCAGCAAGTTGCCCTTCTTATGCAGATGACAGCGGAAGAATCTGCAAATAGCCCAGGTGAGAGGTGAAAGTGTGTTTGTGCTTGTCGAAGTTCATATTTAATGGGAGTTGGTTTGCCCCTGCTTGTTTGTAAACACCTGCCTCGGTCACAGAATAGGCCTGGCTGAGCGTGTGCATCAGTGATGTCTGTCTGGCACCGAGGGGATGGTCTGTTTTGTAGGCAGCATAATTCTTCTGCCTCAGGAGTATCACTAGACTACTGCATGAGGGTCTGGAAGTGAACTTAAGAGATGCAAATGCTTCACTCCTGCCAACTACTCTAACTTCACATACTAGCATTTTGTGCAAGCTACATCCCCCACTCAGGTTAGACAACTGCCCCTTTAAAGACGTCAGAACTAATTCAGTTCCTGGGATCATTAACATATGCCAGAGCTCCAAGTTTTCCACTAGTTTAATATGTTGATTGAGTAATAAAATGGTTTTGTGAGTAAAAGTGAGGGCAAGATTATCTTTGGGGTTCTTAAATGTTCCATCTTCTGTAAAAGAACTAGATTCTGCTCACACCAAGATACTGTCATTTTAGATCTAAAATGGTAAGTGCTGTTTAGTGAAATATTTATTCCACATTTTCTTTAGTAACTAACTGTTGCCAGTGTGGTCTTCTCTGGGTTTGTGTGTGTTACAGGCTATGTCTGTGCCTCCTCCTATGTCTTAAATACAGAACTTTGGTGTATCTAGGCACCTTATTTTTGTTGCTGTAATTTTTAACGTGAATCTAGTTCCATGTCACCTTCACTTGACAGTAAGGAAATTCCATAATAATCAGGGCTTCTCCTGAGAAGCACATGTACCTTCATCCTTCCAAGGAAGTTAGTTGCTCATACATACAGTGGGGAGACTGCTTTGACATCTCCCTTTGTAAAAGAGATGCTTCGCCCTTCCTGAAGTCATATGTCCAGACTATAGGTAACCTTACGACTTTATGGTAAAATCACTGATTCCCAAACCTGTGGCCCACAGTTCCCATTCTGCTGGCTGCTGCAGGCAGACTGATGAAGTTCGGCAAGGACGCTGCCTCCTCAGTGATCTCTATCTTTCTGGCTGCAGCAGGGAAACCATATGTGTTCTATATCAGATTTATTTATCGCATGAGCTTTTGTGGGAGAAAAATCCCACTTCATTAACTTAAGTTCCCCCATCTTCAAAGTGTCTGACGAAATGGGATTTTCTTCCACGAAAGCTCATGAGATAAATTGGTTAGTCTTTAAGTGCCACAGGATTCCTTGCTTGTTGTGCTGAACTAAACTAACATGGCTGCCCCTTAGGTCTACAGAACATGAATGTTAAGTTCCAATGTGCTCCACCTGGGTCCCTAGACAGTATCTCCTGTCTGCAGCCCCGAGGATGGGAGATCAGTGTTCCCCCTCCCTCTGGCTCCAGCAGGAACCCAACACCTATGGGCCTAGGCAGAGCACTTGGCTGTGTTCCCTGCTACAGCCAGGAGAGCGGAGCACTGATCTCCTATCTCCCTGGCTGCAGCAAGGAGCCTGCACCAGTCTTTTAAACCTGTGGCAACACACTCTGTGGGGTCCTGACACAGCAGTTCCCTCCTGGGGGGGAGGGGCAGAGTGCTGCCAGTGAAAACTGGTGGCTCTTGAAGGTTGTAGAAATGATATATGTGGCCCTTGAACCAAAGTGGTTAGGAACCACTGCTGTAGAGGGTTACTACACCCTTCTCAGGTCTACAGTTTTTCTGTATTATACATCTGCAGGTTTTCCTCCATTTCCACATCTGGTTTAGGATCTGTTACCTCCATGTGCCTTGCAGCCAATGCTTCAGTGCAATGCCTGGATTAAAAGTGTTGCAACAGCTCCCTCTGAGGGCTGAGGTTTCCCTTTGAACTGCAGTTCTTCACTACATTTCTCTTCTCCCTGCAGTAGATACAACACCAAAGCATCCCTCTCAGTCTACAGTGTGTCAGAAGGGAACTCCTAACTCTGCCTCCAAAACCAAAGATAAAGTCAATAAGAGAAATGAGCGTGGAGAGACTCGGCTGCATAGAGCTGCCATCCGAGGAGATGCCCGGCGCATCAAGGAGCTCATCATCGAGGGTGCAGATGTCAATGTTAAAGACTTTGCAGGTAGCAGGTCCAGCTGCAGTTCACTCATCTCTATCAATAGACCAGGAGCCAAACGTGCAGCCAACAGATTTGTATGTTGTGCCCTGCAGCCAACCTCACCTAATTTAGATACAGGAAAGGCCAGGCCACATTATACAAAGGGCCCAGTGAGTCCTAGAGATAGGATCCTGAATGAAAAGTGGTCAGGACCAGATTCTTCAAAGGAAGGGGCGTAGTGAAGTGTAATGGACCATTATAGCTTTCTCCTCCCCCAGGCAGTTATGCCTTGAGGCCTGAACTGCAAGCTGAGCCCTGGTGGTCTAGAGAGTCTCAGCACATGGTACTTTATTTTGCTCTGAGCAGCCTCCATCCAGCTGAAGATGGAGCACTGTAGACTGGGATTTGGAGTCCATGAATGTCTTAGATCCCCAGGAAAAATGAGGGTAGGTTCCGTTATTTGCTTCATTTTATGATTTTTAGATGCGACCCAGCGAAGCCCTCAGATAGGTGAAGTTTTGGGTTTCCTTGCGATTGTAAGTAGAGATGATAGCAACACTTATTATAACTTTAACTATAAGCGACTGAAAACAGGGTCTTACAACAAAGCCCTGGGCAAGTTTGTCAGTTTTTAGCCATTTGGACTGAAGTTTTCCATGATAGGTGTTTGCCTTTAGCTGGTTTTTGGTTTTGTTTTGTTTCTTATAAATTCAGCTGTTTCTCAGAATGAGATTAAGGGAAACTCTTGCATATGCTAACAAATTTCTTGCTAACCTTGTGTCAAAGTGCCCAAGTTTGACCGTGTCAGAATGCTGAACAAAAAAATCTGTGTGTACATGCTCAACAGAGACCAGTTGGTTCGCCCACGAAATTCTGTGACAATTCCATCTGTATTGAGCATGCTCCATCCCAAATCTGCAGAGGCTGTGTGGGATTTTCCTCCAGTTTCCCCTTCTGCTAAACCAGAACTAATAACAAGGAGCCTCTCTCTCGCTTGGGCTCTGTGTTCTTTCTGTTGGTGCCCAGGAAGTATGGAGGAGGATCCCGCCTGACTTGGATGCAGATGGGACAAGAGCCAGACAAGGATGGTATATTATTTAGGATAAGAACCCTAGAAATTGCTGGGCAAGGAGAGACTGAGAGCTAGAGTGAGGGAAAATGGGGACAGGGAAGGAAACTGAGATCAAGTTAATTGCTCCAGGAGGAAGGGGAGGAGATAGTGAGCCAGTTGGTGGGGAAGTGGAAATGGGACTCAGCAAGGCAGCGGGGAAGATGGAAGGTCAGATGTAGAGATGAGGGGGGTTGAGACTGGGAGTGGCTTGATGAGGGAGTTAGTCTGGTGAGGAGCCAGACTGGAAGGGAGATCCGGACAGATGACCAAGGATGGTGGGACAAGGAGCTGGGCGTAAGGAGCCTAGGATAAAGAATCCAGAGAGGAGACTACAACTGGGAATTTGGAGAGGTGGTGACTGGACTGAGATAAGAAGCCATGAATTGTGGGAGAAAGGCAGGAGCAGGAGAAATAGGACAGTGGCAGAAGGTGACAGACTTCTAGTGGTCATGGATTTTTCTTCTCCCCCTGCTTCTCCTTGAGAAATCACTCCCTCTAGAAACTGGAAATGCATTCCAAAAGTCCTGAGTCCCACTATTTGTTTGCTGTTAACAGGTTTCATGGATATTTGTTGGCAAAATGTGCTTCATCCCCATCTAGTGATTGATGCATGTAGGGGTGACAGCCTACTACTGCTGTCATTACTCGAGTGGCAGAGGCCTATGTATGAATCTAAAGTGTCCAACCCTGATGATGGTCTATGTGGTTATCAGTGTGATTCCATATTTCAGAAGAGGAAGCAGTTTTCCTAGGATTTTACAAAAGTGAGCTGTAATCACAAACTAACATCATTAAAAACTTCTAAGGTTGCAGAATCAAGCACCCAAAAGCTAGGGAATGCCAGAATTAAGGTTACCTGTTCCTCCTTAATTTGGCCTCTTTGTGCACATGCATTCTGGTCCAGTCTCTAATGACTTTAATTAGCACTTTACAATGATCAAGTAATTGTGTATTTTTTCCTTAGGATCCCTGCCTCACTCAGTGCACCAGATGGGCTATGCTGTGAGACTGACCTCAGGGCTGTGTGTTGAGGGAGGCTGTTTGTGGTAGGACCCCTGCCTCATTTGTTGCAGAAGCTGTGCAATGAATGAGGCTGGGGATTGCAGGATAGAAGGGATGATCTCCTGGGAGTTGAATGCCACCTCGAAGAATTGGGTTCCGTCCCTGCCTCTCTCTGAATACGTATGTGATGCTGGGCTGGTTGTTTAAACCAGACTTTTCATAGGCTCCTGCTAATTTTGTGCACCCCTCACTGTCTTGGTGCCCAGTTTAACACTGTGGGGCTGCTCTGTGGGCACATTCATAGCTGTGAGGGAATCCTTGTGCTCCATACTCTGAAACATCAGGTTCTAAGCACCTCAAATTGGCCACCCAAATTACTGCCCTCTGGCCTTTAATGTGTGTCCACCTCCATTCCCTGTCTGTAAACTGTGGATAATAGTGTCCCTTCAGCTTACAGGTGGTTGTGAAAATTAATTCATTAATATTTGAGACCCCTCAGAGGTTTCCACAAGCACCATAGAAAGTCCACCCAAAAATGAAACGTTCTGCATTCTTGAATGATGTGCAGTGAAAAAGAACACAGACTGAAGAGAGCAGAGAAGAAAACACTGAATAATTGCTCATTCAGTGGGTGCTCTCCATCCTGTGCATTGAGTGAGAGGGGGATCCTGACATGATCATGTCATTTAAGGCTCTCACAATTCATAATCACAGGAGGGCTGAATTAAGGTTACATGGACAAGCTTCTGGCATTTCCTAGCTTTGAGAGCTTGGCTTTGTGGCCATAACGTTCTTTTGAAGTGTGTTTTTTTGGATGTAGTAAGAGATACAGAACTCAAAGTAAGTGCATGTTAACACCAGTGTTCTGTTGCCATGTGTGTCTTGGTTCCAAGTAATACTCAGTCACAGAGTCCGCTTTTTAATAGGACAGCTGGTGGGTTCTGGAAGGCTCACGCTACACTCTTGGCAAGGTGTAACCTACCTGCCGAGAGACTTCAAAACAAATTCGGCTTAGAAATCAGTCTGCCTTCATATGATGGACATGTTTTCTTCTTTTCCTCATTCTTTAGAGGTTTGTTTGAGAACAGGAACTTTTGTTTCTGCAGAGTTCATCGGCTCCCACATTTAGTCCCTTCCAGAGGTCATGGTTCTGTCTGGGATGTTACACTTGCTTGCTTTGGAAATGTTGCAGACAGTCTGTTCAGCTAGGGGATTCAGTGTGTGAACAAATGAATTCTAAACACCAATTCTGACTGAGTGACAGCGTTTTAACTGTCAGAGATGCAGAGAAGAAATCTAATGAGACCTGAGCTCCATGAGAGTTCAGCCACCTTTAATTTCATTCTCTAAACTTTCTCTGCTTTTGGACTTCCCTGAGCAAAGTGAATGACATTTGACTGTATCACACTGTAGTTGCCAAACAGAAAAGCAAGTACGGGGTGTAGGGCTGGCAAAAAAAAGTTGCGTTGCAAAGCAGATCTGCTGGTGTCTTGAGCAGACAGCCTTGGCCATGTGGGTCCTGCTGTGCCATATGCTAGCTAGGTAGAGGGGCTCTGTGTTGGCAGTCAGAGCCACAGGCAAACTGTTGTGCTTGTGGCCAGTAGCAGCCCCATTTAGGTTAATGGAGACACTGGCATAATTTTCTACTGTAGAAATTAGTTGCCAATGTCAAAAGTGTTTGTGTGCTTGCAGGCTGGACGGCATTGCACGAAGCATGTAACCGGGGTTACTATGACGTTGCAAAGCAGTTGCTTGCTGCCGGCGCCGAGGTCAACACAAAGGGGTTGGATGACGACACCCCGCTGCATGATGCCGCTAACAATGGGCACTTCAAGGTTGGTTCTTGCTGGATTTAGTAGTTGTTTTCAGTGATGTGTCAGAAATAAATGAGTTTGGTTTTCCTACCCCGCAAAAGAGATCTGCATAGGCAACTGCTAATTAATTTCTGTCCCTAGTCACTGACAGGCATGTTGCATCTTTCCAGGTGAGAAGGCTTTTCCTACGCTTGTGCTGTTAAATGTGCTAGTTTTTCCCTTTTGTGTCAGAGGGGTCTGAATTTGAGCAGGGAGCATGCTACCAGGTTTGCATTCCCACCCCCTGGCAAAATTTTTCCTGGCATTTTAATCCCTGTGTCAGTGTCACTGGGTGACAGAGAGCAGGGCTACTAGCTGGCTCCAGCCTCCTTTCTGCTTGGCTGTCTGAACTGTCCCATGGAGTTGAGGGGGACTGAACCAGCTTCCTTTGAAACTGAGCCCTAATGAAACTTGAAATGTTTTCCTCATTTTTAGGTGGTAAAATTGTTGTTACATTATGGAGGGAACCCTCATCAAAGCAACAGGAAGGGAGAGACGCCTTTAAAAGTTGCTAATTCCCCTACCATGGTGAATCTGCTCCTGGGAAAGACTACCTATCCCTCTAGTGAAGAGAGCTCCACAGGTGAGATCCTGATCTCTGCATGCCTATGGGTTTTGGGATAAAGTCTGTCCCCATAGCAGCTACCTGCCAACACAGCTGCATTAACTTGTGTGTGTTTAAACTGTCTCCCATCTGCGTGCTACTGCAATGATCAAGAGTCAGGTCACAGCCATGTTGTTCAGATGCTTCCAAAAAACTACCCTTTGCTCTGAGAGCACCACTGGTCATCCTGGGAAGTGCAGTTGTAGAAGGTTACAGCTGAGTCAGTCCTAGATGTTTCCACCTACCACAACAGGGGACATAGGAGGAGAGAACAGGCCTCAGGTAGCTGGGTTCCCTATTGTTCAGGATTCAGAGACTGTCACCAGCATTTTGACATCCACCTGGGTGGAAGTTCTCATAGCTGTCCTGTGTGTTCATTACAGCTATGCTTTGGGAAAGCAAGGTGCTCTATTCTGCACTTGCTGAAACTTCCAGACAGCGTTACGCTAAACGACTATCTCCTCCAAGCTACACCGCAGCGATTTAAAGTTCTGGACAGTAGCTGCAAAGCCTTCAGTGAATGGGCAGTTCTGTAATAAAGGGTAGTTTGAGAGAGGCACTGCAGGCCACTGCTCCTCCCAGAGAACCCTGGCCTGTGGCCTGTGTGTTTGTGAGAACTGTGGCAAAAGTGTTCACTCCACATACTCCCAAAGTGGTATTTTCAGTGGCATCCTATGCAGTTCTGAAACTACTTGGGTATTCTTTAAAATTCCTTTGCAAACTCACCCTGTAGGCTCAGCGAAGGTGACCGCTGTGCTTAGAGTATGGGTGGGGACTGCTAGCTTGGAATTTCAGGGATGCTTTAAAAAATGCATCTTTCTCTTTGAAAACAACCTGCAAGGCTAATGCTTTGTGCCCTTTTTTCTTCCACAGAGAGCTCGGAGGAGGAGGAGGAGGAAGAGGACGCCCCTTCGTTTGCGCCTTCCAGCTCCGTTGATGGCAATAACACAGACTCTGAGTTTGAAAAAGGCTTGAAACATAAAACCAAGAACCAAGAGCCCCCCAAAACAATCACACCGGTAAAGGACGAATATGAGTTTGATGAAGATGATGAGCAGGACAGAGTCCCGCCTGTCGATGACAAACACTTGCTGAAAAAGGATTACAGGAAAGAGACTAAAGCAAACAGTTTCATTTCCATACCCAAAATGGAAGTAAAAACCTATACGAAAAATAACACAATTACACCAAAGAAAGCCGCCCATCGCATCCTGTCAGACACATCGGATGAAGAGGACACCAGTGTAGCTGTGGGGACTGGTGAAAAGCTGAGATTGTCGACTCACTCAGTACTGCCCAGCAGCAAGGCGCGGGAGCCCTCCAACACCAAGCAACAGAAGGAGAAAAATAAAGTGAAAAAGAAGCGGAAAAAGGAGACAAAGAGCAAAGAGGTTCGGTTTGGTAAAAAAAATGACAAATTTTGTTCCTCTGAATCAGAGAGTGAAAATTTGGAGAGCGAGGAGGATGATAGAGACTCTGTTCAGAGCTCTAGCTGTGTAAAAGACTCTAGGCTAGTGCTAAAGGAATCCTCCTTGTTCAACTCTCTGTCCGCCTCTTCCACCTCTTCTCATGGAAGCTTAACATCCCAGAAACATAACCCTAATCTCACAGACCAGCACTCCAAGCACTGGAGGACAGACAATTGGAAAACCATCTCTTCTCCGGCATGGTCAGATGTCAGTTCCTTATCGGACTCCACAAGGACGAGACTGACCAGTGAGTCCGACTACACGTCCGAGGGTTCGAGCTTAGAATCGTTAAAGCCAGTGAGAAAAAAGCAGGAGCACAAGAAGAAAAATAACTCACATAATACGGTCTCTGAGAAGAAGAATTCATTCCACGCCACTGCGGAGGGAGCAATTCCAAAGCTGGATAAGGAGGGGAAGGTCATTAAAAAACACAAAACGAAACATAAACATAAAAACAAAGAGAAGGGACAATGCCCCATCAGCCAAGACATTAAAATAATCAAAACCTTCTCTTTTGAATATGAGGACTCTAAGCAAAAGCCTGAGAAGGGTTTGATAGTAGAGACTGAAAGTCCAAGTGAAAATAAATTGAAAGTGTTAAAACATGAGAGAGAACACTTCAAGAAGGAAGAAAAGCTCTTGAAAAGTAAATCAGAGGAGAAGGAGTGGCTGTTTAAAGATGAGACTGGAAAAGCCTCGAAAGAGGAGAAATCATTAAAAAAAGTCAAAGAGGGAAGTAAAGACATCAGCAAATCTTTCAGAGAGGAGAAGTTGAATAAATCCGAAAAAGAGAAGCCCATAAAGGAGAAGTCTCCCAAGGAGGAGAAACCTAGAATACACAAGGAAGAGAGAAAGAAAAAGTCAAAGGACAAGCAGTCAAAGTCTGAAAAAAAGAATGACCTGAAAGAGGAGAAAATTACTAAATTGGAGAAAGAAAAAACCTTCAAAGAGGAAAAAGAAAAATGTAAAAAAGAGAAAGTTTATAGAGAAGATCCTGGATTTGATGAGTTTAGTAACAAAAGCCAGTTGCCAGAAAGTGAGGACACAAAGTTCAGCCTTTCTGATGATCAGCAAGAGAGATGGTTTTCTGATTTGTCATCTGATTCGTCCTTTGATTTCAAAGGTGAGGATGACTGGGACTCTCCAGTAACAGACTTCAGGGAGATTAAAAATGACCCCATGGCAAAACTAATCATAGAACCAGTGAAGGAGGACATTAAAGACAAGAAAAGGGAAAATAAAACAAAGGAGAAGAAGGAATACAATGAAAAACGGAATGAAAAGGACACATTTGTAAAGAAGAAAGAGAGAGAAAGCATTGACAAAAACCCTGAGAAGAAAAAAGACCAAACTGAAAAGCATAAAGTCACTCCTAGCTATCTCCCAGAAAAGGACAAGAAGAGGAAAGATTCTGCAGAAAGCATCAAAGAGAGGAAGGAAAAAGATCCTGGTGAAATCAACAAAGAGAGAAAAGATTCCTCTGATAGCTGTAAAGACCGAAAGGACATCAAAATTAAACAAGAGGAGCCATATCGAGATGAGTTTCGAGAATATGGTTGTGAAACATTCTTCAAGGAGAAATCTGACGCTGAATTCAGTGGAAAAAATACAGAGAGTTGGGAAAGGCACCATACAGGGAAGGATAAGGAAAAGAAAGATGCTCCTGATAAGGACAAGAAAGAAAAACTGAAACCAGAAAAATACAAGGAGAAATCTAAAGAAGCAGACAAAGAGAAAAATGAAAAAGCTGTTGCAGAGAAGAACCAGAAAGACAAAGAACTGGATAAAAGTTTTAAAGAGAAAAGAGATACCAAGGAGAAATACAAGGATCTGCATAACAAAGAAAGAAAGACTTCTTTTGACTATAACAAAGAGAAGAAAGAGAAAAACTTCTCTGGTGATAGAGAGGACTTCTCTGAGAAAAGAGAGGAGAAAAAAGGAAAAGAGAAAAGCTGGTACAGCATTGCAGATATCTTCACAGATGAAAGTGAAGATGAGAAGGATGATTACAGTGTAAGCGGATTCAAAATCAGTGAGGCCATTGGGAGTGAATTACATCGAATGGACAGTGTACAAGAAAAAGATGATAGCATGGTTACTGAAAAGGAACTTTATCTTGCCGACAGGCACAGAAAGTACTCTTCTGACAGGCAACACTCTGGAGAGAAACAGAAAGACAAAGACTCTAAGGAGAAGAAAAAGGATAAAGGATTAGCAGAAGGTGGGAAGGAGAAAAAAGAGAAGAGTTTCTTTGAAAAACACAAAGAGAAGAAGGATAAGGAGTCTGTTGAGAAGTATAAGGACAGGAAAGACAGAACCTCTGTAGACTCCAGCCAGGAAAAGAAAAACAAACAAAAGCTCCCTGAGAAGGTCGAAAAGAAGCATGCTGCTGAAGAGAAAGGAAAAAATAAGCATAAGGAAAAGATGGATAAAGATCATTCTAAAGAAAAGAAGTCTTCAAAAGGAGGAGAGACTGAAAAGAGCCTGTTGGAAAAATTGGAGGAGGAGGCCCTTAATGAATATAGAGATGACTCCAATGATAAAATAAGTGAGATTTCTTCCGATAGTTTCACGGACAGAGGGCAAGATCCAGGACTAACCAACCTCTTTGAGTCTTCTAATCTTTCTCTTACGGATGCTTCTGAGGAAAAGTATAAAGAATCTCTTCCTTTGCCCTGCTTGCAAGACAAATTCAAGGAGAAAGAGAGGCACAGGCATTCCTCATCTTCATCAAAGAAAAGTCATGAGAAAGAGAAAACAAAGAAGGAAAAATCAGAGAAAAAAGAGAAAATGGATGAATTTAAGGACTCCGGCAACAGAAAAGATTCCACTCAGTATGAGAGAGAACTCTCTGTGGATGGAGAGACTTTTGGCATTTCCTACAGCATGAAAGCAGAGGTCGAGGAAGAGCTGGACAAAAACGCTGACTACTTGTTTTCTGAAAAGAAAGATAAAAATGATTCTGAAAGAGAACTCTCAAAGAAGGCAGAAAAGGAAAAGACTTACAGTTCCAGTGCCATCAGCACAGTCAAAGAAAAGAAGAAGAGAGAAAAACACAAGGAAAAATGGAAAGATGAAAAGGAAAAGCATAGAGACAAACATACAGATGGATTCTTCAAACATCACAAAGATGAGACGAAGTCTATGGTTAAAGACAAGGATAGCCCTCAAGTTGTCACGTTCAAAGATAAGTCAAAAGAAGAGAACCTCAGATTTAGTGAAACCAAACTCAAGGAGAAACTCAAGGAAAATCAAGAGAAAGACAAAACAGAGTCTCTTAAGATAAGTAATGGAAATGATAAAATAACATTGTCCAAAGATGGTAGCAAGAAAGACAACAGGCCTAGAGAGAAACTTCTGGGGGATGGTGATCTAATGATGACCAGCTTCGAGAGGATGCTAAGCCAAAAAGATCTAGAAATTGAGGAGCGCCATAAAAGGCATAAAGAAAGAATGAAGCAAATGGAGAAGATGAGGCACAGATCAGGAGACCCCAAATTAAAAGATAAAATTAAAACCTCTGAAGAGATGCGTAAAAGGAGTCTGGATTTGACCACAAAGAAACCACTAGCACTTGACACACAGCTAAAGGACAAAAAGCTCAAAGAATTAGGTCCATTGACTCCCATACTGTCACCAGACAATAAGGCTCAGCCTGCTGTGGGGACAGATTCAAAAGATTGGATAACTGGCCCTCAGCTGAAAGAAATTTTACCTGCTTCTCCCAGGCCAGATCAGAACAGGCCAACAGGTGTTCCAGCTCCAGCTTCTGTAGTTTCTTGTCCAAGCTATGAAGAAGTGATGCAGACCCCAAGAACTCCTTCATGCAGCAATGAAGATTACACCGATTTGATGTTTGACTGTGCTGATGCTCAGCATTCTCTGCCCATATCCACAATGTCCATAAATGCATGTTCTCCATCCTTCTTTGACAGATACGCGAATTCTTCAAGTGGCCTCCCCGACAATCCAAGTCAGACTCCAACGAGGACCATAACCTCCACAAACCTTTATCGGTCAATTTCTGTTGATATAAGGAGGGTCCCTGAAGAAGAGTTCAGTACTGGAGACAAGTTTTTCAGGCAGCAAAGTGTCCCAGCAACATCAAATTATGATTCTCCAGTGCAGCATTTGATGGAGGAAAAAGTCCCTCTTCCTTCTGTTCCTGCAGAAAAGTTTCAGTGTATGTCTCCAGGGTATTATTCACCTGACTATGGCGTTCCATCACCCAAAGTAGAAGCTTTGCACTGTGCACCAGGAGCTGTTGCCAATGTTGTCCAATCACCCGAAAGTGTCTTTTCTGGTTTACAGGCAAAATCCTCCCCCTCTCATAGAGATGAGCTGCTCGCACCTTCTGTAGAAAGTGCTCTTCCCCCTGATCTTGGCATGCCTTTGGATACCACAGAAGAACAGCAAGCCACCGCTTCCATTTTGCCACCCGAATCTACCTTTTTACCACCAATTGAAGAGAATCACTTTAGATCAGGTATTTCAGAGCAGAACAATATAGACTGGGACACCCCTCCTGCCAGAAACTGTGATCCCCCTGTGCCTCCCAGCTTGATCAGTAATCCCTCTGAGCTCCCTCTCAGCTGGTCAGTGGGATCAGAACTCCTAATGAAATCACCCCAGAGGTTTCCTGAATCCCCTAAGCCGTTCTGTCCCCTGGACCCCATACATCCTGCACCAGTGCCCTTTATGTCTACAGATCCTCAGTACCCAGTTTCTCCAATTTCATACCCACTGTCAGTTTCTGAACCAGGGCTTGATGAAGTAAAGGAAGTTGCTGAAGAAGCAGTTCCAGGAGAAGTGGCTGTTGCAGAAGAGCAAGCACCTTACATGTCTCCTACTAGGTTAGACACTTTTTTCAGTAACTGCAAGCCTCTTCCATCCGAAACACCTGAGATGCCTTCAGAACCACCTGGTATGCCAACAGAAGCTCAAGGAGAGGCTGTTAACACCCTGGGAAACAATTACTTGGAAGGCAGTAAAGCTGCACCTGTAAATCCAGAAGAGCCGGTAACATGGCCTGATCCGTTCACAAACTCAGAAGATGACTTGGACCTTGGTCCCTTCTCATTGCCGGACTTGCCACTCCAAGCTAAAGATGTTCCAGATGCTGAAATGGCTGAAGCGGCATTGATAGAAGAAAGCCAAGTAGCTGCCCCAGAAGTGGTAAATACTGGGGTGTTAAATGTGGGTGTATCTGTCGCAGTTTCCAGTGAGAAGGAGGAGGTGCCGCTTGGTCAGCCGAGTAAGTTATTGGCTGCTGAACCAGAACCCCAACATGAGGAGCAAAAATCTGAAGTGATTGCACCAGAAGCTACATTGGAACCATCAAACATACCAGAAGAAAAAGGATTAGACGAGTCAGAGGCACAGAGTTTTCAACAGACTGCTTCTGTTGAGCTCGCTCAGACAGAAAAGGAAGAAGCAGAAACAAACCATGAAGACTTGCCCTCATCAAACTGTGCAATGGAAAGTGGATCTCAAACCAGCTTGGCACAAGTGAACACTGCTGAGAGTGGGGTCGTGCAAGATAGTGCTCCAGTACAAAGTGGTAACCAAGGCTCTTCCACCCAGCTGGACACGCCTCAAGGGAATACTCCTGTAGAAACCATAGAGCCGGTACAAAAACCAGTAGCAGAAGTTCCCAAACCACCCAAAATAGAAGAGATCCCACAACGAATTACCAGGAACCGGGCTCAAATGCTGGCCAATCAAAATAAACAGAATACTGCATCTTCTGAGAAAGAGTTTGCTCCAGTTTCTGCACCTTCCACACGTGCAAAAGGGCGAGTAACCGAGGAAGATGATACTCAGGCCCAACATCCACGGAAACGCAGGTTCCAGCGTTCCAGCCAGCAGCTGCAGCAGCAGATTAACACATCCACCCAGCAGACAAGAGAGATGATACAGCAGACGCTGGCGGCTATTGTAGATGCTATAAAACTGGATGACATAGAGCCCTATCATAGTGACAGATCAAACCCGTACTTTGAGTATCTTCAGATCAGGAAAAAGATTGAAGAGAAGCGGAAAATCCTCTGCTACATCACTCCCCAAGCTCCCCAGTGTTATGCTGAATATGTCACCTATACAGGATCCTACCTGCTGGATGGCAAACCTCTGAGCAAGCTCCACATTCCAGTGGTGAGTTGCCCCTGCTGTTTCTTCTCCTTCTCCAGTCTCTTCAGGCAACAATAAAACTGAGGTGCTTGGAAAGCCTCCCCCGATGCACAAATATAGCCAAGCATGGCTGTCCTCCAACGTGGTCCCAGCACACTTTTGTCCTTAGTCAGGATGGGAGCCCAGCTATGCACTGGGATATAGCATGCTTTGGAACACGCTTGAGATAACAAACTTGAGCTTTGTCATAGGGGCAGCTGTCTTTTAAATGGGGTCTCTCTACTTTTATAGGCAAGACTTTTAAGCTTAAGGCTTGGACCCTAAGAGTATGTTTGTATGAGGCGAATGGGTTTGAGAGCCAGAAGGCAAAGCTGCTTGAGTGACAGTATGCTAATGAGGTATTGCATCTGTAAGACCATAACCAGATGACAGTGTTTGCCTTTCGCTTTACGAGGGCACCAGGATGTGACCTGCCCATAGTAGCAAGCCTTTGGCATTGGGAACAGGTATTTCTCTGAAACGGTCTGCTGCTGGCAGTTTGCCAGTGCAGCTCACCAGTAGACTACAGAAAGGCTGGCTCCCTGCCTCAAGGGGAGGTAGAATTTAACATGTTAGTCGAATCCAGGACTATGTCCCACTGCACTGAATGGAAAAATACCACAGCCGAGGGAACCTTCCTGCCTTTTCTGTCCAAAGCAGTGCTAGATTCTGCTCCAGTGCTTGTGTTGGGAGCATTTCCTTTGTTAGAATAAGCTTTATTGAAATAAAATCTCAACCCAGTCCTCAGTTTGGGGAGCACTAACAGGTTTCCCTTCCTGAAGCACAGCACTCTAGATGGTGTCAGCGGGAAATCCTCCACATTCTTGCCATTTGAAAATGTCACTTGCAGCAGTAAATGAACTGGCAGGGAAGACCTGCATCACTACGATAGAATTGTCTTTTCTAGTGTGTTTCACGAGGAGTGTGAGGAGTGTGCAGTAAGGCCCACTCCTGCCGTGAGCTGTGTACACTTGCGAGATGCTCCTCTGAGGTCAATGAGGCTCATCACATACGCTCATCTTATTGCTGGATCAGGGCTGGAGCTAATGCACACATTAGCTCTGTGAAATCATGAGCACTATAGGTCATGGGCATGCCTCCTTATCTCTAAGCACAGTGCCTGCAATTTCTTGCTGTGCAGTGTACACTGTGCTCTGGGATTCTCATTCCCATAGAGTGAAGGGGGAAATACTCCAGAGTTTTAGCCCCAACCCTGCTCTACACTGGTGGTGTCCAACATGCTGCAAACCCCAAAGCTGTGTTGGAGAATGGATGTGTTGCACTGGTGCTGACCACCACAAATAGTGAGACTATAATGCTTCATGTGTCTCTCCTGCTGTTCATCAGAGGCTCTTGAAGTACTTTACAGCATCCTCACGACGTCCCGAAGGGTGGGCAGATTATGATGGAAGCCCAGCCCCAAAAGCTGTGCTCTCCTCTGCCTGCTCACCTGACCCTCTCTGTTATCCCATGGTGTGTTCGCACACACTGCCTGGTCACGGGATTGCCCTTTGCTTCCTCCACTCAGAGAGCTGTACATCGGGCACGACCTCCGTGTCCCAGGCAACTGATGCATTGCAACACAGCAGCAGCCTAAGGGCAATAATCTCGTAGTTGCATCCAGACCCAGGGCCCTGTGTGGCAGCTGAGAGGAGATCCCACTCTGAAATTGCCTTGGCATTTCCTGTCCCTTCCAAAGGGATGGTGTTGGCAGAGGCAGCATTACGAGGACAGGTCCTTGCTGTTAAGTGAATCTCACTGGTGTCACTTTGTAATGGTTTGTGCTGCTGTGTGTCTGCAGATTGCACCCCCTCCATCGCTCGCAGAACCCCTGAAGGAACTCTTCAAGCAGCAGGAAGCTGTGAGGGGGAAGCTCCGGCTACAGCACAGCATAGAGCGGGTAATGGAGAGCCCCTTCTGGGGCAGCTGGTGTTCCGCTCCCCCACCTCCTCCCAGGGGAGTGAAGGGCACATGTTGCTCACTGGGTTTTCTCCTTTTTCTCCAGGAGAAGCTGATCGTCTCCTGTGAACAGGAGATCTTGAGAGTTCACTGTCGGGCCGCGAGAACCATTGCTAACCAGGCCGTGCCCTTCAGCGCATGCACCATGCTGCTGGACTCTGAAGTGTATAACATGCCACTGGAAAATCAGGTCAGTGGCCATCTTCAGAGTGGTTAAGGCCTCCCTACATCCATCATTCAGAAAGTCTCAGCCAAGAGGTCTTTGAGCCAGACTTAATGTGCTTCCCACCCGGCTACCTATAACTTCCTTCCCAATGCTTTGGGACAGTGTGTGTCTGGGGAGAGCATGCAGCCTGTCTTGCTGTTAGAGCCTCTGGTAAATAAGTGAGATTAACACACACACTGGATGGCTGAACTCAGCTAGTGAATGACATACTGGAGCCAGCATGGTACGCCTATTGAAAGGTGGCAAAGACCTCTGATCTGTCTGCAGACCTTGAAGCCCCTCCTGCCCTCTTTGTTAGGAGAGCCATCTGCACACATAAAAGGTTTATTTCAGTATGTTCCGCACAACAGTTCTGGGAGGCCCAGTTTTGTGGCTCAACAATCAGAAATCTGTTGAAGGACTGGCTTTGAAAAGCAAAAGCCCATTGTGCAGCTCCCCGAGATGGGCTTTTTTCTTTTGATTCCATACAGTGCAGAGCAGTCGAAAGCTGAGGAGGAAGAGCTAGCACAGAAAATGCGTCAGACTTCAGCTCATTTTAAATTCTTATGAAACTCAGCAACAAGATGGGCAGCTGAAGTGGGTTAGAGAGGTTACATTAGCACCTCCTGCTGGCCAGAAGCTTTGTAGCGGCACCACTGACCTGCCAGAAAGTTGTGTGCCCTGTAGAAAGCACGCTGCTGCATTGCAGAACCTGATCCCCATGCAGCAGACAGCATCATGGCATTCATTAGTGAGCTGGCCTATTGATCCATGCATCCGATTTATCTCTCAGCCTTTCCCAGGGCAAGAAGGCAAAAACGGCAAGGAAATCTCCATGTAGAAGGCCATATGATCTCGGTGAGCTGCAGGTGCTCCATTCGCCAAGGAAGAACTGAATGAGTTTAGTGTGAACAGCTTCCCAGCTCCGTGTGGGGAAGCCAGGAGGGGCTAGGGTGTAGAGCATCCATCTCTCTGGCTGAACCCTCTAGCAACATGCCGTGAAAGCAGTACCAGGCTGCACAGCCCATTTGTCCTCCTGCTGGTGCACTTCCAGCTATCCAGAGCCACCGCTCCTCTCTCCTCGAGCAGCATGGTGGTCTGTATGTGTGGCGAGAATGGAAGTGTTTGCGTCTGTCCAGTCGGGTGTTTATTTTGTTTGCCCAGTTACCAACGTAATCCCCTCTGTGCTCTTCATTGTACAGGGAGATGAAAACAAATCCGTCAGAGATCGTTTCAATGCTCGCCAGTTTATTTCCTGGTTACAGGACGTGGATGACAAATACGATCGAATGAAGGTGAGAGCTGACTGGCCCTGCTGTTTCTCGGGGATTCTAGGGCACGGGGTGGGTATGTGACATTTTACAGAGCTAGCAGCCTCTGCTGCTGACTCCTGGAGATGCCAAAGAAAATATCCCAGCCGGGTTAAAGGTTCAATGGGGGAAGGTTTCACAACCTCTTTGGAGCCAGTGGTTGCGCCTCCACTCAATCTGAAGGAATGGCACTGTCACCAGAAATCTCGGGTACAGGCAGGTGTCTCTGGGAGAAGCCAGGGCTTGCCAGTCTACATGCCACACCTTTTAGTGCTGTGCTGTTCCACACTCCCAGGGCCAGCCAGATGGTGACCCCTGCTCTAGGCTAGGTAAGTCCAGACAGACTCAGCTGTTCTACAGCTAGGAAGGAGCGCTCTGTAGCAAACCCCATTGGGCGTCTGGTGCTTTTCAGATGATGCCTAAGGGAACAAGCAGCTAAAACAAGCTCCTACACCACAGAGTGAGAGCAGACTTTGGCTGTAACCCACTCTACATGGGCCTCACCAGCGAGGAGTCGCAGGCCCAGTCTGCCTGCCTGCCTAAGGCACCTTCATGGCCTCCAGTAGCGAGCACCGCACAGCCTGTGATATGTTCACCCTTACAAGACCCTTTGCTGCAGAGCAACGCTATTGCTCCATTTCACAGATGGAGACTGAGGCCAACTTAGCCTAGGTCACAGGGACTTAGAGCCAGGTCCAAGGGTAGTGCCCTAAGCACTGGGCAGTCCTTCCTCTCCATCTCACATGCAGTGCTCCATAGATCCCGCCTGTGTGACTGGGTAGATGGGGTGGTCCTGAGCCACACTGCAGCACTCCATGGGCTGTGTTTGACCAACACGTCTCACTGGCAGCCTCCGGAGCTAAAATGGGGCTAATCCGGCCTGTTAATCTGAGGCCCCATAGCACCTCTGGAGGAAGAGGGGCACCTTCGCCAAATCCTGTTCGACAGACTACTTTCTAAGCATATAGTTTCTTTCCCCAATGATACCCAGCAGCTGCTGTCCCTGGCTGGGATGTGTCTGTCCAACACAATGGCTGCAGACTCCATGGTCTTGCTACTGGAGGGCCATTGCTACTGACAAGTGATTGTTGTCTTTGTTCTCTCCCCTTTACCCCCCTGTCCCATTGGTGTTGTGTTCTGGAACAGACGTGCCTGCTAATGCGCCAGCAACACGAAGCAGCTGCCTTGAATGCGGTGCAGCGCATGGAGTGGCAGCTGAAGGTGCAGGAACTGGATCCAGCTGGTCATAAATCCCTGTGTGTGAACGAGGTTCCCTCATTCTATGTGCCAATGGTTGATGTCAACGATGACTTTGTGCTCTTGCCGGCATGACAATACAAAACCAGGAGACATTCTCCCTGAAAACGGGCAAGGGCAGGAGCCCGCCGAGGACGGATGTTCGCGCTCACATTCATCCTTACCACATGCTGATGAATCCCTGGTCAGAAGCGGAGGAAGCATCTATCAGCAGAAAACGAAACAGTAAGAAAAAAAATTGCACTTTCTTCACAAAGTCTCCCTTGCTTCTGGACTGATCAAGCTACGCCAGGCAGCGGGAGTGGGGGAACACATCTCCTTTCCACCCGGTTGCTGCAACAGAAGGCAGCCGGCCTGCATGCAGCAGTGAGCATCTGAACGGACATGGGGGAGAGAGACTGACCGAGGCAGGGAGGAGAAAAGGTTCCAGGACACGAGTGTTGCAGAAACTGCTGAGCAGGGCCAGCAACCAAGCAGTTTATGTACTTGTGAACACAGTGGTTTCAAGCTCTTTTTTTCCATTTGTCCGCAGATCTCCTCTTGGAGAAGCTGCAGAGGAGATGGTTGGTTTTTATATTTCTCGTTCCATCCTGGTTGCATCATAAATAAAAAGCAAAAATAAAAGGAAGCGTCCAGCTTTCCCAGCTGGGGTTCTGGAGGTACAACGGCTGCAGCTCTGGACCCAGGGCACCTTCCAACTCATCACAAAGTAGCTGCTTTTGGAAGCGCAAGGAGGCAGTTGGCACATTATGCGCACGTGACCAGTGTGGTGAGTCTCTACCCCAGAAATGGTGATGTAGAGCAAGGACTTTGCTGATCATGTTTTTAATGGAGTAAAATCCATGTGGTTTATATATATGTTTTTTTCCTTTAATCTTGGGCATTTTGTTTCTCTTTCTGAGAACATAACTTGAAAACACTACAGAGCCAATACGCATATAAAGAAAAATTGTATCCCATAAATGCTGTACAGTTTTATATACATTAACAATGTACTTTTGCTGCCTTCTAGATAATTTATTTTGCAACACATTACTGCACAGTTGTAAATAACTTATGTACTGTAACATCACTTTCAGTTATGTGTAAAGAAATAAATAAATTAATTAAAATGACCTTTGTATGTATAGTTCACCCTAGGCAGCACTTTCCCTTTCAAGGAAAAAAAGTAAGGGCCAAAATGGTGTGCACTGTTCAGTATTTCAAACCTTTTTCCTGAGATTCGAGCCTTGCAAACAGTGACTCAAGCTTGTGTTGTAGAGATCTCCCAGCGTTTTAACACACCTCATTTTTTTTCCTTTTTCCCCTGCCCTTTTGAGTAAAGTGGAATCGTGAAGCTACCTGCCCAGGATCTGAAGAGGATTACTGGGACGGAGGGGAAGGGGCAATTCCCGCCCGACGCATGCTGGTATCCACATGTCCAGGATACCAGTGTGACTCTTCTAGCCCTTGCGCTGACATTTCAGGTCAGTGCGGTCAGCAGGGATCTGCTGTGTGCCTGATATACCCTCTGCCTGGAGCATTTCTCATAGCCACTGAGAGGGAGACTGGTTTGTCACGTGTCACCCCACCTGATCTGGTTTTCTGGGTTAGCCAGGGCTGGAGTGTCTGTGCTGCAGCCTTGCTGAGCAGGTTATGAAGATGGCTAGTTAGGGGCAGGTCCCTTCTCACCCTCTGCCCCCCCCCCCCCCACTTGGAGATGATGCCACCTGACGCACTGTGGGAGGCAGATTCCAGCTTGCTTCTTCCTGGTGGTCTCTGCATTGCCCCCATTCAGTAGCTGGCTTTGAGAGCAAACGCTCCTCGCTGAGGAGGCATCACTTGGTTGTGTATTCAAATCCTCCTGTGGTCTCAGCCGGCCAGCTGCTGCCAGGAGGGCTCAGGAGAGGCTGTGGGGGGATGACTTAGAGTGAAGCCATTTGGGGAGCAGGGGTTCCATGGTCTTTAAGGGGACGTTTGTCACTGGCAGTGAGTTTTATTAACTTATTTCTTCTGGAGCTCTGGGTTTGTACTGCCCCTTCATTAGGAGGAAACTGTGGCTTGAGAGACTGGAAGCAGCTGGGCTCCTGGGTGTTTCTGCTGCTGTATTGCTAGGTGACCTAGTCTATATCAGATTGTATTCACTGAAGGTGCACTGTCAGGGATGTAATAAATGCAAGCAAACTTAATCCAAATGGTGCAGTTTGCAGCTGAGCTCAGACATACAGGCCATGGCTGGAGGCAGATGTGGAGTGCTCCTCCTGTTTCCAACTGGCCCACTGATGCAAGCGAGGCACAGAGGGAAGTGGCCCAGGCAAGATGCTGCTAAAAACCACTGGCTGAAATCATTCCGTGTGAAATGAACGGGGAACTTGGAGAGTAGCATGACAGGTAGGAGAGAGTCAAAATCCTGGTGTTCTCACCCCTCTAGCACGCTGTATGAATGGACATGTGTGTATCTGGGGGCCTGTACATCGGTTACATGGAGGGTTTTCAAGCACTACCAGGTGCAGGCGCTACTTTAAAGTGTCTGATTTGGATTTTAATTCCCACTTAGCCAGAGCCCCTCAAACCTGCCATCTCCACAGCAGCTCAGGCACCAGGAGAGCAGAAGCTAATTAAACATGAAGGCTGCCTCAGTCTTGGCTTCACCTTGCTGCTCCCCCGGCCTCTTTTTTTCCCTGCTGTGTCTTTGTGGGTGAGCATGTGGCAAAGCTCTAGATCTTTGAGAGTGGGGCTGCTCAGCCAGATAACACAGCAGGGTAGACAGGACAGTAGGAAGGGATGAGCCTGGGGGGAAGCTGGGGAAGTTGCGTGTGAAGTCACTCCCATGTCTGGAATGGCCAAGCCAAAGCCCTGCTTGATCCTGGTGGATGAGCAGCTGCAGTGGTGGCAGTTGGGGCATGAGAGAGACAGAGAAGCTGCCAAATTGGGCAGGTCCCCTGGTTCAGACATGCTGCATTCAGCCACTGGCTTTTCAAACAGCTGCTGTTACCGAGTGACCTGATTATTTGAGCTGGGAATCACAGGACCTTGCAGCTGTCAGATCACCACTCTCCTTCAGGCCGCCCAGAAAAGCCAGTTGGAGCAGGTTCCTGGAAGGCAATTTTCCCCACGAACTCATTGAATTAGCACTGTGGGCCTGGTGGGGCCTGGAATGCCAACTTCTAGCATCACCCAACAAGCTGGGGTTGTTTTGGGGAGTTGCAAAGACTTGCAGGTCCAGGAAAGACTTCGCTGGTGTAACCGTCCTGGCTTCCTCAGGCTTACACCAGGGACGAATGAAATTTATTGCATGGAAAGCTAATGAGGCAAGTAATTTGTCACAGCCACTAGTTTACTTCTCAAAGTCGCTAACTCCATGTCCTTAGAAGAAACTCCCTAGCTCCCTCCCCAAGGCAGTAGAGCAAAAGGGATGGCCGTTTCCTGGCAGCGTACGACGTGGGCGCTCATCTCCATCCCGCTCGTCTCCATCCCGCCATGCAGCTGTGTCAGTTTGTGCTAGGCACTAACCCATGGAGTATTCCCAGTCCCCTGGACTGAGGGACTGGCGCAGTGCACCAGGAGGCTGCTCTGTGCTGTGGAATGTGTGTTGGAATGGATCAGTATTTGACAGAGCCCTCCATGTATGTGGGGGGGGGTCTTTCCACTGAAGTGTTGGCTCCTTCGTTTCCAGTGTTTGAGCCCTTCTGCCCCTCTCTGCTTCCTTCCAGGGCGCTGGGTGTCTGCACTGGTTTTCCCAGTTATTCTGCAGGATACACTTTCCATGCAAGTGGAGGGGACTGATGACAGGCCAGCTGATTCTCGTGGTCTGTGGCCAAGGTCCTGTGTTCTTTAGCTTCTCTAGAAAAAAAAGCGTTAGTGGGCAGGATCCGGAAACACCCTTTAAGAAAAGAAAAGGGTTTGACCCCCAGTAAAATAAATAACCATCAATTAATCCAAATAAGCATGGAGAGACCTTTAATCAGCAATTTAAAGTAACAATAGGAAAAGCATTGTATTATCTTTGACGCCTGTGCTTCGTGGAGCCAAGTCTCAACAGTGTAAATTTCCCTCCCTGTAATGCTTCTCTGAGACTGTGTATAAATGTAAATATCTCACAGGTCACTTCACGCCCTTCTATTTGTGCTAGTCCAACTTGCGTAGTATGTGGGGTAAAACAGCGACCAGATCGCCTCGTCTGTAATGTAACAATGTAAGTTTTTTACGATGTAGTTTGTGTACATATTGTTTGGCAGTGCTGGTGCTGCCGTGCCACCGCTCTGCCACAACACTCCTGTCCTTTAGCTGTACAACTTCCTTCAGAAAGCGACAACGTGAATACAAATGTTATTTTCTACAGTTGCATGTACAGAGATGCGCGCCAGAGAGATGCTGTTGTCCCTCAGAGATAATGTTCGTAAATAAATCTTAAAAAAAAAAAAGAAATAAAATAAAAGGAAGGCTTCCTTGTGAATTTCTGCATCTTCCCTAAGTGGGGTGGGGGGGGGTTGCTACTATTTTGCACCCTCTGAGTCACTGTTGTAGGAGTGCCCAGTGGGCTTCTCACTATCTGGGGCAGGGACGCCATCTGTTTTTGTCCAGCTCCCAGTACAGTGGTCCTCGGAGGAACTGCTGTAACACACAAGGATAACATGCAAGTTGCCCTCATGGAAGTTCCATGTGAGGAAAGTCCAGAGCCGTGGCCAGGTGTGTCAGATGACTCTACCTACCGCCTTTAAAGCTTGGGCCGCCTCCTAATCCCCAGCTAGTCTCTAAAAATAGGGCCAGAAGCAGCCCCTTCTCAGTGGCGTCGCGCCTGTTTCAGGCCTCTGATCAGAATCTCCTGTGAAGGCCTAAAGGGGCCAGTGCCCTCCCCTACTGCACTGATCAGCAGCTCTCTCTTTTCCTCCCCTTCCAAGATAGGTGGGCTGGGCCCTGTTCCCTGGCAGTGGGGTGGCCGCCAAGCCTGGGATGGACGCTCCCATGCTCGCTCCTGATGGTGTGGTGTCCTAGCTGTATGAAGTGCCTTGAGTGCAGCCTCCTCTTCAACAAGCTGCCACTGAAAGGTCGGCAGGTGCTGGACTTGATTTAGCTGGTCTTGTGCAAGTTCTAAAGGGGCAGCTGGGTTAGTCTGTTTTACTGAACTAAGCAAGGAGTCCTGTGGCACTTGCTCATAAGACAAATTTATCGCTTTTGTGGAAGAAAATCCCACTCAGTTGGTTAAACCCGTGTTGGACAGAACCCAGTGGGCCACTAGGTGTCACCAGAGCTCCACAGGTGGAAGCCTTGCTCAAGAAGAGCAGGTTTCTAGGCCCTGCGTCTGACTGGATCTCTCTGCACTATGTATCCCACATTTCTGCAGCTCTGGAGCTGGAGACTGTCTAGCCAGAGCAGAAGGGTTATTTACCTTGTGGGACCTGCGGTGCTTTCAGTTATTGGCGTGTGTCTCGTACGCCACGCTTGCAGGCCACACGTGGGATCCACAGAGACAAAGCCTTGAAGAATGAGCAGTTTTCTAGGGGGCATCCCAGCATTTTGTGTAGCAAGAGACACCTTCCACCCCACTTCGCCATAATGACACTTCCTTCAGCTTTTTGACTCATGATTCTCTGTCAGACTTCACAGCCTGGGTGTCGGGGGCAAGCCCTTTGTAATTTCTTAGGCCCCTTTTCTAGTCCTGCACAGGTCTGGGCAATGCAAAGGGAAAAGGAGCGCCAACCTGGCATTTCAGCTTTGGGTTGTTTACTGTTGTAACATGACTATGGGATTTTTAAACCATGTTAGTAAAACTGTTTAGTGATGTCAGTAGAGCCACATCATAACGTCAGCGGCAGAGGAAAGGCAGGGCTACTGCAATGGGGAAGGGGCAGGAGGAGGATAAAGGCTTGGGGCACTGGGCAGTGCAGGGGACGGATCCTTGCCACTCCTCCCCAGAGCCTATTGCAGGTAGGCTCTGGGTCAAGAGGTGCAATATCAGATGCATCCCTTGCAAGGAACCTGGGGATTGGGGGCAGGCCGGCATACACTGCAGTTGGATGCTGCCTCATGGGCCCTGGTGCTGGGAGTCACCCACTGCTAAGTTCACTTTGTTGAGACTCCTCCAGGTTGGCCGAGGGATTTTTTTACTGACCTTCTGCCAGGCAGCAGGAAATAAATTTGCACAGGGTCTGTATGCATACTTTTTTTAAAGAGGTCCTTGAGGCAGCTGGGGTAAGGTGGTTGCCAACAGGCTGTAATCTGCAGTAATCATCTAGACCATGTAAGGCCCTTAATTAAACCAGGCGAATAGACCTGCATGGCATTGTGGGAGGACACACCTGCCGTTGCCTGGTCTCCAGCAAGCCAGAAGCAAACAAGGCAGCTGAGGAGATAAGCCAGCTGGGAAGGGTTGGGCGGATGTCAATATTTGGTAAGGTGCTCAAGAGCATAGTGCTGATGAAGCGTGACTGGCTGCATTTTTGTTACAAGGCTTCCATTGAGTCTCAGAGGTTTGAACTGCCTTAATCACATTCATTGTCCCCAGTGCAAAAATACAGGCAGAACCCATGACTCTGCTGAGTGGCCCAGCCTCTGCAACAATAAGCTCCCCCCCCCCCCCCCGCACCCATCAGCCTGCTGTCGAAAGCCCACCTGTGATCAGACAACTTCAAAGGCTGTGGAAGGAAGCACTCAGCTCATCAGCTCAGACCTAGCAAAGGGGCCAACTATAAAGGGTCCCCTTGGCCATCTGCCACCTTCACTAGCAAGCCACACACCGCTGATGTGGGGAGACTAGAGCTTTAAGGTAAGTGAATCTACGGATCTAGCCAGGTGTGCAAAGTCCCAAGTCTCTGCTGGCTGCCATGGTCACTCTCCAGTACCAGCAGCCCCTGGGAGCCCAGCTGCATAAGCTCCCTGGCCCACTGTGGCAGGGCACCTTACCTTCAATGTGCAATACATAGCAGTGTAGGGTGTGACCTTGGCCCTCCATTTTGCTTCTGGTAGGACTTGCTTGCTAAATAGGCTTCCTTAGGAAACCTGGCACTCTGTATGTTGCTGTGAAACCAGCCCAGCTCATTTTGTAAGTAAGTTCTGCAGGAGAAAGACTGGCCTTGGTGGTACAGGGCCTGCTACACTGGGGCCCCATCTACTCAGGGCTCTCTAGATGCTGCTGTCAGCCAGATGGATCACAGGATGTTCCCAGTGCTTGGCTTTGCTGGCACCGCACAGTGGAGGTGTCAGGGAAGGGGTGCCCCAGCCAGGTGGTATCACAGACCCCAGGGAATGGAAGCCCTGAAATTCAGAGAGGGTCTAAGCCACACCCCTTCCAGCTATGTAAGGGGCAACACGGACTCATCCGTGGTAGCATGGTGATCCCATGAAGCTCCACAAGGCAAGTCAGCCCCAAGGAGCTGCTGAGCTAGCATGAGGCAGTGGTGGGATGGCGGTGTAGCGCTAGGAAGTCTATAAGCTAAATACAGGTGCAGGCAGCAGGAAAGAGATGGGTCCTGTGCCCTGGTTCCCCTGGCCACCCCCGTGACAGTCCCCTCCACAACCTGGCCTGCTGCACCACCTCAATCCCTCTCTTCTGCAGCCTGTCTTGCACTTGGCCTGCTGCATGCCTCCCAGGTCAGCCCACGCCCAACCTACAGCAAGTTGCTCCTACCTCAGTGAGCACCAGGGATTCTGTGATAGTATGGCCCCTGGCCAGCATCCCGAGTCCCAGATGTAAGACAGCAGCACCTAGGCTTGCAAGCTCATTGGTTTGTCACATCATAAAAAATATTTGATGACTTGTGACTCCATTGGGAGGAACAAGGCAGGTGCACATAAATATAATTTGTTTCTATGCCCTAAAGCAGGGCATGCGGGTTAGCTCAGTTATGAATGTGATCTGCCTTGTAAATCAGAGGAAAGTTAACTTTGACCAACTTACCTCCTTCAGCAACCTGTGCTCTAGATGACTCTCTCACCCCAGGCTGGCTGGTTTGCCACCACTCAGGGCCTCCTCCTTGTCAGGGCTTCACTTGGTTGATGTTCCCAGATGGAGGGGGGAAATCAAGAGTGCAGACGCTCGCTCCTTTTTAACATGCCCCTTTCTCCCCACTCTGCAGGGTCAGATGCCCCACTGTATCTGGGCATGGTTTTTCTCTGTCTGGAGATGCTGCAGTTCTTTGGGGCTTGGCTTGCTAACGTCAGGGCTGGTTGGTTTGTTTTGGAACCTGGAGCCGGTTCTTCTACAACCACGAGGCCTGAAACACATATTTGGGAAGATTTGCAACAATGTCACATGCGGCTTCACTTGCTAACACACCCTAATGATGGTTCCGCCAGCCATGCGCTTTCCAATCACCAGCGTGACACACCTTGCACCAGACAATACACAGACACCCTGAGCTATGGGGCCTTGCTGCACTGCAGTGTGGAGGCCCCAGCTGGGGGGGGGGGAGGGGGCAGGGGGTCACCCTACCACCAGGGTGGGGATCAGCCTGGGACAGGAGGGGAAATCCATCAGAGAGAGGTAACTCCCAGCTGCAGGGACCCCCGCCTCCCCCCACTGAGACACTGCCTGCAAGACACTCCACCAATGGGGAGGGCAGAACCAAAGAGGTGGAGGCAAGGGGTGGGGACACAGCTGGGGGGGGGGGAGTTACAGATGCCCCCAGCTGACCCCCACCTCCCTCTGGGGGTAAGGGGTGGGCACAACCCAGTGAGTGGGGTGTCCCTCCCTCCCCCCCATGGGTGATTGGGGTTGGGGGGGGGCTAGGTTTCCTGTAAGCTGTGCGCATGTGCGTGGACACACAGGTCATGAATCTTTTTGTGCGTACTTTAGTTTGTTGGGTTACATTACGCCTTTTTAGGCACATGTGTGCACGTTTCAACAGTGCTAATCTCGTTCATGGTTCCCTTATGGCTGGCTTATGTTGCTGGGCAGATTTATCAGAAGATTCTGGTTTCTGGGCTGCAAAGATGTTATGCTGTACACCCAATGTGCTACCATACCAATAAAACTTGTGGAGCAGTTACATGCCGAGTCGGAAGCCTCAGAAGTGCAGCTCTGTTAGCTCCTTTCACTCAGTCCCTGAGAATGTGGAGTCTGCTCCTCTCCAGGCTGCTGAGAGAGAGTGGACTGCAGGATGTTTTTCTGCTGCTTTGGACAGTTTTGCAGGGAAATTGTCTGCAATAGACCTGAGAGCTGGATGGCCAGTGACCTGATTGTGTGGTGCTGGCTACACAGGACGAGGAAAGGACTGCATGGCATTTGCCTGAAGATTCCTGCAGCTAGAAGCCATCCTCATCATCTTAAGCCTCAAACAGTCTTTTGCATTGATCTCAACTGTAGGCACTAACAGTGACTCCACCTGAACTTTAGGACAAGATTTAAAATTTTTAGTTACTACTTTCTTAGTAAACTAACTGTTTGGGACTCAGCGTCGTTTATTGTTCTACTACTCAGCATAAAGAAAGGTCAATTATATGTGGGATGGGAACTCTGAGCAGTCTTAGCTGGAGAGCCAGGATCCAGTCTGTTCAGGACTCACAGCAGCTTTCTACAGGGGTTTAACCTCTGTTAGCCCCCCCTCCCCCCCCAGTGCCTATGAAATGAATTTGAGCCCATCCTAGCAGCTGACCTTTTATGAGTCTTCTTTTGGAACCAAGGCTTCAGCACCCATAGGTGATGCCTCCTTGTGTGTGTACTGAAGAATGTCCAGATATTTTTTTCTAAGATTGAAAAGGCTCATGATTATCTGTCACATTCATCCTTCTACTATTCTGACTCTCAAAATTAAAAAACAAATTTTTAAAAATTTAACACACCCAGGCCCTTTAAATTGACAGTTTCAGATTAGGGGAAAAAAATATACATAAATTCATCAAGGGACTGCACCTCTTCCCACTGAAGTTAATGGCAAAGCTCTAGAAGTCTAGAGCAAAAACCCAGAAAAGCCAAAGGAATCAACCCTCCAGCTTCTACCCATAACCAGATGTCTCCTTAATGACTCCTCTGACAATCTCATGGCAAGGAAGGACGGTTACTGTAGCTAACCCATTCAGTATTGAGCAGCCCCTCTCAAGGTTGGATCTAGGTGTCTCCATGCCAGAGCAGCGGATTGCTCAGAAAAACTTTGATAGGCTAGGACAGAAGAGGGGATGCAGCCACCGCCCCTTGCACCACCCGAAACTATATATACAGCCGCCTCCCCACTGCAGTTCCTTGGAGTCACCAACTCCACAAGCGGGGCTGGAGGGCAGGGGCTGCTCAGCTCCATTCAGGTCCATCTCAAAGAAGGATGGTTATTGTAGGTAACCCATCGTTCTACTTTGAGCGCTGCTCGGATGCATTTAGTACTCACCTAATATTGGCCATGCTGACAGATGGTGGGTGGAGTTGGTACTTCAGACTTCAGCACAGCGACACGTTCCCCGAAGCAGATCCCTGCTCCCCCCAGCAAGGCACTTGCTGGGGAAAACAGCGAGCAGGCCTAATGGCCCAAAGGGCAAGGACTGAGGGTCCGCCAGGATGGGGTAGGCCTGACCCCACCAAGGTTGAAGAGTAAGGGTCAAGCCAGGTCACCTGGTTTGGGAAAAAGGAAGGCAGCGCACCCACGCACTCTGCAATTGCCTAAGAAGAGCTCGGAACGTAACTGACCGATAAGTTGACCCATGGTTTGTTCTATGGATGTATCAGAAAACAATAAGCCTATCAAAGGGCTGGCTGAAGGAGTGCATTTTGGCATGACACAACCAGGCAAGAGGCACCATGGGCTTCCAGGGACCACCCAGCCATAGGCTAGTGGTGGCTGTTAGTTGCATATGAAGGCAAGGGAGACAGCAATGGCCACCATGGAGAATACGGCTACACGGGCCATCTGAAGGAAGGGAAGGAGGGGTAGGGCTGCGAGGTGGCTTGAAGTGGTTGAGGGGCCCGCAAAACATGGCCTATGGCCTACAGGTTCAGTCAAAGGGGAAAGAAGCGAGGCCTTTGGTGTGAACAATGACCCCAACTGCATGAGCACATCCTTTAACCAGGGTGGCCTATAACTGGCTCTCATAGGAGAGGCATGAGAAGTGCTGGCTGCACGTGGCCTAGTAAGTGGAGGGAAGGCCTAAGGCTGGATGCAATGGACTTCCCTTCAGCTCTTGCTAGACCATGGGAAAAACGGTGGGAGGGAAAAAGCCACACCTGTAAAAGAGTTCCTAGTTGCTTGAGGGATCAATGGGAAGCCAGAAGAGGCCTCCAGCCTCAATATGTAAGTCTTTGTCTGGTGAGTGGCTCTAATGTCTCGTCAGCTAGGTTGTCCAGGAGGCACTTCCAAGACACGATATGAGGGAAAGGAGCCTGAGTCAAGCAGTCACCAGATTGAGGGGGTGCCCCCATTATCAGAGAACCACCCAGGGGTCCCTACCTGAAGGGGGGGGGCATAGGCGGCAGAGAGGAGGGGTGGGAGAACCATCAAAACTGCCATACGATGTCTAGGAAGATGGGGTTCTTTGCATGTTGCACCAAAGGAACCGCAGTGGTGGCAACAGAGGCCCATGAGGGATGCAAGGGGATTGCAAACATGCTAGACATCGCTGACTCGATAGAATTATAGGATAGAAGGGGCCCCACGAGGTCATTCACTCCAGCCCCCTGGGGTCCAAACCCAGGACCCTCTGCATGCAGAGCGGATGTGCTAGCTCCTGGAATGTACTGAAGCTACATTGTGGGGAAAAAGCAGGGCGCCCAAGGGCTCCACTGGTAAAGGGCAGCACACAGTTGGGCGGACTGGAAGTGGGGGGACATGACTGCCACAACCCCTCCAGGGAAAGACCGAAGCCAGCGCTATGTAGACAAGGGCTTCTCCCAGTTCAGGCATCTAATGTAGATGGCTCTCCCCAAGGCGATGGGTATCAAGTAATGTGTGTGTGCGGGGCACTCGAAGGGTAGGCCGTGCAGCGTTTCTCGAGGTATGGGACATGGCAAGGTGTTCCCCCTTTGGGGTTTTGTGTCCCCAGTTATACTGCTGGCCTGGGGCACTGTGGATGACCCTGAGGCTGATAGATCAGAAGGGTGGGGGTTGGTTGGTTGGGCCCCCAGTTCCCAGTTTGTATCCAGAGGTAGGGCTGTGGATCCTGGAAGGTGGGAAGGGAGGTGGTGGACTGTACCTGGGGGGGGGTACACCTCTCTCTCGTGTATATACACATCTTCCCACAAATGGCATCCCAAACTTCTGTGTCCTCATGAAGGAATGACCTTCTGACTGCAACAACTTGTGGGAATCTCCCTTGCAGTCTCAGCACGGCAGCTGTGTGGCTAGGGCTTGTGTCCCCCCCCCTTTTTTTACTTCCCCCAACCCGGGTACGCGAGTCCTACCTGGGACGTGTGTGATGGCCAATGTGTAGTTCTACCAGGGGGAAAAGTCTTCAGACGCACGCATCTCGGAGCCCTGCTGAAGCTAGGCTACAACAAGGAGCGTTTCCATCCCTTCACAGGCTAGGGTGGGAAAATGCAATGGGCACAGTAGGGGAGAAGAAAATATGTTGTAACTGGGGGGGAGGGGCAGTTTCATTGGCAGGTTCTGGTCTACCAGGAGCGCCGCTGCCAAACCTCCCAATGCTGTAGGGTCCAGCCTGGGTCAGGGCTCAAGCTCCAGACCTTCAGGTTAGGGCCTGGTGCTCAAGAGCTAGGCGCATGGACATACTGGGGTGGGCCTGGTAGAACTGGTCTTCTATGGAAGAGGGAGGTGCCTGGGGCTAACAGCACCTTAAGCCAAAGGGAGATAGCCATAACAAAGCAGCTTGCGCCCCCTGAGTGATGGCTGGGAACCCTTCTGTTCCAAGGGGTTCCTCCCCCCAGGCTGTAGGGTTTAGGGCAGTGGAGTGGCACCTGGGGGAAGCAGGCCAAAGTACTCAGCCTCCCCCCATGGCTCTCTGGCTGTGCCCACCACCATAAGGGTTTTGGGAGGGAACAGGCCCTCTTCTTCGAAAGGCAGGTCCAAGACCGCCTGCTGTGCATTAGGGGTCACCCTGGCCTCTCTAAGCCAGACTGCCCTGCGGAGCGTAACCGCCTGCACCATGGTCCAAGCAGTGGTGTCCCCACATTGCGGGCGGAGAGAAGGTCCTCTGCAACCATGTTGCCTTCCTCCAGGAAGGCATCATAATCATCTCTAGCCTCAGGTGGAAGCATGTCCCTGAACCTCCCCAGTGACTCCCAGATATCCAGCAGGTACAGGCTGGTTATGGCCTGGTTGTTCGCCACCAACAACTGAAGGGCCGATGAGGAATACACCTTGTGGCGCAGCAGGTCTATCTCCCTATTCTCCCTGCAGGAGCGGAGGGCGTCCCTGGGGAGCTCTCCAGCCCCCGTTGACATTTGGACGCCATCCCACGTGGGGGCCGGGTGGCCAGCAAGTGAAGGGTAGTCCGATTCTGGTACCCTGTATTTCATGCTTGCTCCTCTGAGACCGGTGGGACAGAGCCTGGGTACTGCCACCTGGAGCATGCAACGTCCCATACACTCAGGTGGCGTGGGACTGCTAGGGCCTCTGTGGCGGCGAATGCCGGCCTGAAAAGAGTATTGGAGGGCAGACCCAGCAGCTCCACCTGCATGCCTAGGTGGGCCATCGCTCAGCACAGTAAATCAAAATGTGACCAGAGATTCCCCATAAAGGTGTCTGGTGTGAGAGAGAGCACAGCACCAGGGGCCTGGCAGAGAGCGGATGGGGTTTTCTCAGGGGACCATTCCTGTGCCCTGAACCAGAAGGGGGATTCTGCTCAGCGCCAGGGCCATTTAGAGCCCCTGGATCGTCCTCCTTTGGCGTTGTAGCCCGGGGCCAGGATTCTCAGCCCTGAGCCAGCAGTGGTGTGCCACTGGCCTCCGTGGCAGAAGGAGAGGGTGGTTTCCCTTTTTGGGCCCAGGCCTTGGAGGAGAAGGCCAGCTTACCCCTTCTAACCATAGGCGGGGCGGGGAGAGTCAGGAGGAGCAGTAAGGCCGGTACTGCCTTCATTGCCTCCTGTGTGGAGGAGATAAGGATTTCCCCTGCATGGGCTGAGGGCAAGTCTTCACTGGGAGGAGGACGACTGCATGGACAGGATTCCCTCTCCATCAGCACCGGGCTCTGTGGTGCCGCTGGCGAGGTCGACCAGTGCTGACGTGGAGTCAGCACCAGTGAGACTGGGCTATGCCAGGTCGTTGGCCCTGGAAATGAGGCTGCTCGGTGCCAGGGTGAGCCTGGTGCCGGTGTTGTTGGGCTGTTTGAGGGTGACCTCAGTCAACGCCGAGGTGAGCTCAGCGCCGATGGTACTGGCCTTGCTGGTGGCGACCCGGGGCACTGCCAGGGTGCCAGGGCAATGGGTCGGCACTGAGGTGGTACTGCAGTGGCAAACACTGGCAGCACAATGCCGCACAGGCACCAGTGCCAAGTTGGATCTCCGGGCCGTGCCTGAACCCGAAGCTTCAGTTGAGGGGGGCTGAGCCTCCTCCAAGGCTAGGGTATGGCGTCGCTGCTCCCTCTCCTTGATGGTACGAGGTTTGAAGGCAAGACATATGGAGCACGCCGAGACCATATGGTCTTTGCTCAAGCACCTGAGGCACTGCCCATGGGGGTCGTCCCTGGGGAAGGCCTTCCTGTATTCGGTACAGGGTTTAAACCCTGGCATGTAGGAAGCTTCAGTCCAAAGACAGAAGATTCTTGGTGTGGAAGTAGTTCCACAGTAGATTCTCTCAGTTGGCGAAGCTGATCTCACAGGACAGGATGCTTGCAACAGCACGGAGCGGATGTACCAAATCCGACGCACAAGGTGGAAGAAATAAAACTGAGGCAGGGGCAGGGAGGCAGCCTGTGGAGAAGTGGGAACCTTAACGTAAGGGAAGACATGGGTGTTGATGCTGTTTGTTTTCTATTCAGGTGATGGAACACAGGTGGATGATATGGGGTAGAGCCACTGGGGGGCAGGGGGGTAGTGTTTAGGGAGCCTCTCCCTGGGGACCCTCCCCCGCTGGTCACACTGGATTCAGCTGGTTGGACCAGGGGGCAGAGGGAGGGCAGAGAGAGGAGGGGAACAAAGGACCAAGGGGAAGGAAGGGAAGAGGGGAAATGGGGGTCCAAGAGACAGGACCCTGCCCTGGGGTGTAGCCCTAATCCCCTGGGGGTTTCACTTCTGGTTGTTCTGATGATGCTGATACCAACTGTCCTTGCTGCTGTATGAACTGGTGTGCTAATAAACCCTCTGATTGCCACACTGGCTGAGAGTCGCTGCTAATTGGGACAATTGGGACCCTCCTGGGGGGAGGAAATCCCCTCCAAGGGAGACCGGACAGAGCAAGGATCGGGCCGTCTGAGCTTGGAGTTAGGAGCTGGCTGCACGGAGCGTGGAGACCCGAGGTGCTGGAAGGGAGGCGACTCCACCGTGGCAGAGACCTGACTGGCTGTAGACAGAGGGGATCCAGGAGGCTTGTCTGGGGTCTCCATCACAAGCAGTGCATGGGGTTTTTTGTCCCAAATGCAGGATTTTACACTTGTCCTTATCGAAGCTCATAAGATTTCTATTGGCCCACTGTTCCAATTTGTCTAGATCTCATTGAATCCTGTCCTTGCTCTCCAATATGACTACTGTTCCCCCCAGCTTCGTCTCATCCGCAAACTTGTCGAGCATGCAGTCTATTCCATCATCTAGATCATTGATGAAAATGTTGAACAGAACTGGCCCCAGGACCGACCCCTGGGGCACATCACTCGGTACAGGCTGCCAGCTAGATATGGCACGATTGATTCCTATACGCTGAAACCGTTGATCTAGCCAGTTTTATATACACGTGAAGGAAGAATGAGTAGCATACGTGGACTATAATATACCAATAAGAATGCTCTGGGAAACTTACTAAAATCAAGGTATTTTTACACAGGCTATCACATCAACGGTTCTTCCTGCATCCAGAAAACCAGTCATCTGATCATACAAGGAAATGAAATTGGTCAGGAATGATTTGCCTCCTTCCTCTGGGCTTCCATCTTCCAGGGTGTCTTCCTGCACTTTCGTTGGTGCTTCTGTCTTCTTGGCCTCCTCCTCCTCTTTTGGACTGCCTAGGGAGAGAGAGAAAAGCGGAGAAGCGACATTAGGCGGGGTCTTACTATGCGCCAACATCGTTTCAGCCTGAATGGAGAGGACGCTTCAGCCCCCCGGCTTCAAATCACCCCAGCCCCTCAGCTTCGGCACCCACCTGTGGCAGAGAGCGGGCGACCGTGCAGCAGAAGTCCGGGCCAGCTGGACGCAGAGTTCGCTTCGTTGTGCGCTCCACCCTCAGTGTCTGCGTGTGTGTGTGTCGGGCGGGATGGGGGCTAGGGCAGGGGGGCAGGCCAGCTGGAAGGACTCACCCTCAAGTGCCCAAAGAGGCTGGTTTCTAGAACGGGGCTTGAAATGGGAGCCCCAGCTTGGCAAAGGGAGGGAAAGGGGCACACCCTGCTTCCAGGGAGCTGAGTTGGCACTTTGGCATTAAGAGGGCCAGGGACCCAAACCCTGATTACAGGGCGGTCACCCTTGTTTAGCAAAAGGCTACCTCCTTGAAAGGAGGGGAAAGCGGTCCCAAAAGGGGACAATAGGTGTCTGGAAATGAACAGGGAGGAGAGGAACCCTGTGGAGCCTGCCAGGACCAAGCCAAAAAACTCCTCCATCCCTCAGCAAGGCCCTTCCCCGCTTGCCTTGCCACCCACCAAGCAAAAGACAGCTTTGTGCCCCCTAACCTTTTCCAAAAAAGACACCCTTTCCTTCTTACACAGCGCTGTTAGTAGGGTTAGCCAGCTGCACCCATGTGCCGGGATGGCCAGCCCACGACACGGGAACCTACGCCACCAAAGCCTCCTCAGGAGCCCCGAAGGACGGCTCCAGCCAGCCTTTCCAACAGAGCGAGTCCACCAGCACAGAGACAAAACACGCCAGACAGCAGGCTCTTCCCTGCCAGGCTCAAAGCTGAGCTTGGTGGGGCGGTGGCAGCTGGGGAGGGCAAGAGGAAAGCCCGAAGGCCTGCCTGGAAGGGAGAGGGAGGATCCGCTAGGACCACCCCCCAGCTCACCTGTTCATTTCCAGACCTGGCACCATTTGGAGCGCTTGGGGAGGAGGGTTTCCTTGGCTTTCTTGAAAAAAAGGCTCCAATTTGTCACGGCCTCCACCATCCCCTTCCAGCCGCACCCTTCGCCACACCACGGCCCATCGGGCTCCGGCTCGAAGTCAAGAGCTCACAAGCACCGTTGGCCTTCAGGTTTCAGAAAAGCCAAGGAGAAACGCCCTTGGAAGGGGACTTTACTGTCAGCGGGAGAAAGAGACTCTCAACCCTTCTTAAAGGGCGGTCCCTCAGCCACAGGCCCGTAAAGGGCCTAGCAGCTTCAGGCGGACAGGGAGAAGACCTCGCGCCCTGTTTACAGGGCAGTCCTTTCCCTGGCACGTCCAAGGGCCCTGTGGCTCAAAGGGCC